>VXAB01009836.1:488029-525828 GCA_013399175.1 Odontophorus gujanensis | reverse complement strand
GGGCATGGGTCCATGGGTACCCCACCCTAATCATCACAGAACCAGGCCAGACCAGCCTATAAACCACTGACACCATGGAAATACATAGGAGGTATTACTTTCTGAGTGATCAATGTAGAATTATTCACTGCAGTAACTTTATACTCTGGAGTGAGGATTTGCCAGTTTAGATTCAGCTTTCAGGAGAAGTTGTTGCAGCATGAGCCATTATATGTATATAACCAGGCAATGACAGTCAGCTGCCAGGAAATTGCAGGCCAGTGGTACACTACTGTAATCTCTGATTCCAACTGGTCCATGCATTTCCAGTGGCCATGATTAAAGAGACTCAGAACTGTTCATTAAGTTTGTTGTGAAACCAAGTGTTTAATATCTGTAATTTCAAAGGATCAATAGGAAGTTAAATTGAGTGAATCTAGTTTTGAACTGGTGTGGTTTCAGAGAAACAGCAGCATTGTGCATCTCAAAAGAACCCACATTTTAATGTATCACCATGAGTTTGAAACTATTTCTACCGTTTCAGTCTGACGAGAGTTTTTCATTGTTGTTGTTGATTTGTTTTTTAATGAAAGGCTTCACCGTGCATGTTAAGAAACTGCTGTAAAAAAGCTGCAGTGTTCATGAGTAGAACAATTTATTGTACTGATAGGTTATCAACCACAGCCACACTATTTTAAATGGGTTGGTTTTGTTTGCTTTTGTACACATCCTTGCATTTTTATGTTATTATAATGCATGTTGAGAACACATTTCTCTTCAGTAAGAGTTTCTTGGTCATTACTATTTCCTCTGTCTATTTTGGTATAAATTACCTGGTTTACTGACTGAAATTTTAATGAAATAGTGACTGCAATTTTTCTTTTTTTTTTCTGTGCAGTTGCTACTGTAGTGGTACCTCTTGCATCCTTGACAGTGTTCAAGGGCTCTGAGAGCACCTCAGCCTTGACTGTCCCTGAAGCCATACCAACCATGGCCCAGAACCCCTTGTCCATCCTTGGCCCAGCATGGCTGGTCTCCAGCTCCCCACAACCTTGCCTTTTCCCATCATAGATTCCACTGAGCCAGGACCATCCATGGGTTCATGCCCCAGCCTGGACTAGCTTCAGACATTCCCTGCTCCTGGGAGGTGTCTGGTGCCTGGGGGTGTGGCTGCCCCAGTACCCCCAACTGTCATTCTCCTTGCTGGCATGAAAAGATCCTGGCCTGAATAGTTATACATATTTTGTGTAATAAATATTTCATGGATTACACTGGGATCACAAGAAAAAAAAACAATAGAAAGTTCTTCCTGCTACTAGACCAGAACTGCAGAGACTCATTTTGATTAGTGTAGTGGAACCCCCTCACTAGCCAGCCTGGTGGCTACAGACATCTCTGCCCCTTCACAGGTATAGCCTTTTCGTATGTGTTGCTCCAGTAGGGTACATACAGTCAGTCTCTGATACATTTTCTTCTCCCTAGGTCAGAGTGAATGCACCAAACCCAGAACTGACTCCCTGGCTCAGGACACTGGGAGTAAGGTGACAGAAGCAGGTTGTATCAGATAGACCTTTTCTGAGCAAATGAGAGAAATACATGGGATTTCCTGGTATGCTGATGCCACTGAGTTAAGACCTAGACAATGAGAAGTGAAAAAGCACTTTAAACAGTCCAGTAATGGAAAATAATAGAGATGCTAATGCAGATGAGAAACATAGGTATTTTTGGATATTCCCTTTAAATTTTCCACTTTCTGTAGCACTTCTGGAAAATGCTGTAGTTCTTTATTTTCTCAGGTAATACTGTTAAAAATTAAAAAAATCCACTGAAAGATTGAGACTTTCTAATCTAAATCTTCCCTCTTCCAGTTTAGAGTCATTTCCCCTCATTCTGTCACTATATGTACTTATAAAAAATCCCTCCTCATCTTCCCTGTAGGCCCTCTTCAGATACTGAAAGGCCACTGTAAGGTTCCCCCAGAGTCTTCTCTTCTTGAGGCTGAAGATCCTCAGCTCTCTCAGCCTGTCCTCTTCGGGGAGGTGCTCCAGCCCTCTGATCATCTTTGTGGCCCTCCTCTGGACCAGCTCCAACAATTCCATATCCTTCTTGTACTGGGGGCCCTAGAACTGGACACAGTACTCCAGGTAGAGTCTCATGAGAGCAGAATAGAGAGGTAGAATCGACTCTCTTGATCTGCTGATCATGTTTCTCTTGATGCAACCCAGGATAGAGCTGGCCTTCTGGGCTGCAAGCCCAAATTCACAGCCATGTTCCTTAAAAGTATTTACCTATTTGCTTTCAAGTCTAAAAGAATGTCTCCAGAATACTGTCTAAAACAGACTGCAAGAAATATATCATTTCTAGAGAAAGGATTCAGTCCATGCCATACTAATTACAATGAATTCCTTACCAGGTGGCTAAGGATTGGAGTTGGCTGTGGATTGGAGATGGGATGAGTGAGTGGCACACTATGACTTACTTACATTGCAAATGCTACTTCACCAGCTGGTACCTTCATATAGTGATTTTTTTTGTGAAGGAGGATTAAAAACATTTTAGAAGGATGTGACAAAAATGGGTTACAAGTTTGTTTGCTTGTTTTTTGGTTTTTTTTTTTTTGTCTTTTAAAATATTTTTTAACTTTTAGGAATCAATAACTACCTAGAGAAATTACTTTATTCCTGTCAGCTCTCTAAAGACAAAAATCCTCACATGTTCTTTATTGGATAGGTCTGAACTCTGGTATTAAACATGGAAGAACATTTTTAACAGTGAGGTAGCAACCAATTTGCATAAAGGTAAGAAGAGCAGAGGGAAATTTGTAAGTCCATCGTCCTCTGATAGCACAAGAAATGTCTGGGAAAATGCTTTCCTTCTGTTCCTCTTCATTTTTCTTCTGCTGACCAGTGAAATAAAAAAAAAAAAATGAATAATACACAAATGTGCATTTGCTTGAATCAGTGATAAACTCATAATTTCTGCCTTCTATGTTGTTGTGGTTGATTCAAATGGGATGTTCTAACAATCTGTTAAGAACAGAAGACAGCAGCAGGAGCTCTGAAAAGAGAAGAGTACTGAGTCGTTGCGTAACCCTCTGTTTAATCACAAAGTACAGCAAAAGCGTTCAAGAATTTTCTGTCTGCTCTATGAGAGTCTGCAGAATACCATTATGTCTCAACAAACTCTGCCTAGCATTTTGCTGCCAGCCTTGACATGATCTCATCTAAGTTACAAACCATGAGAACTGTGATTAACTTGTGATATGCTCCTCTGAGACAGTTTTTCCCAAAATAGTAAAGATTATTCCATAGTGTAATTTTTTTCTAGCAGTCTTTGCTCTCTGTTACCACACTGTATAATCATATGACTGAATAATTATAAAAGAGAAGCAACATTCTCATTGTCAGAATATCATTGCATAATACAGTAGCTGCTAATAAATACTATACAACTAGAACAACAGTTTTTAAGGACACTAGGAACCGGTCTGAACTTTTAATCCAACCTCCAGTATGAAATGCCATATAGTCCCCAATTCATGACACCCGAGTTTTCATTTCTGAACTGCAGATCCAAAGTCATTCAACAATGGAATAAATATTATTATTATTATTTTTTTTTTGTTTCCAGTTTAAGAAAAAGCAAGGAATATGGAAAACTACTTTAATATCAGATGTTTTTCTTATTCTCTAAACAACACATGAGTATGAAGTGTCCAGTATAGTATGTGCAGCAGTATGGAAGTGTTTTCTTGGCAACAACAGGAAAGTAAAGCAAAAGATGTCCAAAGGAACATAAGCAAAAGACTGGTTGCTGATGGGCAAGATAATTCTCCCCACCAAACTAGCCTACTATGTCATTCCAAATGTTCAAAACCTGACATTTTCCAAGATGCAATTAATATTCACTTTGAAGATGCTTTTAATGAGCTATGGATGCTAAGTTAGTCTCTAACAGCTTTCCAGTTGTAAGTAATGATTCATTCAGAGAGCAACAGATTCAGCATTAGAATGTCCCATCTTACTGCCCAGTATTTCTATGCTCTTGCCAGCAAAACTCAATGTCTGCAACGGTCGACCAAGACATGTGGCACTAGTACCGTGCCACATGGCACAGTACTGATATGGCGTATTGAACCTGGCGTCTAGCCCCCTAATTTCAATATTCTTCATTTCATGTTGTTATTAAGGTACTATTATTGCAGTATTATACAGCACCAAAGAACAGTTCATTCCAGCCTTTACCATGCATAGCTAAATATTCTACTTCATGAATTTTCAAAAAAAGAGTGAGGATTTGGTTTCATTTGTAGCCCATATGTACAAATGTGTTCAGTTTATGGCCCTGAAGAAAAACTTTCCAACTTTCAGAAGTGCATACATAGACTGGAATGCAAAAATCTGGTTGTTTTCTTTCCCTTACATTATATTTATTATCTTTGATAATAAAGATTGTACAGTTGCATAGCTGGCATTTTTACTAGTGACTCATGAGGAAGAATAGAATCCAATTTGCTTGTCCTTAACTATCTTGGCTCTGTTGCTGTAGCAAATAGAAAGCACTTATTGTCAGACAAGTATGTGGATATGACTCAGGGATAGAGAGGTCCAGAGATCACTTCAGTTAAAGAAAAAACTATTCTGTGAACAGAAAAACAAATGAAGCCTAGTTTGCTATAAGCTTCTTACAGACTTTATAGCACATTTCTTCTTTTCCTTTCCCCTAAATCCTCTCCTCAAATTTTTGGATGGTTTCACCTCAATTTTGTTTGAAACTTATTAACAGGTTTCTACACCTAAGGAAAGTGAAGAGAGCATTGTATCACAAAGACAGACAAGAAGGTAGAAAATACCACTACATAACCATCATTTCCTTGGGAAAGCAAGCTTGAATTTTTCATATTCAGAGCAACAGATTCAGCTTTAGAACATCCCAGTTTACTGCACAATCTTGCTATGCCTGCAAAACTCTATGCCTGAAGTGTCTGAACAAGCCATGTGGCACTAGTAGAATATAGTGAGTTAGAATATGTTGCTAATTCTAGCATTGTGGATATGACTTGAGGATGTGTCCCAGCCAATGCCCTCATTCTTTTGCATTAGGTTGAGTGAGGGCATGGAGTGAAGGAAACAGTTCCTTCTATCTTGTTATATTCTGCACAATGTTAAGAGTCATGAGCCATGTGCTCTTTACTACAAGGATCTATTCTGTAGTTACACCCTGAAAGATAGGCACCAACACAGATGCAGTTCTCACCATTTAAGCGAAAATCAATTTGGAAGTTTCTTAAGTGTGTTTCATGTAGAAGGTAAGAAAAGATGATCGGCGATTTTGTTCAGTTGTAAAGCATTTCAGATGAAAAACTGGCTATTACCATGTGAATAACTTTCTCATTACAACTATTTATTTGTTAAACAATTATCGTTCAGTTGTCCTCAAAAATGCATTGTTATGAAGTTTGCATTTGTCTATTCGATTTTCTTTTACCACTTTAAACAATACCACCAGTGTTTGCTATCTTCTGCTTGTGTAGAATAGTATTTGCAAAGGGTATGACCACATATGGTAGATATTGGGAACTGATGAAAGCTGAGTCTCATGGTTTGGTCAAGGTGTGGAACAAAAAAAAAAAAAAAGGCTTCATATACACAGGATTTCAGAATGAGCATGTTCCAAATCATTTTTATAAGGGCAGGCAGTGACAGGATGAGGGGAAATGGTTTTAAAATGGAAGAGGGTAGACTTAGACAAGATATGAGGAAGAAATTATTTACTGTGAGGTTGATGAGACACTGGAACAAGTTGTCCAGAGAGGTTCTGAATGCCCCCTTCCTGGAAGAACTTAAGACCAGGCTGGACAGGGCTGTGAGCAACCTGGTCTAGAGGGAGGTGTCCCTGCCTAAAGCAGGGGCTTAGAACTAGATGATCTTAAAAGTCCTTTCCAAACCAAACCATTCTATAATTCTCTGATTATGATTCTATGATTTTGGCCCACAGTTCCCTTCAATAACCTCAGTCAAAAGCCTTGCATCCCTGCAATCATTGTTAAATGAATTGCACTGTAGGAATATGGTTTTCACCTTTCCTATATGTATCGAACACACAGTTCTTTCTCCTCCCAAAAGACTAAGAACTGCATATACACTCTGTAGCATGTAATGATTATCTGACATAAATACTTATGTGTACTAATAGACTGGAAAATGTGATTGTTAGAATGACTCTGTAATATGGCTTCTGCTTCTAATCACATAGGTCTGTATCCTGTGGGCCTAGGTGTGTGAAAGAACTGAAATGAGAAACCCAAGCCCAAAATGTCCAATGCCCATCTAACCTCCAGTACTCTGAATCTGTATTTATTTCTTTGCCTGTTATTACCTTTACTCTCCTGACCCTAGCAGTTTTACCTCTGCACCTCCCAAGAAATCTCTGAGTATTTCAGCTCTGCTGCAGTCCTTTTGAGTGTAGAGAGACCAAGGAGTCAGACACCGACACTGTCTGACCATTGAGCCTGTATCTACTTAACATGCAGGGGCAGAATTGAGAAGTTTGATTCCTACCACGTTCTTTCAAGAAACTCTAACAGTAAAATAATGAATTAGCTTCAAAAAGTATAACAGCATGAAACACTACTCTTTTTGTATTGTTTCTATGTGAACTCAACCATTTTCTGTACTGCATACCTACCTTCAGTGCTAGAAGAAAAGTTGGCAGTTGGTTTCTGCTAACTAGTTAGTGATATAAGATTTCAGATAACTCTGTAGTTCAGCCACTTGTAATTTGCACCATGGATATTGTAATCATAACAATTCTTGTATGGGAGCAGCATACTCACAGTAGTTTGCACAGGCAGAGTGCTATACCTTGCTTGCAGGTTCACATTCAGAACATGCACTCTTGCTCTCTGCCAGTATGGTGTTGGGCACTCAACTGAGGGCTAAAACCAGTGCTCCTACAGAGAAATTCCCAAAGATCTCTGATGAATTATCCCTGATAAAATTGGTAAAAAAGGAGACTTTGGTTCAAATGTTCAGTTGCACTGAGTGCTTTGAACTTCCTCCTAGTGATAAACAAAATATCTGCACAGGATGCATGCAGACGGGTGATTTTTAAGCTATGAGAAGCAGTTAGAAGGGTTCGTAGTATTAGAGGCACTGACAGAGAAATAGAATCATAGGATTAGATAATCATTTGAATTGAAAGGGTCCCTTAAAGGCCATCTAGCCCAATTTCCTGCAGTGAACAGGAACAGCTACAGCTCCATCAGGTTCTCAGAGCCCCATCCAGTCTGAACTTGAATGTCTCCACTAACTTTCTGGGAAACCTATTTCAGTGCTTCACTATTCTTATCATGAAAACTTTTTTCCTATATCCAATCTAAATCTCCCCTCTATTAGTATGAAACCATTTCCTCTTGTCCTGTTACAATGGATTCTGCTGAAAAGTCTGTCCACTTCTTCCTTGTAGCACTTTTAGATACTGACAGCCCAATCTCGGGTCTCTCCAGAGACTTCTCCTGACTGATCTCCCACTGTCATGAGAGGTGTTCCACCCCTTGGATCATTTTTGTGACCTTCTCCTGGATGCACTCCAACAGGTCTATATCTCTTCTGCAGTGAGTAGTCCAGATCTGGAAACAGCACTCCAGGTAAGACCTCACCAGCACTGAGCAGAGGAGCAGGATCACCTCTTTAGACCTGCTGGCCATGCTTCTTTAGATGCAGGATGCAGCTGGTTTTCTGGGTTGCATCATCTAGTCCAGTAATCAGTGGACGGGGATTGGGTTAGGCTCTTTCCAGTGGTGCCCAGTGACAGAACAAGGGGCAATGGACAAAAACAGGAACATAGGAAGTTCCTTAAAAACATGAGGAAGAAATTCTTTACTGTGAGGTGACAGAGCACTGGAACAGGCTGTCCAGAGAGCTGGTGTAGTCTCCTTTTCTGGAGACACTGAAAACTTACCTTAACTCTTTCCTTTATAACCTGCTGTAGGGAACTTTCTTTAGCAAGAGATTGAACTCAATGATTTCCAGAGGTCCCTTCAAACTCATACGATTCTGCAATTCTGTGATTCTGTGAAATGTTGTTGTTTATGTGCCAACATTTTAATTCGTCATCTTCATTTCTATCCCATGTTTTGTGACATTCTGGAGCATGTGTAAATTCTTAAATAGTTTTGAGCTCAGCAACTTAAAAAATGTCAAAAATATATCTCTGGAAATGCTAATAACAAGACAAGAACAGTTGATTCTCATTGTCCTAGACTGCAGTATCTGCTGACACATCTTAAAACTCACTTCCTGCTTTGTCATTACACCTCAGGAATTCCTCTTTTGATAAAAACAACTTATAAATGTCTCAGTCCATTAAGCAAAGCAATAATTGTACTTTCAACATTACCTTATATTTCATTTTCTCAATTTACAAAATCATGAGTAATCTTTAAGAAATACAGCTTGATAAATCCCCGACACTCTTCATTTTAAATTCCACAGTATTAGATTCTTTCTGATAAGGGAATAACACCTATATTCTCCTTTTATGTCCACTCTGGTCATTTCACACCATCCTTCAGACTTTGCTGAGAATGGGATCCAAGCAAAAGACTTGCTTGGAAACAAACTATTAACACAAGACATTTTACAAATGCATGCTAATTTAAACACACATGCTAAACAATTAATTTGGGGATTTAAAAGATCAAAGATCAAAATCACAACAAAATTAGCCATTTTCTTTATATCACCACTTATGAGGCAGAAGGTGGAGGATATGTATTGTAAGCACTCTCTAGTTAAACTGTTGTGCTAGCACAAAACATTACTGCATTAGGCTGTAGCCTGTAATCAGTCCCAGCTGGAAGCTCATATCAACATTATTGTTCTTCTTGCCAGTTCCCTGTTAATCCTTTAAAAGGGTAGGTAAAAACAGGACTAGTGTCTTATATTACATAGGTTGATTTATAGAACCCAGCTATTCAAACATTTTATTCTACACAGTTTACAGGCCAAATAATTTTATTTCTGAAATGTTTAATTGGTTAATTTAGACCATATAAAATAAATGACAAAAAGCTCCAGCAGAAATTCCATCCCATAGTCTCATTTTGGGGGTATTTCGTTCCCATTTGTAGTTTTGGGCCTCCCTCTGTTCACTGTACCAATGCTTTGTTGGGCTGAGCGTGAGCTTTCATATACATATGGAATTTTTAGATGTACTGTCATTGAGCCAGGTATTTCAAAATGCATGTGTATTTTTTTTCCAGACATCCTGATCTATTGCATAGCATGTGTATCTGTGCTGCTTCTCTCCTTTTTGAGTGCTGACGGCTCAAATGCTGCAGCTTTCCTGAGAATGGCAATAACACTCTGACATGTCTCCTATTTTCGAAGCCAACCAGTCCAATCATAGTGAAGCCAATACAAATAACAGGAGACTGTCCACTGGGTAAAAACAGATGGATTGAAATTAAGATAAAAAATAACATGGTCCTATTCAGAAAGCAACTGATAAAGCTAGGTGGGGCTTTGTACTCTTTTTAGCTTTAGACCTTCCCTTTCTCTTTTCTCCTGCACCATGATTTTCAAAGTAGTTTAAGTCCTTGTATCCCATCAGATTCATCAAACAGTCTTGATAAGTTACTCTGATGAAGAAGCAATTTTCTTCTGAGACTTACTGATGATTTCTACCTCTTCTTAGCAGAAGAATCTAGGAATGTTGTGATCTCACATTTGTTTCTATCTGATTGGATTCCCATAATATGCTGTTACTAAATCTGAATGTAGTGTGATTCTAGCTGGTGGTAAATGCAGCTAGATGGACTCAGAGGAGCTGGATGAATGCATGACCTTATATCACCTTCCCCTGTTCACTTTTTCTTCCACACATTGATCCATAGCTGCAGTATCATACATAACCAATTGACAGCCTTCTGGGACAAGTAAATATCCATTCAGACCTCCAAGATACACTACAATATTTTACAATAATGCTAAAAGACATTGCTGATCTTATTAAGTAAATTCTTCAGAACAAAAAAATGCTGCCTCAAATGGAGGTAAAACAAGAAAAATCTACAAAAATCCATGAAGATTATGATGGAAGAACTATTTTCAGTCTTAAGTTTGCTTTGGAAAAATACTTCCACAGGCAAGGTGTAATTTCAAGATGCTAGTAGTACTCCAAGGGAAATTACAGCCTGGGTCAAACTTCTCCTATGTACTGTTGAGTACAATCTTCCTTTTATGCCTACTACTTATTTCCAGTCTACAGTCTCTAGTTCAAATAGTGATTCTGTTTTATTTTATTTTGAAGCTGTTTCTTAGCAGAGAAGATAGATGAAAACAGATCAGCATTTAAGGTAAAATACATGATATGTTCTCATAGCTACTGGAGGATACTGCCCATTACAGTCACAACAGATAGCCATGGCTCTGCAGAAAGGGCATTGAAAGATTTTTAAGACTAAAGTCTGTCATGGATGTCCTAGTGAATGTAAAATTAATTATATTAGAGTCAAATGTGATGCATTATCTATATCATTGAATCATTTTTTTTCTTTTTTTTTTTTTGTTATTTTTTTCAAAAACTACCACATCCTGTTAGAATCTAGTACAATTTTGGTTGATAGTTTTACTGCCACAGAAAAACAGAGCACAAAAATAATTACTTTAAACTCAGTCAATGTTACTCTGCTGTTTGACTCTCAAACTTCTATATATCTCCTTACCATTTAAATCCCTCTTATATCTTTAACCTTCATCTTGCAACTAGTTTGTTTCTCTGAACTTGCAACAGCAGGTCTAGGGAGGTTCAGAGTTTTCTTCCATGTATAGCAAATCCTGTTATGAGGGTTCCTTTAACTGAATTAAAATCATCATCTTGCCCAGGATGACATTTTCTTTTCTGCTTTCTTGCTTTTTGCCTTAATAAAATCTTTGGTTTAGTTATTAATGTCTTCCTTGGCTTTTACCTTTATCAGAAATCTGAGTTCTGAGGCACTTTTCTGAGTTAAGCAAACATTTATCACTGAAAATTCACATTTATGAACAACAAAAAATCATAGGAGTAAAATATAGTTCCCTTGATGCAAAATTAAAATAAAATTAATGAAATGAATTGAAATAAAATAGAAGGAATATTCACTGTAACAGAAGCCAATAATATACATTAAAGGAATGGAAATTTACAGTAACAGTGGTTGCCTTGTATTTTATATTCACGTGAGGTTCCCATATTTAATTCAGAATTTCTTGGATACAGATAGGAGCACATGCACAAAGCATCGTTTCTGATGTGCTTGGGATTTATCCAACATATTGGGCATTGCATTATGGGGAGCCTGCATTTGTACTGTGCATCCAAATACATTCCATATGCAACAGACAAGTCAGTTATACAGTGCTGTGCAACAATTCCTGTACACAAAGACTATGCAGTTTTATTACACAGGCACTGTATAGCTGAACAGAAAATGAATCTTAGGCACCTTCTTGTCTTGGATGTCTTCCAGTCCCTGTATGTCCAGCAGAGTTGACCTGAACATGTGCTGAGATCAACTGACCAAGGATTTATAGCCACTGCATTGATTGGATTGTTCTACTATGCCAAAAATTCCCTAAGAAAATAGCCAGTCTCTGTTCTGCCTGGATAAAATTTATAAATGGGAAAAGAGATGCCTAGTAACACTATATTCTAACGGGCTAGTCCTTGTCACGAGAAAAAAAAAAAAAAAGAAACAGCGAATAAAATCAGCTAAAATCAGCTTCTAGTTGTTCAGGACTGGTTTAAATCATCAGTTCTCTCTGTACCTAACAGTGTAAAGGATCTCTTCCAGGCATCTAAATAGAATCTGAAGCCTGTGCTTAGATATTTAAATTTTATATTTTATCTATATTTGTTTTGATAATCTACTTATTATTAAAAACATACATAGATAAAGAAAACTCCAAATGACAAGGACGATAATTTATTTGGGGACATGGTACTGTGGAATTATTTCCTAACTACATCCTCTGTCCTGCAGCAAGTAGTATTTGTGAGGATCACTCCGATGGGCAGTCACTTCTGTGAAAACAGAGGGGTGAGGCACCTAGTTTGAAGACTTGCCTCCATGGAACCAGAAATCTGTGATGACCAAAAGGTAAAAACTATTGTCAGTGAGAGCAGAACTCAAAATGTTTTAAGAGATGTTAATCTGCTCCCATCAGTATACACCTGGAGTCATCAATGTCCCCAAGAGGACTTTTCAAAACAATTTTGCAAAATATTACTTGATTTTTACAAGGCTATAACTACCCTACTTACATTGGACAATTTTGCCTCGGGTTACCTATTGAAAGCAGGTAAAACTTTTATGCTTGTTAAATGCATTTTATCTAAATGATTTTATACAGATTTTAAATTAGATGAACTGTGATTTGTTAACAGTTGTTTAGGAAATACAGGCTATATGGGCCCTAAAAGTTTTCCTTCCTTTACTCCTAACTGAAGATTTCAGTAAATCTTTTTCTTGAACTTTCTTGTTTTTGCTGGCTTAAATACAAAGAACTGAACTTTCACCTTCCATAACACCTTCATTTTTGTTTTGCAAGGTCTGCACAGGTTTGTCTGATAATAATTTTGGCCTCTGGGTGTGGATGGGAAAATGGTTGAAAGTTCCATATAACAAAAAAGTCTTCTACAAAATGTTCTCAAAAGCTAAATGCTTTCAAGATGTGATAGGCACTTGTATGTCAAAGTTTATTCATTTTGTGGGATTGTTCTGAGGACTGGATATGTTGCTTGTGCAATCTCCCAGAAATCTTGGAAAGACTCTTTTTAAAAGCCGAAAATCCTTATAAAAGTTTTTGCACACAAAGAATTCTAAGTGCTTAATATAAAAACATGAAAGTGTCCTTTGAACCATGAGCTCATAAGAGCTCATAGAAAGGGTGGATTAAGTCTGTTCTCAGTGTCTCAGCTAATAGTTCTTTTTCTGCAAGATGTCCATGTGCTTCGTAGCACTCAAAAAAAAAGTGCTTTATTTCAAACTATATATATTTTCAAGACCATGTATTTAGAACAGCATAAGCCATCTGATCACATGGCAGCTTCCTAAAGCCACAGCCCTTATTAGTGTTGAACAAAAACAAACAAACAAAACTTCTCTCTCATAAATAATGTAAAAATTCTGAAGGCATCACTTTTCTGAAAGAGACAGTGCTGAGCCCTTCCAATGATTGCAACAAAACAACCTAAGGACAGTCAATAGTGAAAAACAGGTTCTTTAATTTGCTTTTGTCAAAATACACTCTTAAAATTCATACACTCATGAAACTGACTATACCTGTAGTCACATCAGTATGAACTCTCTGTTCTTGATCAATCTTTCCAATGAGTGAAAACTGCAGCTACAGTGAAACAATATTTGAGCAGCGTGGGTATAAAAGGACAAATATTGTTTGACACCTTCAGTTATGTTCTGATCTTTGCATATTCTGTCAAAACAAATTAAAAAAAAACCTGGCAAGTAATATATGGCAACATATAGGTGGAAAAATGCTGGCAGCGATTCCACTGGAGATTATTTTAACAAGAGAAGTGAAGACATTCAGAGAGGTTGAGACACAGGGAACAGAGCACATGGAAGGATAACACATTAACAAAACAACAACAGCACATCATTTTGGACAAAGAAAATAATACACACAGCAAACAACTAACAGCAATAACCTGCTAAACTTTTCATTTATTTTCCTTTCTTACTACCCCACAGAATTTAAATTCCTATCAAATGCATTTCTGCTATATAATTTGGTTGGACAGTCCAACAACCGTGCTGTTCCATACGTAAGTGAACAAAAACTTCTGGATGTACTAAATTTGGGGTTTTGGTTCCATAGGCTCCAAGTGATCAAGGAACACACTAAGAAGTTATTAGGGAGAGACTGACCAGCAGACAAGTAGATTGCCTGTCATGCTACCTCTTCTCCTACATGCAAAATACTCTCTTTAATTTTGGAAACTGGAGTGATATTCCTTAATTAAACCATGACAGAAAAAAAAAAAAAAAATCTCTTTTTACTATAATTCATTTATCCATGTAAGTTTTCTGTTAGGCAGATTTTAAGCATTTTTTTACATTTTCAAAGCAGATATGAGACAACTTTTAATTTAATCTTACACAGTTCCTGAATTTAAATGCTGTTGTTCCTAGTTTGTATTTTTAAGAGGGAGAGGTTGAGAAGGTAATATTTAGGACTGGCTGCATAAAGGCAGGAGCCCACTCACATGCCAAGACCTCATTGCAAATATCTATCGGTATGAGTCTGTCTTGTGTTCCTCAGCATTCCTAGGAAACAGACCACCTAGGTGCATACAGCTGTATCCACGCAAGTGCTGTACATATGTAAATATAATCCTGGATGATCATAGGACACAACATATCACCAAACTAATTTTCTTTTTTTTTCAACAGAGTCTGAATTGCTTGCAGATCTCATCTCCTGCCCACTCATATCAAACAAAATCCAAGCACTGTGAAGGAAAGATTCGAGTCCACTCTATGCTGGTGATGGGACTTATGCTTCTTGTCTAACTTTTCCATCAGAATATGTGTCCAAACTTCTTGATTTATGTTTTTGTCGCCCTCTTTTTTAATATCATTAATAAGAAATATTTAAAAAGAAAATGTATTGCTAGTTATATATGTTCATTATATTACACATTTTATATGTAACCCAGGACAATTTCTCATCACCCAGTGTGACCATAAAAGGTTGGACACCCATGCTTAGAGCATGAAGTATTATACCAAAATCTCCATATCTGTGGGATACTTTTGTGTTTCACATCCTGTAAAGAATCTGATCCACCATTCTGAGTAGTGTAAGAACTGTCCTCTTGCAAATCGTCCACATGATATTTTGCACAGCTAGAATAAAGTGGTTTCATTTGACATCATGAAATGTTGAGAAGCCATGGATGTGCGACATGGTAATAACCAGTGGTTCTCTGAGGGAAAAGATTTGGTAATATCATCTGAAATTTCCTGATTCCATATTGGAATTTCCAGCTTAAAAGTATTTGCCTCTACATGCTATTTTCTGAACAGCAAAATATCTGTTTCAATACACAGTACAGACTTAAAATTCTGGCTGCTGCATGCACTGACTTTGCTAATATTATTGCCACCCGTGTCACCACAAAAAATGAGAGAGCATCCTGAATTGTTCAATCCAAGCTGTGTCATGTAGGGTTCTTACAATTGCCAGAACATGAGAACAATTAAGCCTTATGGAAGCACAAAGAAAGCAAGCCACTGCTGCTGCCATTTGAAGGAAAACAGGCTTGTCATTTACTGAGAAAACCAATGATTAGACTACAATAGCAGCAGCAGCTTAGTGATTTGCTTAATTTTTTTAGCAAGCAGAACTCAGCACCTGGACAATGAATTTTCCACCTAATCATCATCACAGAGAGGATGTTCAGTTTGACAGAGCAAAGATACCTCTACAAGGAATTACAGGTTTTCATCTTAAGAATGTGTAGCGGGTGCTAATTTACTATTTAGGACATTTGGTGGCTGAGTTTAAAAGCACAAAGCTAAGTCTAAAGTATTCATTTATTGCTTTATAAATTAATCAGAAAATTGTTTTACACTAAAAGAAAAAAAAAAAGACAAAGCACAATCACTTTTAATACATATGTGTGTTGCAGCCTTTTGAAGATTCTATGGTTTCACTTCCTCCCTGTAAAATCGTACGTTATACATGGTATTGTATTTCCTAGATAAGCATTTTAATTCTATGAGAGGAGAGCTACCTTATTGACTGGAAGACTCATTAACTTGCTCAAATCATTTTTATAAATGATTTTTTTTAAGTGAAAAATATTCACCTCCACTTTTGATTTCACAGGCACGCTGCCATGTACCTGTGGTACAGGTATCAGGATACATGTGGTGTTATTACCATTTAATGATACCATCCTGAGAAACCTCCAAATTGCTCCTTTTGTTTCCAATTAGACAAAAGGACTCCTTTTGAATTAGGGATTCTTACATCAGTGATCTGATGAAAATGGGCTGTTAACATGCAGTGTGCTTGCCACCAGTGGCAATCAGTAACCCGTCTCATCTAGAATTGTATGTAGGCATTCAGGTATCTGATAGCTCAAATTACAGTGGCTGAGAAAAGTAAAAGGACAAAAAAAATGGCTAATCTGAAAGCTGAGGATATATTATACTTACTAGAATATATGTTATTTATGAGTTTTCAATTTAAAATGAGCAAATAAGCATAAAATCTCAGAGGGAGCAGCTGGAACAATATCAAGGATACACTGCTTTGGATCTTATCATGTATGCCATGATCCACCACTCTTGTAAAAATGCATGATTGTTCATTTAAAACCTTTTCATATAAGCATTTCATAGTAGTCATTGTCATAAAGCATTTCACACACACCAGTTAATAAGGTGTTACATCATCCTGGTGAAGCAAGAAAATATTCTCTAATTTTTGGTGATTAGAACTTGTCAAAAATCATTTAGTTAAACTTCTAATGAAATAGCAGCAGCACGTTTCTTGACAGCAAACAGATCGTACCAGGTACTTCAGGGCATAACACAGGACCTTCTTTGGAACCAGCACTGCAGAGTTGAGTGTTACACCAGGTAGGTTCCAACCTGCTGAAGAGCTCAGGGCTCTCCCTGTGTTTGCATGTTGAATCTAAATTTCCTTGAATTATGCAATGCTCTGGTGCAGGCTACCTTCAGTATGAAATACATCTCATCTAGATACGATTACAGGAGGAGTTTGGGGATTAATAACATCAAGTTTACATCAGTTGAAAGCTTCCTCGTGATCTCTGAAGAGCCGAATGGTCTTCCTACCTCTCTGTTATACCAGGGCAATAAAGGGCCCTTGATCTTTGTAAAGCAATGTGGCTTTGGGAAATGGGCAGGCACAGAACCAGCTCTGGTACATCTAGGTACAGAGAACTTTTTAAATGCCTTTTTTGTACTACTAACTCTCAACTATATCTCTCTGTGCGTACAGTTAGGTTTTAATTGCAAACATGTGGAAGTCTCTCTTTCAGCTTTAACACTGTATACTGAAAGGCAGCAGTTATCCTAAATTAGACTTCTCAGGTATAAAAAGTTTTTATGCATACATGTTATTGTATTTGAAATACTAAATTTTTACTAATACTGTAATAAAGAAATGATTGCTGGAAAATAGTCTTTACTATTCCTATCCTCCCCTTAATATATTTGATTGCAGCATTGTTCCCTATGGCATGTTTTCAGGCACTTTGCCTTCTTTAAGCAGCTTATGCATTCACTGGAATAATTTTCAGGTTATTTCATTCCTATGCTATCATCTTAGTAATTTTGGAACGGACCTTCATAAATCAGCTGGATATTAAACTCATTCCCTCAAGAGGAGACTACTGCACAGTCCACTAGAATTTGCTCTTCAGAACTGCATATGGGCACTCAACACTACATTTCCCCTTGCTTACTTTTAATCCAATTATTGCTGCTTGTGAAGCCTAAAAGATTCTTGTTCCTCCTTGGTTTCTTGTATTTCATTTTGATGAATATGCTTGTCATGTCTTTCTCTGTCACAGATGGTTATTCTGTGCAGAACTTATATATTTTTTCAACTATTCTCTTACTTTTTAATATTCAGACCTAAGGCTTCTTAATTTTGTTAACATTTTTTTTCCCATTTCTGAAAGGAGTAAAACATTGTACTTCAACTTTATTTATATAAGAACCTGAAAGTAAAAGTTTCTGTTTTGGTTGGTCTTGAGGTCTTAATGACTGGGAAGAAAGTTTCTTGTTTGGTATATGATTTAGTAAAGTGGGTTTATCATTGGTATTCTGTATGGGAATTTGTCCATGGCTTGTCATACATAACCTTCTGTAAGAATTATTGCTTCATTTATGTATTTGCCTGAGATTTTTGTGCATTACACTGTGGGGTTTTAGTGAGTTTTGTGTTTGCTTGGAATCATTTTTTGTTGTGCTTTTCATAAACTGTATTGTTTTACATTTCATGTCTTTAATCAATTTGTTTGGTTGCTTATGTGCATGAATATGTGTCTACTTGACTATACATCCTCACTCTTGGAAATGATCATTCAATTTGAACAGATGCTGACAGAAGGTGGAATGCTCACAAATGTTACGTTCTTACACATCATTAAAAATATCTAGGTGAAGGATAATATTATATTATTACTCCTAACCGAGAGAAAAATGTTATCATATTAAGTCAGAAAACAAAGGCAAGCAAGAGATATTACAAACACCTTCATTAATGGAAAGTCTTTCCCATGTTTCCAACCTTTTTGGTCAGTAGAAAATATAGCCACTAGATTCAAATCTCCAGGAGTCAAGCTACATTTGTTCTCTGTTCATAAAATCATTGCATTAGGTTAAACTAACTTAAGTTAGTTGTTACTAGTTCCTGTTTTTTGCATGCTAGTCTATGTGTATTTTGCTTTGCTGTGAGCCCATTGCTTACCTGGAACTGTCCACCTGAAACATCGCAAAACAGAGACATAAGAACGAGAAGTGGTAAAGTGAAGGAATTCTTATTCCAGTAAAGATAGTACACAAGACTTAGCATATTTAGAAGACTAGAGAGAGTAAATGCTACAACAATAAATTCTATGGACTTTAAAAAGCATGATCCTCAGTGTGTGGAAGAGTCATTTGAGTAGGTTATACAATCTGATAAGTTTCACACATTCCCTAAAGAAACGTTTTCATTTATGTTTCTGTGTTTTGTTTTGAAGCCAGTGAAATCAAAATTCCTACTGAATTCAAATGGTACTTTCAAAGAATTACTTTTTCAAGTACATATAGGAAATGAAGCTAACTGTATATATGTTGCACAGGCATGATCACAGGAACAGTATTTACTACCACCTCTGCTAGAATTAGCTATTGCTTTATTATCCTTACAGGCACACCAAAACCTTCTGATTCTAATCTTCTGGAAACACTTAGAAAATCTATGAAATTGATGTTTTCATTGGCACTCATCTTCAGAGGTTCTATTTTAATTGCTGAAAAAATTCCTGACTGTTTTTACCTATTAGTCGTATGTCAAGATCTCTGGTCCTTCATTCTGCTTACACCACTTCCAGATTACTGGGTACCTTGCCTGTAGCAAAGGTACCCCATCACAGCTGCGTTGCAAGTACGTAGTGGTAAGTTAAGATTTCTGACTGAAATCCATCACCATTACCCACATAAACACAAACTTTTCTCTTACAGAATTATTTTGTTATATTTTTATGTGCACAAGTGTAAAACAAGGAAAAATAAGTTAGATATGAAGTGAAACCTTATCAAAAGATTGTGTATACAATCTACTAAGTTTTTCCATAGGATAGAACAGTTTTCCTAAATCTTAAGTAAATTAAAATGCAAGAATCTGAATTCCACTAATTGCAAAACAATGCTTATTTTCCAATACAGACTGTAAGATTATAAAGAGAGAGAAAAAGGCTCTTTCTTTTCAAGTATTTTTTTCTGTTCTTCAGATTTAGGCAGCTTTTAGCCAGCATTTCCTGGCATCCTGCCCAGCTTCCAGAAGTGAGTTCTTAGATGTGCACCAATCCTTCTTACAGTATGCACTTTTGTGTTTTTGCCTGCTGACTAAGGGAGAAGTCAAAGCCTGCTCTTCATTCAGTAACTTGTAGCTACCAGGAAGTATCAAGTCTGGAGTCACAGCCCTCCTCAACCAAAGCAGATTTCTATACACAGCCCCCACCTTCTCCACCTACTGGACTAGAGACGGTGTCTACAGGAGATTTAGGTTAATGTAAGGCTAAGGAAGGATTTTCCTGATCTTATAGTAGGCATTTGGGCAGCTGTACATTGACAACACCTCCACCAGTGTTAGGGAAAACTTTGTTGAAGCGAATACCTGTTATCTAAAGCTCACCCTTCCCATTATCACTGAAAAGTATACCACAGAAAACATTTCATGGATGAAGATCAAGAACTCCACTCTACTCCTTTCCTTAGGGAGGTGGCTTTTTCTTTCTGTTTCCATTTCATTATCAACAGAATGGACACTGTTCTGCTGCTCCCAGATATCTCAGAATGAAATGGTCAGGACAGATTCCTTTATAATCCAGAATTCTACTTTCCAGTGTGCTGCAGCAGCTTGGAGATTTCTTTATTTATGATGCAGTTCATAACTACAGACAAATGACCTAAATTTCAAAACAGAGCTATTTGGTTACTAACTGCTTCCAGAAATTTACTTAGGTGTCAGTATTCACTGCATAACTGGCTTCGATACTTTTCCATGTCAGCTGACACTCCTGAGATAACATACAAGGTCTATCAGAAAGTTTTTATTCTGAATTTTTTTCATTACCATTAGATCATGAATAAGTTTAATTTTGTTGCCTCCAGGACACAGAACATTTCATCCTGGGAGGTTGCTGGGTCTTTAATTCAGAGATTTATTGTCTCTGCTGGATAGCTGCATTTCATATTCAGAGACATTTCTAAATCTTTACTGTAGATTACCATTCACCAAGAATTCTGCAGCTAGCGTACTGATTCCAACACTGCCAAATCTCTAGTAACATTCTGGAGGACTGAAGGATTGTACCAACCATGTCAGAGAAAGCATTACAAACCAAACAGTTTGTTTCACCTACCATACCACAGTACATCTCTCTTTATTTCTGTGTACAAAAAAATGAAGATAGAGTTTAGGTAGATACGCAAGGTGTGCCATGTGTTTACATTACTTGAAGGAAAGGTATGAGACCATAGAAACACAACTTTCTGGGAAATGAGTAGTGAAAGGCAGTTAAGCATACAAAGACGAAAGAGATAACATCTCAAAGAACAGCATTTCAAAAGAGGTACTTGGACACTTTTCACTTCTGAGACATCCTAGTAGATATCAAACAGGAACAAAGATGTTCTTGTTCTTTTGTCTAGACAAGGACGAATCTAATTTTCTTTAGTCACTAGAATGCTGGGCAGCATTCTAATTAAGACATCAATGTGACTTGGGAGGAGTTAGAATATAGTCAGATTTGAAATGTCAGTGCCTGCCAATAGAGACAATTTCTCTTTAGTTTCAAAGTTCTTTTATTCCTCATTTAAAATTTTATATAAAATATATCAGATGACACTGCCTTTTCTAATGAATGTTTTATGCATGTTGCATGCAAACCAGAAAGAAAAGAAAAAGAATTGTCAATAGAAAGGAAAAAATATGGTTGAAATTAGTTTAATTACAGTGGAATTCCTACTGTATCATATTATACTCACAGTAATACTAAAGGATTTCACCATTATTAATGTTATTAAAGAGTATGCCAAATGAAATACTGGTTGTTCTCCTTTCACTGGAAGATGCTTCCACTTTTCAGCATAGTAAGATGGAATATTTCAGTTTTTCCGTGTATGTACATTAGCATCTGTAATTAAATGAGTAAGATGCAAGGAGGTCATAGAATGTTTTCTAAAGATCATAAATGACCACACAATGGCTGGGTTGGAAAGGTCCTTAGGGCTCATCCAGTTCCAATACCCTGCCATAGGACAGTGCTGTCAGCCACTCGATCAGGTTGCCAAGGGCTGCAACAAAGCTGACCCTGAAAGACTGTTTCTTCCTATTTAAATCAATCTGTGGCCTTTTTTCTTTTCTTTTCTTTTCTTTTCTTTTCTTTTCTTTTCTTTTCTTTTCTTTTCTTTTCTTTTCTTTTCTTTTCTTTTCTTTTCTTTTCTTTTCTTTTCTTTTCTTTTCTTTTCTTTTCTTTTCTTTTCTTTTCTTTTCTTTTAACTCCTTTATTTTGCATAGGACCACTCAGCCTTTTTCTAAGAAAAACATTTATGGTATATCTTAAAAAGGATGTGTGGTGTTAACAGGTAGCGCCAACTTTGTGCTTAAACCTTCTTAAGCTCTGTATTACATTTGTCTACATTCTATAAGAAGTAGAATCCTTAATCATAACGAAGCCAATACAACAATACAAAAGTATATTATGTTTCTAGGGCTTTGTTTTTATGCATATTTCATATGTGTGTAGTGCAGTGGAAAGGTAGATGACTCAGTTACTTTGAATGACATCAACCTTATCTTCCCATCTTACAACAAAGAAAAAAGGCACTTCCAGAATGTGATTCACTTCCTCCTAACATGGATATCAGAATGTGGTATACGGCAAAAGAAAAATCTTTCACTGCAAGAGTTCAATTAGACTCTTGCTACCAGCCTCAGCAAAGCCAGATTATATCCCTTACTACTCTAAGGACTTCATAAGAGATTTATTCAAATTAACTTTGCAAACTCAACAAAGCACACCAAAATCATAAACCAACCCAACAGAAGATCCAAAACAAATTTGACTTTTGCGATACGCTAACTTCTAACTTCTAAAAAAAGAAATATCTATAATACTAGTGCATATTTTAATCAGAGACAGCATTTTGGATCACTTCAGTGGAAGAACTAGATATCAGTAAGGAAAAAAGACACTTCTTCCAAATAAAAATAAATGATGATTTCCAAGTTAACTGTAAACAAATTATTAGTAGAATACATTCTAAAACAAGAAATGCTGGAAGTAAAAATTAAGTATATTTTTAAAATCTCCTCATCCTGATTTCAAGAATTGTTGATCTCATAGAGAATTTAGACTTTACTCATGCTTTAGAGAAATGGTTATTCTACAATTCAGATTCTCGAGGTAAAACAAAAACAAAAACAAACAAACAAAAAAAAAGAATTCAATTTTTATAAACTTGAAGATTTGTTTTCTTTTAAACCACTTCCCAGATTTCAAATAAGTCAGCCTAAAACATCTATTTTTAATAGTTAATATCACTGATGAAGACTTTTTTAGTAGAAAAGTTGGATACTGGAAAAGTCATCAAAGCACAAGACATTTTTTATCTCATGCCAGTCTCTTCCTCAGAAAATGATTAAGAGAAAATCCAGAATGATCTGTGAAATGGTATTATTAAAATAATAATTGTTGTGATCATGTAACATATCTATGGACTGCTTCTTGTGAAACCATACTTTCAATATAAACTATCAACAGCTCTAAATGAGGACTAAAATGTTAATTTTTCTTAATTTACCAGATTACTTTTGTTTTGCTTTCTACATATGTTACAGGAATATTATTCATCTATTCATCTCTGTTTCTACATTTTCTGAGATATGGACACATGGGGCAAAACAAATTGGAAGCATGAATCATTAAATGATTATATGGTTTGATATGGTATACTTGGACAAAGAAATCAGAAAAAGCTATGAAGTCTAACTGTAAGAAGATATTTATATGAAGGGTGGAGACTAGTAATCAGTCTAAAAAATCTTTCTTCAAAGCATCATCCTTCTTTTTTAAACATTAAAAGGGGTTTGAAAATCTGCTTACAGTATTGGAAATTTTCTGAACCAAAGGGGTACTCATTTAAAAACAAAATAAAACAAAATCAAAACAAAATAAATAATAACACAGTCACAAAATACATACATTAAATACTATTGACAAAAGAAAGAGAATATATTTACATCTTGCAAAAATATAAAAACATGTTCAAATGAGAGCCATAAGTCACACAGCAATAAGGGGAAAATAACGGATGGGCCCACAGATTAGTTAAATACTGATTCAACTAGTGGACTATCACTGAGGGATATCAGAAATCCCAAGGGTTGCCAAAATCCAAACCAGCATAAACTATAAAGGGGCCCTGCTGACCCATTCCAGACTTACTTTTTAAATTATAGATTATCTTCATAGATTTGCTTTGTCCAAGCTCTCAAGAAAAGGGATCTCAGACATTATTGCAGTATGTTAAACATCAAGTAAAGACACAAGTCAGAGTTTTTTATTTGCTTTTGTTTTCTTACGAATATACAGAAAGAAGACTAAAAAATGCTACTTAGAAGACTGAGTGTTCATTATTGTGCATGTGTTTTTTAATCTTTTTATTTTAAGACTGAGGAGAAGGATCAAAACTCTACAGTGTGGCAGTTTGTGTGGTATCTGTGGTTTGCCATCCCTTGAAATTCTACATATAGGAGAAAACAGTTTGAACACCTAAGATTCATAGTCACATTTCTAGACTTTGCACACCAGTTACCTCTGTCATGGCCAAGCCCAGATTACCCCTCAGTTCTGGACATCTGCAAACCACAGATCAAAATCAGTGCCCAGGGTCTGCAGTTCTGTGCTTTTTGTGGTTTGGATGACTTATCTGAATCAAACATCCAAGGTGTCGCAACAAGGAAAATCGATGAGAAACCTATGCCCTTTTAAAGCTCTTCTTCCAGCTGTTTAGGGGAATAGAGGGACGGTTTCTTTCATAATTCTCTTATGATCCACTCCGAAGTATAAGAAGAAAGAACAAACTGGAAATAGTAACAGAAGCTGTTGACACTACCCCCTTACCTGGATTTTAGGAATATGCTGCCTTTAAGTAGTGAAAAGTATTACCTGTCTCTCCTGTGTACTGAGGGATGGCATAGACATGTCACTGTCTTTGAAAAATGAAACTAAAAGCTTTAATCTAGACCTTAATAGGTCTGAAAACTGGAAAGAAAAAAGGATAACATGGAATTTTTTCTCTATTAAGTTTTCTGGGGTAAATATATATATATATAAATTTTAGAAAGTAAAATACAAAATTTTGGGAACAGACATAAGAAATCTTAGCATAGATGTTAATGTGTATTTTTTGATATTTTAAATTACGTTGATCTCAAGAGATTTGAACCAACTGAGATCTCAGCTGCTGTCAATGTTGTTGTCTCCCTCAATTGCAGAGTAAGAAGAGATTCTGATTTAGCTATCTCATGTAAGTGCTTAAAGCTAAACCCTGTTAATCTGTACAATACAGCCTCAAATACAGCCTTTGCTACTATGAGACCGTTAGAAGCCTTGGGATTAGCAAGCTTTGAGTGGTCTCAATGCCAAAGATGCCTGGGGATACAGAGATGGGAAACTACAAAGTCTTTAACCCAGGCAGCCCCCATGGAAGAACCTGGACTCTGTAGGCAAAAGTACACTGGAAAGAGACCAGTCAGATTTCTGAGAGAAGCCAGCTGGAAGTTTGTTGACATCATTACAAGTCCATTAAATACGAAAATCTCCTTTACTGGAAAATTTTTGTCCTACTCTGTGCAATACTGTCACATAAGGCTTTACCAAAGTGCTTCGGACAAAAATGGAAAAAGTGGATTTTATAAGAGCCTCTTTTTAAGGAGAATAATGAAAAAAAATAATCATTATCTTCACTGAATCCCCAAAACTTGAATGTTGTTTTCAGTATAACAAGGTTTATCCAGTTAAAAGCACCAGTATAAGAACAAGAATTTATATGTAATTGTGTGTACTCCTGAGCGTTCCTGTGAAACACCAAGACAGCTGGGAAATGGAAAAAAATGTTCGCAAGAAGATAGATACTTTCTTTTAAATTTTCACATCAGAAAGTCTCTCAAACTGTTACAGAAGATATAGAAGCAGCATGCATAAACCTTAGATCATTTCCACAGACCCCCCGAAGACGAATGAGAAACCATTCGCAATGTTTCATTTCTTGTACAGGATTTCAGTGATATTCTCTTCAAAGTACTTTTTCAGGTTCTGTTCTGCACTTGCTTTTTCCTTTTCTCTTTATTTGTAAAGAGGTTTACACCAGGGTGAGGTCAGGTGCCAATATGAAACCTAGACTGGAACAAAAGATTATGGCAAAAAGAGTTTGTAAAAATACAGCTGAGGAGTAGATTTAAAATTGGTACAATTTCTTGGACTCTATCCTTTTATGTCCACAAAACAAACAAATAAAAAACCTACAAATAATTTGCTGTGTGGATCAAGCATTCTCTTTTATTTATTTATTTATTTGTTTATTTGTTTGTTCATTTGTTTTTTTATTGTCTAGTATATATTTCTTTAATCTTTATTTAGAATTGAAGCTCAGAGTAAGCCAGTAACAAGAGAATTACACAAACTTAATATGAGGAACAACCTTGAACTTGTAACAGAAAAATGCGATACAGAATATTGAGAGTGGATGGGAGTATCCACCAAAGACTGTGTCTTGCTCAGCTAGCTCAATTGCACTTGCTTTTTCCTTTTCTCTTTATTTGTAAAGAGGTTTACACCAGGGTGAGGTCAGGTGCCAATATGAAACCTAGACTGGAACAAAAGATTATGGCAAAAAGAGTTTGTAAAAATACAGCTGAGGAGTAGATTTAAAATTGGTACAATTTCTTGGACTCTATCCTTTTATGTCCACAAAACAAACAAATAAAAAACCTACAAATAATTTGCTGTGTGGATCAAGCATTCTCTTTAATTTATTTATTTATTTGTTTATTTGTTTGTTCATTTGTTTTTTTATTGTCTAGTATATATTTCTTTAATCTTTATTTAGAATTGAAGCTCAGAGTAAGCCAGTAACAAGAGAATTACACAAACTTAATATGAGGAACAACCTTGAACTTGTAACAGAAAAATGCGATACAGAATATTGAGAGTGGATGGGAGTATCCACCAAAGACTGTGTCTTGCTCAGCTAGCTCAATTGCACTTTCTTAAATCTACATGTTCTATTTGTAAAAGAGGGATAATAGTGCCCTTTTGGCACTTTCTGTTTTGTCTTTTGAGCAGAAAGCTATTTTTTTAATGTATGTTTGTATACTCCCTCAAAACAACAAATGAAACTCAGAAACTCAGAAATGTTTATCTATATTTGCTAACTGGAAAATGGGTTTTAATTCAAGATATTTTGGTGTTATCATAAATGATTTCTTGTATCATGAAAATACCTCACATTCAGATCCCAGTTTCTCAAGAGGCAAAGAAGCAAAAAACACAATGGGCACTAATCTGGAATGCAGAAAGTTCACATCAACTTGATTCAAAGCAAAGACCTGCACAAGAGTCTTTTAGCAGAAAAGTGCCTTTCTTTAGAGCCAAGGTCTTTTATCCCATCTTCTGTTACTGTTTGATATCATGTAATTAAATATTCAGCAGATAAAAAACATACAGCTCACTATGAATAATTTCAGAAATGTTACTGAGGTTCCCTAATTAATAGCTTAGATATCCTAAGCTTAGCTGAAAGTAGTAAGATTTCAATTGTTTCAATTGACCTTGAGGTTTTCCGTATTTGGAATGTGGAGTTAACCCTGAGTCTTTTGGATCAGGAAGGCATTGCCTAACTCTATTTTATTTATTGAGGAATTTACCAGTGTCTGTGAGCACTTAGTTTATTTGCAACAACAAAAACAAAACAAAAAATGAAACAAAACAAAAAAAAAAAGATTGGATTTTTAGGAATGTGGAGTGAATTCTGGATCTCTGTGGTATGATCTTTCTGTGTATCTAGAAAGAATGTATAAACTTAAATTATTCCCTTTGCATAGAATACAATCTTACAAAAAATAACGTTTCAGTTGCATCCAGAAACACTAAAATAAGATTTACGTGGTATCTTCAGGAATCATCTCTTGACATAAGAATCACAAACCATTCTTCCAAGTAGAATAACATACTGTAAAAGTGGTAAATACTCGTTGTTACAAAGTACAAATGCACCAGGTTCTTAACTGAAGGGCAAAATTTAATTTAGCATCAATAATTTTGTATACCTATGAGAGATTTAGAAACGTAAGTAGACACTGTAACTACCGCATTATTTATTCTGCTTTTACAACATCTGAGCCAATGAAATAGTGTGGTAATTTTAATTCTCATTTGGAGAACTAAGAATTACAGGGGTGATTCTTCACTTGCAAATTAGGAGATTTATTTTCTACATGTCAAAAGCAGTAGACAGCACAGTAATTGTACAGAATTTCATTAACGCTGCAGTTCTTGTGGAAGCATACATAGCCATGAAGGGTGACATACTTAAACCATTTTGATACTTGGAAATGTAGAACAGTGTTGCATTTATGTATATATGTGGATGTTTTGCATACATATATTATGAAGGAAAATGGCAAGGCTGCCATTCAGAGAGACCTAGCCAGGTTGGAGGAGTTGGCCAACAGGAGCCTTATGAAATTCAGCGAGGACAAATGCAAAGTCCTGCATCTGGGAAAGGAGAAACCTTGGCAGAAAATACAGGCTGAGGCTTCCTGATGGGGGTAAAACCTGTCAGAGAGCAGCATGGGCTGAAGGCTCCCCCAGGGCTGGGGAGCTGAAGCAAAAGGTGACCCAGTGCTGTCTGCGCCCTCACATACGGGAGGAACTGGTAATGGGGTCCAGCAACAGCCTTCAACATAGCAAATGACAAACCAGGGCTATAGCTAAGAGCGAAAAGAGACAGGACCAAAGACAGAACTGGATACAAGTGCAGTTACAGTCTGACTTAGGTCTAGAAGGTGGCCCTTTTAAGGGAGAAGGTGTGGTGGTCTCAGTTGAGTACAAGCAGGACAATTATGTTTTTGCTGCACTCAGGGCCTTGACACAGCTCTCTTAACAAGACCTGGAGATGCTGGTGGAAATAAGGTGGACATGGGCCAACAGAAGACCAACAGCATCCTGGGTTCCAAGAGCAGAAGCACAGTGTGTAAGAAAGGTCTGTCCTGCTCTGCTCAGTACTTCTTAATCCACATCTAGTCTGGGGTTTTTGGGTTCTTGAGTAAGTCCAATGGAGGCCAACAAAATGGCCAGGGTTGGAGCACTTATCCTGTCAGATACGGTTGAGAGTACTGGCCACATGCAACAAAAGTCCTTGGAAAGAGACAGCTTCTGAGGGGTCTTAACAACATCCCCCAGTACCTACTGGGAGGTTATCAAAAAGACAAGATTTGTACGGTGGAAAGACAAGCAGCAATGTGCACAGTTTTGAGGAAAAAAAAAAAAAAAAAGAGATTGAGTCTGGGTATAAGGAGGCCTTTTTCTCAAAATGTTGTACAGTATCCATTTTTCAGAGATTTTCAAGACCTGAATGGGTAAGTCTGTGTGCCTCCTGGTCTGGTCTTGTAGTCGACTCTTTAAGCACTAGCTTGTATTCAAGACTACTCTAGATCCATTCTATGATGCATTTATAGTATGATTCTATGAAAATGAAGATTAATGAGCACTGAATGTACTAACATGAACTGCATAATTCATTTAAGAGCTGTTCTGGTCAGTAGAAGAAATGCAAGCTGAAAAAATTCTAGTGATAGTCTAAAATACTTACTGGACAGTGAAAGCAATTCCACACATTCAAAATTCTGTGTTTACAAGGTCAGATCTCACTCTTTAGATGGATAATGAAAAGCAGCAGTTCATCTCATTTCTGTTCATCCTTTCTTTACAGCATCTGAAACCACTCATTATTGAGAAGTTGACTTACTGAATTTAGTTTAAATTAGAAAACCGAAGTTACAGTAGGCATCATCCTCTACTTCTGCATTAATTTTTACTTTAATAAATTGTAGGCCTAAGAAATAGAATAATGCCCCCCTACACTCAGGTTAAAAGTTTTAGAGATTTTAGACACATTAAGAATGGTAGCTCTTTCTCAGATACAAGATGAACTTTTGACATTAAGTTTGGTTCTGATTTGATTGTCAATCAGTGCTAATTCCTCAACCTCATTCTTCAAAGGTGTATAAAATCTGAAAACTGGAGTAAAATAAATTCACATAGAAAACACTTTTTGGATTTTGTATCGATGTGCATATAATTACAAGAAATGGAAAATAGAACTTACAGGAAGACATCCAGAGCACATGAAATCTTTCTTGTCAACATGTCAATAAAACATTCAGTCAAAATTTGGACTGGAAGGTTTGGCATGGCCAAAATACAGATTTTCTTTTAGATGTTTACAATTCATTATTGACAGTTTACATTCTCAGTGCAGAATTCTAAAGAAAGATCAGTGTTTAGTCTGACTAGTAATCTCAGCTCCTTCTAACATCACTAGAAAGAGATGGGCACTTATAGAGGAGGATTTATTCCTCCTACATGTACACCTATCTTAGGAAGACCTAGCTATCTTCTCAAATCTCCTAACCCCATGTCCAACACCTTAAGGAGAAAGTCCAGCAGACTGTCTTAAAACAGATGCTCAAGTCTTATAAGAATCTCTTCTTCTTCACTTCCAAATATTGTTTCTACAATGTGTTGAAAGTAACCTACTTTTCAAATGTTTCTTGGACACTTAAAACACTTCAGTCTTTTCTCTTGTATTGCTCTCCTTCCAATTTTGATGTCATAGTTAAAGACAAATTTTCATCTTCATTTTAAAAACATAGTTTTCCAACTAAGTTTTCCCTAGCCTGAAATTCATTGATCTTCCTTGCAACAGATAATTCTGATCATCGTTTTTGAGTTCTTACTAAGTATTTCCCTATCTGGTATTTAAACTCCTTGCTTATTACATGGCACATTTTCAAATGTCTGTGCAATACACATACTGTAAAGCGGGATAGTACCACTTAATTTTTTTAACTGGATATTATGAGAATGAAAAAAAGTACCTTTATGAAGTTTAAGATTATTCAGGAGTTACTTGTTCAGAGGAGAATATGATCTTCACTATAGTGTTAAAGAAATGCACTTCTACACTGATGCTTCAGATTTCAGAATTCTCCAGTCGTCATCTTCCAGAGGAAAAAGTGAATGTGTATAAGGTGGTAACAAGAAACACTTTTTAAGAAAAACACCACCTTAAATAAATTCACAAAAGTAATAAAACTAAATGGAATATTCTACTTGCAAGCCTATATTGTTAAGAGGGAAGTATAGTAGATATCAGTTGCTGTAATACTGGCTAGGACATATTTATGTCTACACCATCTCTGAAGTAAACCTGTTGTTTGACACCAGATTCAATATGAACACCTGTACCCAATAACTAATGACTGACATCTGATTGCTTATCATTAAATATGCTTCACAATCTTATCTCCTAGGAATTGCATGCTTACTCTAAAGCTTCACACTGTGATATGCAGGATCAATAATTATTAACCACTTAATATTCTGTCAACTCCAACCCCTGCAGATATTTTAAAGTATTTATCCATTCATAGCATTTAAATTCTTCCTAATGTTCTTAGAAAAGACCCTGAACAGTTCAGCACAGTATGCATTGCTCACTGAGCTGTAAAATGATCAGCTTGCCTTGGAATTCAACTCTGCTGCTCCTTGCCATCCAACCCAGCACCCTCTCCAGCTGGAACAGTCTACTACTGCCATGGAAAACCAAATGCCCATTCCCTCAACACCAGATGTCGGTCATCCTCCGAAATCCATCTAGCCTAGAGGGAAGGTACATTTAATCCCCCAGTGCCCCAAAGGACCAGTTGTAAACTGCCAAATGGTAGAGCCTGCCCCAAATTCTCTGACTAAAATCAGGACTATTGTTCTTTTGCAGAGAGTAGAAGCAGAACAAGTTCTGCTCAATCATATGTACTGTCAGCCTCACACTGCATTTTCATCTACACTGAAAGCTTCAGCTGAAGCCCATTAGGAAGAAAAGCGAACTGGGGTGGACAACATTTCTAATTTCTAGCATGTCTAATTTCTTTCAATTTGACAACAATATGGCTATAATTTTAACTGAAACATGTCAGAATAGTACTGAATATATGCAAATTAAAAAAAAAAAGAACAAATATGATGTGGCAAATTGCATTCTTTACTATAAGTACAGCAGACTTTTATAAAGACAATGCAATCCTTCAACATGTTACTTTAAAAAAAAAAAATAGTGCACACCAGTTTGATTCTCCTGTATTAATGATATTCATCCCTTCGAAATGAAACTAGAATTTATTCATTGTATTTCTATTGCATTCTAATTCCTGTATTAATAAGTTTGTTTGAATTAATCTGAAAATTCCACATAATTTAAATTTCAGCACACGAACTGAATTAACCTCATTAATGAGAATTCTGCCTATGGCATCCCTTTTACAAATACTTTTTCTATTGAGAACCTTGCTGTGAAGACAGCTTGATTGTGATTATAGTGTCATTCAACTTGTTATTGCAAATTTTCATTTTGTTTTATATGTTTTCATATCTGATGGCTGAATTTCCCTGGAATATATGAATATATGAAGACTTTGAATTAAATTCTTCAGGACACTGAGCTCAGTATGGCCAGTTTGCTCTGACTGGAGCAATAAATACTAGCCACATGTTTTTTACCAGAAACTCTTTATTATGTGCACTACAGAGGACAGTCACAGACAACATTTCTAAAAGTCAGACATCTCAAATTTTGTGAAGTTGATATCTGCTCTATGTCCCATTATTTTCCATGTGATTTCAATATCTTCAGGCGGATCAGGTCACTAAACTGTTCAATATTCAGAAGCTGTTTATGGCCCTTGTTATTTATTTGCATAAGCAATTTGGTAAGAGATATATTTTATCTTGATAGTTCTCCATAAATATAGAATTCAGTTCCAGTTAAGTAATATCTCTGTAGAACAAATCACTTTCAGAAGAAACCAGCTCTTCTAATAATCCCATTAATGTATTTGTAGAAGTAAGGGAGAACAAACATGTCATTTTAGGTGGAAATTTTCCAGTTCTATTATTCTTTATATAATGGTTTCATTTCATCTCTGACATTTATATTATATTATTTCCTACAAAATACTGTGGGCTCAGCCAACAGATATATCTATTCGTAAGTGAACGTTAACAATTACTACTTAATAATAACCTTTCTATTAGTAAGGTGGCAGCAATATGCCTTTAAGTTGCCTAGGAAAATGGAGGTAGAAAGGACATTTTTCTGAAGTTGTATATTAAAACCCACAATTCAACACAGCAGATTAAGAAAGAAAGAAAGAAAGAAAGAAAGAAAGAAAGAAAGAAAGAAAGAAAGAAAGAATTAAAAAAATCAACTTGTATCATTGAAAACAAACTGTTTGGCTTCTTCAAATTCAGCTCAGGTTGTTATCTGAGAGCTTTTATCATCTGAAAGTTGTTTGTTAGTTGATAAGCAAACATGCAGCCTTTGTCCAAATTTCACCATTGACTTTGGTGGTTGAAAACTATTCCCCAAGTGCAACTAAACCAAATCACCAAGATTTACTCTTCTAGCATTTTCCATACTTTGACTAATAGACTGTCATTGCACGTAGTACCTTTCCTTCAATAGCGTTACAGTAAAGCTGGAGTGTGACTACCAAAGATATTAAAGGCCAACCCATTTTCAGTTAGAGTACTCTGCTAGTAAACTCCCCATTCCTGTGCAGAGTTGTCTGACTGACTTGTCTAATACCACAGTGAAAATCATATAATGACAGACTTTTTATAATTCACAATAAATTGCAGTCAGTCGTGTTCCCATTTTGGTGATTTAAGACTTGTTTCCATGAGGACAGGATTGACTCCATACCTAAAAACAGACAGAGAATGACAGAACACTACTGAGATGCAAAGATATTTGGTGTTAATTAAAAAGAAAAAAGAAAAAAAAATAAAAAACCATTAACAAAATTACTATAAAATGAAGCAAGTTGCCTGGATTCTTTGGCAGGACACAATTTGTTCAGCTCATCCTGTATTCTGTGCTGGTTCTGTTAAAATGAAATTGGATCTCACTGGGCCAAATGCTTAAAATTCATAAGCAAAGTTAGCATTCCACAGTAATGGAGTACGTTGTAAAGCCTTTATTTCTGTAATGCAAAGAAATTAGACACACAGATATCTAGCCCAGAATACACTTAGCTGCTTTACAGATATTTCTACACAATGTTCAAACCATATCGTGTAAAGATGATCACAGAATCACAGAACTGGAGGGGTTGGAAGGGACCTCCAGAGATAATTGAGTCCAATCCCCCTGATAAAGCAGGGTCCCTACATCAGGTTGCACAGGTATGCATCCAGACAGGTCCTGAATATCTCCAGAGAATGATCCATTCTAACAACAACAACAAAAATACAATTGATTGTTTAAAACAATATTTTCTTTTTTTTATGATGTTATCATACAGGACAGATAATGTGAAGTACCTAAGCAAATGAATTGGTTCTTCAGTTGTTCCATGTTGGACCCACGTTTTAGAAGTGAAAATTCAAGCAGAACTTCATCCACTTATGCCAGCTGAAGATCAGCTTAATATCTAAGCTGAGTGAGCATCAATTATCATTTCTGTTAGGAAGTCTGTAATACACAGTATATAATTGCCTTGTCCACACCTGAAAAAGATATAACTGCTAGTCCTACAGTAGGTCACAGGACCATGACTGGTCATTAGATTCACTGTTGTCAAAGCAAAAGCATTGTGCCTTGATTTCCATGAGAGCATAATATAGATGTATTCAGGGTATAGCACAGTGTGGTGTTCACTACTAATAACTTCCATTGTTATCAGATACAGCAATGTACCAATCCGTGGTCTCAGCATAGCTGTTTCATCCCATCAGTGATACAGCTCAGTTGCTTCTCAGTTTTCGCCAGTTTCAGAATCTCCACATGTGACCTTGATGTGTCTTTTCCAAGTGCTTAATGATCTCTGATTTGGTGGAATTGCCATATCTCTTCTGCCAAGCTACCTATAAGTCTTAATTCAAAAGATGCTTTATCAGTCTGCTCACTCCCCTCTTTTTAATAAACTTCATCCTGATAACATTATTAAGCAAATATTATGAACCAGCTTTCATCAGATCTTGTTAACTAGATCCTGAAAGTAATAATAACCTGATCTGTAACCTTGTGCCCTCTACAGCTGGAGAAACAAGGTATGGGAAAGCTGCAGAGCTTGGATGGTGAGACACCACTCTCTCTAGCACTGAATTGCTTTGTTTGAGTTGAGTAAAACTGCTTTTTGGGAACGGGAGACTATGTCATACACTGGATGCAATTAAGAAAATAGGAAAAAAAATATTTTTATTTTGTATATAATGGTACATGTTTCTTTTCCTACTTCTTCATTGCTTCTCATAACTCACTGACTTTCTATTGACTAGGCTTCTTTGTACCACTTTCGTTTCACACAATTTAAAGCAACTCTTATCTTTTCATCATGTGAAAATCTTGTAATTATTATTATCTGAAAGTCCCCCTGCTGGACCAATACTAAACTACTTGTCTTCCAGCAATCTGAATATTTGAAATTTCATNGAAGAGAAGAGAAGAGAAGAGAAGAGAAGAGAAGAGAAGAGAAGAGAAGAGAAGAGAAGAGAAGAGAAGAGAAGAGAAGAGAAGAGAAGAGAAGAGAAGAGAAGAGAAGAGAAGAGAAGAGAAGAGAAGAGAAGAGAAGAGAAGAGAAGAGAAGAGAAGAGAAGAGAAGAGAAGAGAAGAGAAGAGAAGAGAAGAGAAGAGAAGAGAAGAGAAGAGAAGAGAAGAGAAGAGAAGAGAAGAGAAGAGAAGAGAAGAGAAGAGAAGAGAAGAGAAGAGAAGAGAAGAGAAGAGAAGAGAAGAGAAGAGAAGAGAAGAGAAGAGAAGAGAAGAGAAGAGAAGAGAAGAGAAGAGAAGAGAAGAGAAGAGAAGAGAAGAGAAGAGAAGAGAAGAGAAGAGAAGAGAAGAGAAGAGAAGAGAAGAGAAGAGAAGAGAAGAGAAGAGAAGAGAAGAGAAGAGAAGAGAAGAGAAGAGAAGAGAAGAGAAGAGAAGAGAAGAGAAGAGAAGAGAAGAGAAGAGAAGAGAAGAGAAGAGAAGAGAAGAGAAGAGAAGAGAAGAGATCTACTGAATCTGCTACTTTTACCTATATTTAACACCACTTTCACTGATATCAGTAAAGGAATTGTCAGTTACCAAATCCAGGTCACTTGGAATGGAAAAAGAAGAGACATTATCTCATTTGTTTTGTTTTCTCTATTAATTCCTTCAGCCCAAACTTCATGATCTTCAACATTAATAGCACTCACCTGAAACCTCTCTGAGAAAGAAAATGGAATGGTTTGTAGAAGAAATGGGACTTTACTCATTAATTTCCTGACCTTTCTCATGTCAAAGGTGATCACTCCTCTAACATCAGAGCATTAAAGTTGTAATTTAAAAGAAAAAGGATCTGAGTGTCTCATGCTTAGCTGCTTGGAGTGTAGTTTGCAGTGATGAAAAACAGGTCCCATCTATTACCCAAAAAAAAAAAAAAAAAAAAAAGATAATTGCATTTTGAATTTACGTTACCCAAAGGTGAAAGTGCATAACACTGCAAAATGATGCACTGCATTGTTATGCATCTGAAACACCTTTTCATTTTGGAAAGTACTGTTGGTTTGCAAATGTCATGTTTACAGTTAGGTTAAAGAGAATATTATAGACAATCCGGTCTATATCAGATATATTTTGGGGCGAGGGCTGCTCATTGTGTGCTCACAGTGACTTTAATAAACACCTCCCAATTCTGGGTGAAAGGATGTGGTTTCTATCAGAAACCTTTAGAAGATAATCAACAAGAGAAGAAAAACACACCTACGCAGTCACAGGTGCATTTAGATCCTTCAGCCAGGGGTGAATGGGTAGCCCAAATGTATTAGTGCTCTTTCTCTTCTATCACTGTGTGACCTAAGTTTAACCAGATATTCGAACTGGGGCTTCTTTGCTGTTGGTTTGTTTTGTTTTGTTTGCTTGTGTGTTTCAGCAGAGAGAATGAACAATGANGTGAGACACCACTCTCTCTAGCACTGAATTGCTTTGTTTGAGTTGAGTAAAACTGCTTTTTGGGAACGGGAGACTATGTCATACACTGGATGCAATTAAGAAAATAGGAAAAAAAATATTTTTATTTTGTATATAATGGTACATGTTTCTTTTCCTACTTCTTCATTGCTTCTCATAACTCACTGACTTTCTATTGACTAGGCTTCTTTGTACCACTTTCGTTTCACACAATTTAAAGCAACTCTTATCTTTTCATCATGTGAAAATCTTGTAATTATTATTATCTGAAAGTCCCCCTGCTGGACCAATACTAAACTACTTGTCTTCCAGCAATCTGAATATTTGAAATTTCATTTGTTCATTGTTAAACCTATTAAAAACCTGTTCTAAAATGTTTAAAGAAATTTTTTTTTTTAATCGTTCCACCATCATCGTTCACCTGAATTAGACATATTATAGATCCCAAAACTGGTAACACAATTGCTTTCTCTTGTGTCTTGTTTTAACAGATGAGCCAGAAAGGGATAAAGAGAGTGAACATGTGTTCTTCTGAGACGAAAGAAGGAGTGGAGAGCTTAACTCCAGAAATCCTGGTCAGGCACCCCAACTCAGAGTTCAGGCTACCTAAAATCAGTTCTCCTCTAAAAATGTCTTTCCACCTACCAGCAAACCAAGAATCTGTTGGCCTACTTCCTTAACTGCCTCAGTTAACTATGTTTATTAACATATTTACTGGTATGTGAATATTCTGGTAGCAACCTTGGGACAGTGGAGTGATTATACATATTTTACCAGGGGCCTGAGGACTTCATCCCTTATCAGCCAAACTGAAGAGCTTGTGGTTAGGTTGGTGAATGTCTTCCTTCCGGCTTGTGTGTCTTGTCCATCATCTTACAGCAACAGAGAAGTGGGAAAAGAGCTCAGGGGACCAAAGGCTCCCTTGTGTCAATCCCTCATCAAATCAGAATACAGCTGGAAGTTGAAAAAATTCCACAGTGAAAAAGTTTCTATATCCTACATACACACTGCCATTATGGAAGATCAGCTTACAGAAAAAAACAACAGACATTCCAAAAGTATCAAAAGAGGGGGACTAATCCTTGAAAAAAATACACTACCAGTGCTATTTGTATAACAATTTCATGTGTTTAATAGACCAAAGGAGAGTCTGTGCATGTTCATCAACAGAGATATTCTGTGCTCATGATCTTAGTCCTTGAATCCACAGTGACTCGGTAATACTGTT
>VXAB01009836.1:401222-487207 GCA_013399175.1 Odontophorus gujanensis | reverse complement strand
AAAAAAAAAAAAAAAAGATAATTGCATTTTGAATTTACGTTACCCAAAGGTGAAAGTGCATAACACTGCAAAATGATGCACTGCATTGTTATGCATCTGAAACACCTTTTCATTTTGGAAAGTACTGTTGGTTTGCAAATGTCATGTTTACAGTTAGGTTAAAGAGAATATTATAGACAATCCGGTCTATATCAGATATATTTTGGGGCGAGGGCTGCTCATTGTGTGCTCACAGTGACTTTAATAAACACCTCCCAATTCTGGGTGAAAGGATGTGGTTTCTATCAGAAACCTTTAGAAGATAATCAACAAGAGAAGAAAAACACACCTACGCAGTCACAGGTGCATTTAGATCCTTCAGCCAGGGGTGAATGGGTAGCCCAAATGTATTAGTGCTCTTTCTCTTCTATCACTGTGTGACCTAAGTTTAACCAGATATTCGAACTGGGGCTTCTTTGCTGTTGGTTTGTTTTGTTTTGTTTGCTTGTGTGTTTCAGCAGAGAGAATGAACAATGATAAAGGCATATGTGAATGTAAGGGACCACTGTTTCAGTTGGACTGCATGATGTCTACCTAGTGTCCTCCAGTTATCATGTGGCTTAAATTAATACACTTACATAAACATGCAATAGTCCTTAGCTTTGTTACAGGCATGCATTTTTGAGAGCTCTATGTTGATTTTGCTCCAAACTGATTATATGTATATATGTATACACATACACATGCATTTGTGTATAGAATCTGCAGAAGATAATATAAAAGCCTTCTAGACTTCTCAACATTAGCTGAAATATTCTAATATTAATAATAATGAAATAAAGATCACAGGTCATAGAATCATGTGATCTGTGCCCTAAACTTCAGGTTTTATTATTTCTAGCTGCTAACTTTGAGATTACTTAGCATCACTCACTTTTTACCTACTCTGTTCCTCAAAATACCTCGGCATAAAATACTGTTCTCTTTAGAATGCCAACTGGATACATTGGTTCATTTAATATATTTAATTATATGATAAGAGCTCAAATACTTAATAATGTAGTTGTACCTAAACAGTTCAGTCAAAAGCACACTTACTTGGCTTCACTCAAATGAAGTGATAAAAAACTGTTCAGGACCTGAACTAAGTAAAGGAAGAAGATAGTAATCCAAAGTATTGATAATAGTATATATGATCAAAGTGTTGTCTCCCATCTGTTCATGTGAGACTTATTTCTTAACATTCAGTAGTACAGTCAGGGTTTCTCCAGGGGGAAAAACTGAGGAGAAGAAAAAGTGGAGTCTGAGTCATTAACAAATACCAGTGGTGATCATGTGGACACAGAGCTGGAGGAGGTATAAAACAGAACATGAGAGAATGTTTTATTCTTTGGGCATATGCAATGCGAGCTCACAGAGAAATCCTAGGGGAAGATTCTAAGGTTCAATGCCCAAAGTGCAGTTCCAAGCTTCAAGCCTTCAAGCCTCAAGCGCTGATTTGTTCCACTGTAAATAGTTTCTGTTCAGAGAAGCAGGAAACTGAGAATAGAGAAAAGTAGGTAAAGCCTTGTTTTTCAAGGCTTTGTTCAAATTAAGGCATTAATGGCAGAGGTGTTAATGAAGATAAGATTTCTCCGTGGATACCTTAGAAAGTATGTCTAGCTTGGGGATACCACTGAAAGTAGGATAGCTGGACAAGAGGAAGTCCCTGAGCCACAAATTCTTGAAGACTCAGAGAGAGCTCAGAGAAAGATAAAAAAAAAAAAAGAAAAACAAGAGTATTCTCTTGTTCTTGGACTTAGTCCTAAACATCCACTTTGGAAGACAAGGCTGATAGCAGGACTCAGTGCGACCAAGTACAGATGTGCTTATGCTATGTTCTGTGATTCTCTAAACCAGCAGGAGCTGCTCATCTTAACACTAAATAATATCTCCTTGAGAAAAGCCATAGTGTGCCAGCACACTGAATTTGTATTACTGGATTTTGTCTCTGTCTTCTTTGCATTTTATTTTATTTTTATTTTTTGCCCTTGCACGTTGTATTTTTTTTTCCAGTTCTACATAGAAATGTTTGCTTTTCAAGGTATTTTTCTACAATGTTATCTAACTACTTTCCATCTCAGCTGAAACTTTGATACTACATAACAAATAAAAAAAAAATAAAACCCAAGAAAACAAAAAAGTGAACTGGAGATAGGTATCACAATGGCTTTTCAAGAATAAATCCTTACAATTCTGTAACATGTGCATCAAGTAATCACATCCTTTTTGCAGCCCCAGACATTTCAGTGCAAGTGGCTCCCTAGCCAATTTTCATTCATTAGTTTCTAAAAGAGGAATAAGTTGTTGGTTTAATTCAGGACTGATGAGAGTGAACTTTGATTTTCTTTAATAATTTTTTAGCAACTCTATGTCTAAAATAACTACAAACATTTCATACACTAAAAAAAGCCATGTACAGGGCTGCAAAAATCTGTCAGTGCATTTGCTGGAGGAACAAACAGAATCTAATGTAAGTATAATGGAATTTGGAGTGACATCCAGGCTGCGAGCAGCCTTATGTTGTCATGACTGGTGTGCAGAATATCAAAAACTCTTTTAAGAACTCAGGCTTGCTTTTTCATCAGGATGTTTCTCTTTATGCTCTTCTGTGAGCAATGCAGAAACACCAGTGTGTTAAAGGACATATTTTCTTAAGGTGTGACTCTGCCACAAGTCCAGTGTCCAGTGTCACAAGGCAGTGTCACTGAATGTCTCCTGTAAATGAAATGTATCATGACTGCACCCATTAGTATTTAATGTCGCATTATAATATTATTTATGAAAGATCCCATTACGACTTCACATACAGAGACAGATTATGATCGAATTTATTTTACAATATTGAGAAATGTCTGGGGGAAAGAAAGATCAGTTGCTTAAGGGTTTTGTTGCATTATAAAAATACAATTTGGATTAAATGCAATTCAAATCTATGTGAAACTAAGATAATTCACAGAATTTAACATACTGTCAGGTGAAAATACGGCTCTCATGGCTGAATTTCTTCTTGTAATGGTGAGTTTGCCTGCATTTAATCAGGAAGTGGATGAAATATGCCTGCTTCTGAGAGGAGTGAAACTTGCTGAACTTTTGGGAATTCAGTTTTCTGGAAGACATTCAGCTCCGAATCTAAGGGTTTTTGTGGACTTGGTGTTTTAGGGTTTTTTTTGTTTGTTTGTTTGTTTGTTTTGTTTTTGAGATTTTGGACCATGGGGTTTCTCTCTAGAAATGGACAGATCTGTGGGCTGGAGCTGACTTTATTTTTCTAGGTTTTGAATTTTCTGAGGATATCTTGATTTTAATTTAAAAAGTGTAACTTTTGCATGTTCAAAGCAAAGGGCATACTATATTGTTTATTTACGTAATCAAAATGTGAGTAGTCCACAATTATCTAAACAAACCATGTTAAGACAAGATTAAAAACATAATTTTTCTGCGATAGTGTAGGAAGTCAACTCATGACCAAGCAGTCATTTTTGAAGGAGGCAGGTCAAACAATACTAATACTTTATGCTAGTTTCTCATAGATGATTGACCCTATTCTAAATGCATCAAGGAAAGGTGGGAAAATATCTGTTAGATTGTATAGATGATTACTGTCTAGAATTAAAAATTTGATCGCCAGAGTTCAGTCACCAATTATGGAAGATAAATAGAACCATAGACATAATAACAAGTGCTCAGGGACAAAGATGAAATAAAGGAGTGGAAGTTGGCTACATTTTGTAGTGCAGGCTATAAAAGGCTACAGTATGAACTGAAAAGGAGTTGGATCTGCCATCCTTGTTGTTTTTCACTGAGCTTCATCATTTTACTGTTCTGTTTCTCATTGACACATTAGCTGCCACACCAATACATCACACTCACACAGCTAAGTCAATACTGAATTAGATGAGCCATGGAAAACCATAGAGCCTGCCAACAGAGCAAGAGATTTAGCCAAATATTTCTAAGTAAAGCTTGAGTATGCTCAAACTGCCAAAAAGGAGCATTTGCAAAGACAGCGGGTAGGTAGACGGACCCATTCTGTACCGATCTAATCAACTGATCTTAAACCTTTCCTTGTCTGACACTTCTTGCTCATAAGATCAGTCTTTAATGGTTAAAGGAATTAAAATAAAAGATAGAAGGCCTTTGAGACAGGTTTTGTGATTACAGAATGGGCACTGGTATTATATCAGGTCTAAACAACACAGAAAAAGTGATTGTTAATTTTCTTATCTGTCCTATGCAAGTTCATCAAACAACTTTACTGCCAGCATAAGGTAAATGTGATATAACATGCAACTTTTTTTGATCGACCACAAAGAAGTTTTCTAGCATCTATGGAGCTCAGCTAGTAAGCACAATTTATAAAACAATGAATGACTAACCCCTGTAACCATTTTAATGACCCTAAAATAAAGTGCTTAGAGCAACATCTGTCTCAGCAGCTGGGTTCTCTGCATGAGTGGGCAGAGCGACACATTGGGACAAATTCTGTTCTCCCTTTTGACAGAAACAATTGCAGCAGATCATTTTTATCGTAATCAATTTAGGTACAGTTTCTTGGAAACCATCTGTGTAGTGTTCATAGATTGTGCTTAAGAATTTAAATGTGTGTATTTTTGGTTGCTTGATGTAGCATCTGCTAATGACCACATAAGTTCCACTTTTTATGCATAAAGCTGTTTCCTTGTAAAGGGATTAGTAGAATGACTACTTGATTTTATCCTTTTAACTACCCAATAAGCTGTCGCAGCTTGAATGACATCCGCCACAGAGTGTAAGTTACAGAATTAATTGCATTTTTGAGCTGGAGTTGAAGCCATAAGGATAACAAAGCATTAGCAAAACATTTTATTACATTTCTCTCTCAAGTTAGTAATTTAAAATTAATACAGGTTTTGTGTGAGCATTTTAAAATAAAGGGGAAAAAAATGCCTTTTTAGATAACATACTTTTTCGATTCTTTGCTGGTTTTCATGTTGTTCTTTATACAATTTTTAATTTAGTAGCATTCTGAACAAATGGAAGAGTAAAAGAACAAAAGCATAGTTTATTTCCCAGGAATATTTGAGTACAGTATGAAAAGATAATGATTTGGAATACTCTGGGAGTGTATTGCAGAGGACATTCTTTATAGGAAACTGGTCACTTGTCTCACTTTTTGTAAGACATCAAACTTTTTTAAAGAATAACAATGAAACTCAGGTCTAGCTCTTTTTCTAGTTTCACACAAAATGCAATACTTTATTTTAGCATTATGATTTAATGTAAGGGTAGCACATCAAATCCACACACCAAGACTTCACTGCGCAGATGGATGCACAGGTGGGCCCTGTAACTGCACAGTGAAGAGTGGGCTTCAAAGAACTCTTGCTTAGAGGAGCATTACCTAATAAAAATTAAGATTAATTAAGCAAAACACTTCAGAAGAAAAGTTTTTCAAATTTTCTTGTTTAAAGGGCATTTGCTGATAGAGCTCTGGGATGCTCGTTCCCAAACCAGCCCTACGAGGGCACCTGTGAAAATAAAGGAAAAGCATCTCATCCCTCAAAAACTGAGAAAAACAATTCTTAGTGGTCCTACGAAGATTTCCAACAGACAGGTGAATACAAGACACAATAAGTGATGTTTACATGTGTGTTTGTGAGAGATACGTCAATCATTTTATCCTCAAAGGCCAAAGTGTAAAGTATCAGTTATTTTACTCTGTTTTGATAAAGAGACAAAATCTCTGAGAAGAATTTAGAAGTTTCAAGGGAATATGCTTACTACGACTTGTGAGAATGTACTGGATACAATTTAGTTATAAACAACAAGGAAAATGTTGTAAAGTATTGTTCTACTTTCACATCTAGCCAAGAGTCAGAAAGCAGGAGAGACATGTTAATAAACCATTAGCAGTAGAATGTTCTAAGGCAGCATCAGAGATTCAATAATGATTTAATGAATTTATTATTTGGGGTTGGACTAGATCTCTAGAGGTCTCTTCTGACGTCTACAATTCTGTGATTCTGTGATTAATTTTCTAGAAATGGAGTCAAGCAGTGAGATAGTAAAATTTACAGATAATATTAATTATTTAGGTTTTATTCAAATCCAGAAGGACAGTGAAGAATTTCAGAAAGGATGAGCCATGCTAAAATAATACAGTGGTAGATTAACTTGATTAAATTTGAAGGCAGTCAATTGAAAATAAACAAAAGTGGGTAAAAAAGACAATGTGCAATTAAACTTAATAAAACATTATCAGTAGAGGTCACTAAGGTCAAAAGTTTAGCAAAAAATCCATGGGGAACTGGATATTTATATGAATGTTGAGAATGCTCCAAGTTATGATAGCTAAAGCTAAAAATATAAGGCAGAGAAAACCTCCTGTTTAGGGTTTTAAGCCAACTTCCAACTATGAGGAATAAAGAGGGAGTTTCACAAATGAATGGGTGACTTCATGCTGACCACTGTGGGACCTCTGTCCTCTGACTGCAGGGCTGGACACCTGTGGAGAAGGCACAGAGAGAACTACCACAAACCTGATCCAATCTGGAAAGCCTTACATTCCACTGAAACACAGCTCTTAGTGCTGTGCTATGTCCCAAAACTAAGCTTCTTCCCAAGATTAAGAGATACTAAATCTATTCTTTAAGAGTTCCTAGACACACCAGTTTATCAGTAAGTTTGCAGAAATCTTTTCAGCTTTCAGGAATCAGGTAATTCACCAGATGAGGCATTTGCCTCAGGTTCTTTGTGTGTATAAGACCCAGATCAAACATTCATAGAATCATAGAATCATTTGAGTTGGAATGGACCCTTAAAGGTCACCTAGTCCTCATCCCCTGCAATGAACAGGAGCAACTACAGCTTAATCAGGCTGCTCAGAGCCCTGCCCAGCCTGACCTTAAGTGTCTCCAGCAAGGGGGCATCCACTACCTATCTGGACAATCCGTGTCAGTGTCTTACCACCCTTATTATAAAAACCTTCTTTCTTATAACCAGTCTAAATCTCCCCTCTGTTAGTTTGAAACCATTTCCCATTGTATTATCACAGAGGTCCCTGCTAAAGTGGACTCTTCTCTCTTACAGCCTCACTTTAGATACTGAAAGGATGCTCTCAGGTCTCCCTGGAGCCTTCTCCAGGTTGAACAGCTCCAGCTCTCTCAGCCTGTCCTTGTACGAGACATTTTCCGTCCCTTGGATCATTTTTGTGGCCCTCCACTGGATGCACTCCAACAGGTCTATGTCTCTCCTGTACAGAGGACTCCACACCTGGATGCAGTACTCCAGGTGAAGCTTCACCAGCTTGGAGTAGAGGGACAGGATCACCTCCCTCGACCTGCTTGTCACTTCTGATGCAGCCCAGGATACAGTTGACACAGACCAGACTGATCTGATGAAGACTATGGATGAAAATGCTTCCACAGCTGAACAAAATTTATCAGAGCAAAGAATTTTGCTGAGTAGAAGTTGTGGCATCAGAATGGCTATGTAGCCTAAGCTTCTAATGCACTCACCTTCTATATCCAGTTTTATTATCTATTTGAGTATACATGACTCCAAGGGCTGATTTATTTTTTTAATTCTTTCTTGTTCTTTATGATTTTCAACATAAAGAGAAAATTCTCAAATAAAGAGAATCATAACCTTTTGCAGCAGAGAGACTGATGGTAAGGGCAAGCAATCAGGTCACTGAGAAGTAAACCACCTACTCTGTGGAAATCACTTGTATAGAAGGGATCTTGCCTTGAAATAAAAGCTAGGTGACCTACCTTCTTTTTGCTCTGCACTGAAGCATTCACCCAAGCAACCCTTGAAGCCAATAGGCTTTAGAGTCATGCCACAGTTTACTTCACTGCAACTTCTTTCATGTGCCAGTGTCCTTACTCTGTCCAGAAGCAAGTGAAGAGCTTTTTGTAACTGTGATAGTTATCATGGGAATAAATTCAATCTCCTATCAGATTTCTGAGGTAGCACAGGATATGAATTTGATACACTCTTTATCTGAGTTGCTTTATTCATCCCTGCTGCATAATTATTGTCCTTTGTGCAAGGAACACAAGGCTATCAAGCAAAATATTACTCTGTTAAAATATACAAAATAGTAAACGGTTGCAGAGATATCTCAGAGACATCTTTAGCTGGTAAATGGCTAGGCCAAACAGCTATTATTTTAAACATTGCCTCCTACATGCTGAATGCATGCAAAGACACTGAGGTACAGAATCTTCTACCTTAATTCTTGTTGTTTTTTTTTCCATTGCAATAGAAGGAATTTTTTTTTCCCCTAATTCAGATTTATAGCTCTGAAATATTTCTTCAGGACCTGGTATTTGATATTTTCAGTCTACTCAAAATATCATAGTTTTGCCAGTGCTGTTCAGCACATCTTTCTTCCACTCCTTGAAAGCATATCAATGTATTGTTCAACAAAAGGAATTGTGCCAAACATGCACATTAAAAGATGGATGCACTGGTAGGTAAAGGACATCATCTGAAATAAAAAAAAATGTGTACTCATCAGGGTAAATGTTTTATTTTAATAGTAACAGCTCTATGCTCAGATAAGAAACTTAATTTGTCATGAATCAATAATAATACTTAGACTTGTGATCTCTCATTTGCTTTTCCATATGGACAGTGCTTTAGAAGCAGTGAATAATGATCTGTATTTAATACTTAGTGCACATTTTACTAGAGTTTATTCAAACAATGGTAAATCTAGTTGTATCACCTGTATAAGCTTTTGATGAATCCTATAAAACGTGTTTTCTCCATGTTTTTAAGAGACAATTTTACAATCTTAAGTGTTTTGTTTAGCTAATATATGTATTATAAAATGCTAAGAATTAGCAACTACAAGAAAGTATGACTTGAGTTACTCCTCCCTTTCCCTTTTTCCCTTTCCCTTTCCCTTTCCCTTTCCCTTGAACCACAGCCCTTATGTTTTTCTGTCACAGATAGAAACTACTGTAGCCCATTCTCCTCAACATTTGCTAACTTTTATCCTCATATTTCCATTTTGATGGCTCTGTCCAACTCCATTTTCCAAATCCCAGTGTGGCTACTTTCATAGTTCACTGTTTTATCCTACCCTCTTTCTCCCTTTATCTTATAGTTATTTCCCTTAGCAATAAAAGTATGCTTCTCTTTCTCCTTAATAAATTTTAATGCATATAAAAATAAATTTTAAAAACTGTCAAGTGAACTCCCTTGCTTCTCCAACTGTTACTTTCTCTGCCTCCTTTCATTTTTAAAAATGCTGAATATATTCTTAACTTTAACTGTGAAGTTTTTCTCATTATATTTTCTCTCATCTTCACCTTCTCTTTCCCTCTCCCCCCTTTTTACACTTTATTGGATCTTCTCTTAAGTTTCTACTACTTTGCCTTTTTAGGCAATAATCCATTGAATTATTTTCTCCTCACCTAACACAACATCAGCCTTTACTTTTATCTTAACTGGAAATTATCTCTCTCAAAATCTTACCATTTTTTGACTTCCAGAAACTTTTTTCTCTTTAGATCATTCCAGAACAGTCACCTTCATCCTTCTTTATAGTCCAACAATCCCAGAATCACAAAATCACAAAAATTGTAGGGGTTGGAAGGGACCCCTGGAGATCTAGTTCAACAGACCTGCTAAAGCAAGTTTTGCATTAGAGATCTCACCACTCTCCCCTCTCCCTTTTCCTCTCCCCTACTCCCTTCTTTCTAATTCCTATGAGATCTCTTCCTTTTTTTTTCCCATTCACAGCCCCCACCATCCCTCATCCAATATATAAATATAAAATCCAATATATTAAAATAAACCTCCTTAAAAAAGTTCTCCCCAAAAATATGCTTAATGCAAATGTATTAATTATATCTTATTAAACAGGATACTGGTAGAGGAAGAAACCATTTGTGAGGACAAGCACCGGTAATATTTGGGATTAGTGCAGTGAACATAGAACATGAAGATGCAGTTGGATCTGTGACACTACAGCAATGTGACATAAAGAAAGAGGCTACTGCTGCTCTGAATAGAAAATCTTGCTTGGTAATAATAGCTAGTCACAACAAATTTATCCCAGACTCCTGATTTATTAAAAAAAAAAAAAAACACAAAAGCCCAACTGTGATAAAAAGATGAGAAGTACTTTACAGAAGCTCTCTCAAAAGAGTAAAGAGAAGAGCCACCAATGCTCTCTACCAGAAAATCTGGCCATGAATTTTGTTAGTATCCTTAATAAGCAAAAAAACAATTAGTGGAGTGCCACAGTTACATTGAGAGCATTACTGTTAAATGGAAATAACACTTTTTTTTTTCCTTCAAGTTATATGCACACATTTTAGAGCTAGAAAATATGCATGAGCATCACGCATGGGTCCTCAGTAGAAAATCGGGCAATTGTCTATGCCTGCATTCATTCGTAGATAGCATAGCCAAGGGTCATTAGTTTAATAGGATATTGGTTTTTTTCTGTCTCTCTAAAACGTCTGTTGAAACATCCTCCCAGGAGCCAAACTGAGGAGGTGAGGAAATAAACAGCAACTGACAGCTTTGATCACTGACAACCAGAGATCCATTTGGTCCAGAAAGCACCATAGTATAAGAATTGGAAAAAGCACTCAGAGCAAGGAAGTAACAATGATGAAAACAATGACGACCAATGCCTGAGGCAAGCAGGCTCTGAATAGAGGGCACCTAGGAAGTAGTCTGTGCAAATGACCACAGATAAAAATAGAATCTGTGGCTTGCACAATATGAGAAATTGTGCCCACTAGAGTGACAAGAGTGAGCATCTGGGGTCGGTGAGAAGAGGTTTGGAAAATCAAGAAGAAATTGCTGGTTTACACATGTGGTGTAAAAGACCGAGAAAGGACAACCATAGCTTCCTTCCTTAAATGAGAGTGGTGGATAGGATATGAGTGATTTTGCTTGGTATTTGATTTACCAGGTTTTGGGTCGTTGTTTTTTTTTTTTTCAGCCAGTAATGTAGTTTGAGCTCCAATACAGTGTCTATGTGTCTATGGAGAGATATAAAAGCGACTGATTGTTGCAGAACTTGTTGCCTTCCCTACAGTGAAGTACTGAAGTGGAGATTGCAGGGACAGCTGGGAGCAATTGATGACTGCTATAATTTCACTGCCGAACTGATGGTAAAACTGGGGAGAGTCCCCTTCTTCTGGTACAATTCTAGCTTTGTCTAGATACCACTAAATAATTTTTGCCAGAAATAAGTCACCCGTAAGGGACACAAAATATTTCTAAAGAACTTTCTCTGGATTTCAAAATTGATTGCTTTGCATTGACGGTAGGTATTTCCCAAGTATATTGCACAAGGATATATCTGGAAGCTTTCATCTGATTTTATTCTCATTCCCAGTTCAAGTCTTAATGTCAGAGGTCTATACCATAAATGTTTATCAGTATATATTATTAATATACTAAATGTAAGCTTTTCTTCAGATATCGACTTAAAGCCTAAGCATAATCTTCCTCCCTATTGTGATTTTCCTGACCCAGTTAAAGGACCAAAATTCAGAATCTTTCCTCTTTTTTCTTTTTTTTTTTCCTCACAAGTGAAGCCATTCCTTCTTCCTGAAGTAATATCAAAGCATGGGGAATGGTATTTTTCTTTTGAAATTCTCTGTATTAGAATATCAGTAGCATACCACAGTTTTATTGTGTTATACCTTCATCGATGAGTTCTGATTCCTGAAGAATAGCGTAGGTATTATTTAAATATGATATTCTATGTTGCTCTGGCTTGGACTGTTCCAATTTAAGTAGAGCATCCTCAGATTGATCTTTTCAGATGCACAATTTTAGTATAACTCTCAACACAATACACTCAGCTCACAGTCCCTTTTTAATACCATACTTTTAGGAAGGCTTTTTTGGTCGTACTACCTCAATTAGATGGTGGCCCAATGAACAATCTCATCCATGGAAGACTATTTTCTCTGGAAGGGTGGACAAAAGGTAACAAAAGCAGCAACACCAGCCGGACATCTAAGCCAAATACTATCAAAGGCTGCAGCTTCGAGGGGAGGGCCCTAAAACATCACTCTGACCCCACACTATTGCTAGGGTTAGACCACCTCTGACATACATACTTGAAATATAAGTAAACAAATGAAGAAACGGCATAAATATAGTAATAAATTAGTGTCTAATTTGTTTCTAAATGTTTTATTTTTACAAGATGCTCCCTTATACTGTTAAGAGCCCTCATATATAGGATATTATAGATGATCCAATGGGGAGGATGTAATTTCATTTTTTGTAGGATTAGGAAAAAAAGTAGACTCCAAATACTAACATCAAGCTTAGAAGTCAAGCACAAAACCACATGAATATTATATGGCAACTTCCTTATAACTGTTTTATCATATAATTACTAATTGCTTATTTGTTTAAATACGCATAGGTTTTCTGCTTCATGTTTTCTTTTACTGTTTCACTTTTCTTTCTTTATCTGAGTTTTAACATTATCTTACCTCTCTCTGCTGATCATTTCAGTTTCATCATAGAGGGAAATCCACAATGATACTATGATATAAATGTCAAATAAGCACTAACCTGGAAAATGGTGAGCCATCAACAGTTGCCTTACTTCTCATTATTTGGCTCATATTTCTGTATATGGAAAAAAGATAACTCCTTCCTTCAGCCTCATTTAAGGACAGTATGCAATGCCCTCAACAAAGGCTTCCTTCTTTGTAAGAGGCTTCATGGATGAGGTTTGGAGAACACAAATAATCCCTCCTCTTGAAAGAGCTGGAGAGGAACCGTCCATCAGAAGTGTCCATATACTGCTCTATTTACCACAACTTTGTCAGTGAGGAAACATTTTCAAATTGCTGACATCCAGCAAAACTGCACTGTGTGTGCAATATGAAATGATCCTGAAAATGAAGAGCTGACTCTTGACATTGCACACACCTGCATATTCGGGGAACAGAAAGCTTTCCTGTCCTTGAGTGTGCCCACATCCTGTGCAGGTGCCTGGAGAGGGACGTGTACAAAACTGATCTTCTCCAGGGAGAGTGGAAAATTAGCTCTGACAGAGAAGTTTTCAGTTGATAGTGCTGATCTTCAGCTGACAGAGCCAGCTTTTATACACCCAGACTGATCTGGAGATACAGTAGAAATACCATTCCTTTCTTTTACCCTTCATCTAACACTGAAATGGTTTCAAGCTGGCCTTAGGTTGACAAGGTTAAGATAGTCTTTGCCCTAAGAAGGAGACAGCTTTGTGGACATGAGCCACTCTAGACTTTCCTGTGTGTTATCCACATATTGCCATATTAGTGGGACATGAGAGGATCAGAATGGGTGACAGCATGGTAAGTCAGGTATGTAATAAATGCTGCCCTACATTGGTCTGCTCTGTCAAGAGGCCTCAAATACTTCATGAGCTCTCAAAGGAGAAATCAGAGATGATGTTTGCCAGTCTAGAGAAGAAATTTGGACATTGAAAGTCAAATTGGAGTTGAAGCTGACCAGTACTATGGTGGATAACAAAAAAACACTTTTTTAACATATGTTAAATGAAAAAGGAAAACTAAAGAAATAATTGGTCCTTTACTTGATAACGTTGGTCACCTCACCAAAAAGGATGAAGATGAAGCAGAAATATTTAATGCTATCTTTGCTTCTGTGTCTAACATCAGTGATGAACCATGTGATTCCCAAAGACCTGGGTTGAAGGACTGCAACTGAGGGAATGATAAACTCACAGATGATGTTGCCCTTATGTGGGTCTTGCTGCTGCAAGTCTAGGAGATGCAATGGGATTCATCCAAGGGTACTGGAAGTCATCTGATGTTACTGCAAGACCTCTCTCAGGTGTTTTTCAGTGGTCTCAGGAATGTGCAGAATTCTCAGTTGGATGGAAACTTGCTCATATTATTCCAGTTTTCAAGAAGGGCAAGAAAGAGTGTCCTGTCAGTCTTACTTTGGTAGATTCACACATAACATTCACCAGCAAATGAAAGAACACAGAGGATATTTCTCACACTGCTAGTTATCAAACTTCTGTCACTAGAGTGATTCTCTTATAGATTCATAGATTCAAAGATTCATAGATACATAAGGTTGGAAAGGACCTACAAGATCATCCAGTCCAACCATCCTCCTATCACCATCCCTACCCACTAAACTACTAAATCAAATCCCTTAGCACCTCATCTAAATGCTTCTTGAACAGTGCTAGGGATGGTGCCTCAACCACCTCCCTAGGCAGGCCATTCCAGTGCCTGACCACACTTTCCGAGAAAAAATTTTTCCTCAAATCTAATCTAAATCTTCCCCGGAATCTTCCTCTTGATCAGTGCTGGAGCATTCAGGAAACACAGCCTTCCCTGGGGTGACAATAACCCTAGGGTGCCAAACACAAGAAGGGTTAATCCCTACTGGAAACAGGATTCCTCTCAAACAAAGCAATATTATATTACATATCAGCTGTAGCAATGACCAAGTCACTACACAGCTCCTTGCCACTTTATCTATGTTGTGAAAGTAGTACCATCTATCTCCATTTTGCTGGAACTCACCAAGTTCAGCTTCCTACAAAAGGCTGAGACACAATGTGAGTAGAGAAACTAGATTTTTTCCAGGACCTGCCTGCTCCCTGCTATACTTTCCCAATTACTACAGTTTGTACTTCTATGACAATAATGGTAATTCTATGGCGCTGGGGCTCTTGCTCTTGAATCCCCTTAAACATGGGTAACTTTCAGCATATATCTGAATCCTGCTGATCTGAATGATACTGAAGAGAACACTGATGCCACCTACTTGGGTAAAATCCTTGCTCATTAGGGACTTGGAGAAAAATGAGGACAAGGTAGTCCTTCACAACAAGGTAGTCCTGACAAGGGATTCGTCACTCTCTTTTTGTTGTCTCTGTGCAGACCTGCTGTTCCATGTAATCCACAAACAGAGAATCTGCGGTCCCCTTCATTTTTATAACCAGTTACAGGAGGCCTTAAACATTTCTACAACCAAGCCACTAAATTATTAACATTTGAATTTATGTGTTTAGAGATAGCTTTATTTCGAAATGTGCTTCATAAAAACAAATATGATTTTACCTTACTCAGAATCCATCTACTTTTTTTGGCTTTTGACTATAGATTATACTACCTCTACCTGACTCATAATGAGAAAGAGGTGCACTCTGACATACTTCTTAAATGCTCTTCACTTACAATAGGATTTAGATTAATACACCATGACACAATGCACACAGCATATTTATTTATTTATTTATAGAAATCTTTGAGGGGATGATATAGGGAAGAGAGCGAAGTTTATCATTAACAGAGCTAGTGAATGCCCCATACGAAACCCAGGTGGGTTTGGCAGATGGATATAAAGTAGTAAATGGAATATATCAGTGCAGTGTGCAAGCTGGTGAGAGCTAACTGCCCGACTTATTTTTGTGAAGTTGAGCTGACTGCTATTTTCTATGATGGTAAATTTATATATATTTTTCTGAATTTTCCTCATTCCTGAAAAAATAAAAGAACCATTTAGAATTTAATGTAACCATGTTAGAAAAAAAGAAAAATTGGAGAAGTATAGAAGGTTATGTTTACTGTATATACAGAAATGCATATTTAAAGCTCCAACATATTATATATTTCTCAACACGCACTGAATATTCATTTTATTACCAGATTTACAGATATGTTAAGAATTTTCAGTCTTGTGCAGAACTGTATTATAGAAAGCAGAGTGCAAATATGCCATTATAAAGCATCTCTCATATGAAAAATCCATGTTTCTCCTTGTTTTGGGCTTGTTATTTTTTTTCACTGTGAAAACCTTCAGCTTTTAGAACAACAATTTGTTTATAAATTAATAGCAAATGTCCTGGAGATACTTGAAGGAAATGTAATGTATTTAAAAAATATAAACTTGTAAATATGTAGTCATTATCTATTTTCCTGCCTTCTTTCCAACTCTGACATCTATTTGTGCTTGAGTTTGGGTATGCCACTTCCTGATGTGAAGAGTTATATCTGCAACAGATGGGCATTAGCTGATCTTCTAAAATAGTAGAGCCATTACAGCAGTTCAGAAGTGAAGATTTCACATATTTTGTATACATGCACATACATGTATAGCCTTCTCACACTGAGACAGCACGTAACCACATCCTAGTGTTATCTGCTTCTTCGAATCATTCACTTTCTGTTTAGAGCTTGTAGTTTTGTTGTTGTTGCTGTTGTTTCTAAATCACATCTGCCTCTATGCTGCAAGATTCAAACAATTTGACAGGAAAACTTGTTTTTCAGAATGGCTACTTGGTGATTTCTCCACTGTAGGCAGAATGGACCAAAGGAAAGCCTGAAGAGATTTGGACTGAGCCATCTTCTTATGCACTGAAAAAAATACTCTTCTGCACTTCACATCAATCTTCTGACTGTTTAAGCATTGAATGCCTAGTATGAACTCTTTTTAGTGATGAAACCCATGGAAACAGGCTTACCATGTTTCAGTGCTATTAACACATGATGATTTGACTGTTCTTATTGATATATATTTCATTGTTTCTGAACTCTCCAGTTACCCAGTAAACAAACGTGTGCTGCCAGTCTTGTATGGGTTGCGTCCTGTTCCTCTTTTTACATCCTGAGACAGTGGTTGGCTTTTAAGGCAATTAACAGATTCCAAGAGTTCCTTTTGAAAAGTGAAAGAACAGTCCCCTATTAAATTCCGAAGTCTGTCACTGCTGGTGAGTGCCTTTGCCTTCTTCGTGCTCCCCTCTGAATTCATGCACAGCTTTTGTCTGTTCTAGGAATCACTGAAGCATAGACTTAGCAGACTTCCAATCAGTGCATCTTGTGGCAAGCTATCTCCCACTACAGCCTGAACCAGGAGATTTCTAGCCCTGCTTGAGTGACTAAATTGGCCATAGAATATTTTTATCACACCTAATATTTATTTATTATAAATAAGCTCATCACTTAAAATAAAGTTTTAGCAGTTTGCATACCATGACAACTACATCTTTACCTCTAGCCATTTGAACTTCTTTAGTCAGAAAGCATTTTGCTTTTGTTTTCAGTTTGCCTGCTTGCTTGCTTTTTCCATAGTGGCATAGTTGTTAATGAGGATGTTTGAATGATGAATTATGCATTTTCAGAACATTTCCATTTGTCCTACAATATGATGTCTCCACTGTAGACTCTTTCATGATTTTTCTACACTGATTTCTGTGATTTGATGTTACATTTCATGAGTATGCATACAAATCTGTGGGAGGAATGAGGAAGAAATAATAATTGTTGGAGGTGGGTGATATGGAGCAAATAATTGGTATAGTAAAGCAGAAGTGCCTGTGGTGGTTGTACAATTGGTTCAGCACATGAGAGGCACAAAAGACTCTCAAAACTTTCTGGAAACAGTGCTCCCAAAATTTGCAATTGGAAACAATGGAGCCCCTGATGATAATAAAGGATAAGTGGATAAATACACTGACTTGTTTACTTGAAATCAGAGTCCATAAATCTTTAAAAAAATATAGAAGAATCCATCAGACAGGGTCTTTATTACTTCCAAAAATCATAATATACTTAAAATATCCAGGCACAGAAACAGAAGTCAGACCTTAATCATTACTACACTTACAGATCGTGCTACCTTTGTTCATAGAGCTACATCATTATAGATTCTTACAGGATAAAATATTTTATACCAATAAAATGCAATTCTTCTCAACTATGTTTCTACTACGACATTAAATGAAACCTGTAAATATCTCTTAACTAACTTTCTTAACCAGCGATTACATTCTATAAATCAGATGTGCACTATCTGAGTTAATTTCTTCCTTCAGATTAACCATTCTCCCTTCCTTGTATTGCTTGAACATGAAACATACAAGTATATACTGAGTAATGGTTTCAAATGATGTGGATTTGCAGAAGTAAGTAATAGAACACAGTCTAGAAATTTCACATTCACTACTGAAATTTCCTTCCCTTGTGAGTTACTATGCCAAAGATCTGATGTGTTAGATTTGCATCCATCGTCCACTGTGTAGATTCCTAAGGGGAACTTACTAGCTCTGTGCTGAAGTAAAAAGAAGTCCCGCCTGAGCGTCACAACTGGGAGTCATTAGTAGGTATGGAACTTCATTATTCAACACCTTTCCATTTGCATTTCCACTGTTTAAGGCAAACAAATGGTTCAAGAAGAGCTTCAAAAAGTTTAAAAGAAGCAAAGTAGTCTGAAAGACCATATCGCCTTCTGAATACTGATTTCTACATCAGGGTAGGACAATAAAATCTGTGACCTGCTGATTCTTTCCTTCACATCCATCCTTTTCTTCTCATGTACAGATGAGGCAAAAGATCTCAAGGTGTACATCACTGCCTCTCTGCACAATAAAACAGTTATATAATCTCATTTGTTGCTGAAGATTTGTGCTGGATTGGTGAAGAGTTCTGGCTTTTAAAAAAACAACACTATAACACAGAAATTTCAAGGGAAGCTTTTTTAAAAGTTGGATCAGCCCTTTGACCTGTTCACAGATAGGTCTTGAAAGCAACTGTGTCAAAATAAGGATGACACAAATCAGTGTAGCCACTGAAGACAGTTCAATGGGGAAACAGCACCCAACATTAAAAATGAACATATGAGCAATGACTTGAAATCTTGACATTTCCAGAAATTGAAAAATTCTTAAATCCATTTTAAAAAATGTATGATTTTGTCTCCACACATAAGAAAGCATGTTCTTCTGTGTCAGTATGCCTTAGGATCAATGAAAGGATGTATCTCTTTCAGTAATTTAACAGCAGTCTTGGCTAAAGAAGGACATTAAGTTGCTTGAGCATGTACAAAGAACATTCAAGGTAAATGAGAAGTGACTGAGGGATTTGGGTTTGTTAAATGTGGAGAAAAGGAGGCTGAGGGGACACTTGATTATTGTGTACAGCTAAGTGAAGGGATTTGCAAAGGGTGGTGGTGGTCTCTGTTTCTCAGGTGAAAAATGACAGTATCCGAGGAAATACCCCCAAGATGAAGTAGGGGAAGTTTAGATGGAATATTAAGAAAAAATTCCATTTGAATATGCTGTCCAGGGAAGAGGTGGAGTCTCCATCACCAGAAGTATTAAAGAAACATGTGGACAGGGTACTAAAGAACAAGGTTTAGTGATAGGACTCAGTAGGTGAGGTTAATGTTATTGAAGATCTTCTCCAACCTAGATGATTCCATGAATCTATGATTCTGCGATGCTCAAATATTTCTATTTTGAGTGGTGCATAGAAACCTAAGACAGGCAGCATTTGTAGCATTTCTTTTATAGGCAGTACTTAAGACTGAACACGCATAAAAACAGTACATAGGAGCTCAGATGTATAAGCAGAGCAGTTGCCATAAGTATAGGTGCTCCTGCATTAAGTCTCTTTTTCTCTGAGAAAGATTTTCAATCTTGGATGTCTGACTCTACTTTTGTACTACTCAGATTCATTACTGAAGTACCATCAAGTCCAATTTATGTTTTGACTGACTTCACTGGAACTAATACAGTTACATCAGAGATTGCTTTGGTGCATGTAGTTGTATTTGTCAAGTTTTATGTGGAAAACCTATGCACTGTAAGAAACAGGCCACCAACAAAATCAATTTGCTAAGTATATTAAAAAGCTGTTTTCCTCTCCCTAGAGATAAGCAGAAAACTGCAGCCAAGAAGTCACTGAGTAATCAGTTGCTTACCTGCAATCATCTAATGATCATGAGTCCTTAATACTTCTTTTTCAGAACACAGAGAAAAGGTACAATATTCTCAGATATATCAAAACTGCTAGCAAATGCTATATTTTTAAGTGGTATATGTATGTTCCTTATTACAAATATTGTATCCAAATGTGGAAGACCATATAGAGTTGTTTAAACACATGGAATGTATTTTAACACTTTCAACCATTCAGAGCTGGATGCCTTAGCCAGTTTCACCTTTTTCATGAAAAAATAAATAAAAAATAAGAACAGAAGAGATCTTTATACTAGTAGTTACCAGTTACAGCACTGAATTTATATGTGGAAGGGTTCAGGTCCCAAGTTCACTACATCTTATCATTTTACAGAACAGTTCAGTACCTGAATAGTCTTTGCCTTCAAGTGAAAGAGAAGACTGAGGAACTCAGTACTGGTTCTTAAACTTCTTAGTGGATTTAAATCTAAGTTTCAGCCCCATGCAGGCAGGCTACAGTAGTGGCTCTACACTATTTGTACCTGCTCATTTCAAATTACTGAAATCCTCTCAGCACACCACATTACAAATGCTCAGTTTGTCCAGTCAAATCACAGAAATCTCAGAAGCAAATGAAATAGAAAGCATCATCACAGTGTAGAAATACCTTACTCCCACCATAATTTCTGTGGGTAGCAGCATTCTGTTAGACCTTCCCAGCTCATTCCAGGTATTTTAGCTCAGCTCTAGTCTTTCTATCTAATAGATAGTTAAAAATCAACTCTAAATATAGTGTAGTGTAACTGTGTAATGATATGTTTATGTTCAGCTAAGGGAAAAAAAGTAAGTGAAAAGTGTAACAGTTAACAGTGTCACCTCCTGTTGTGCCCAAACTGTGAGATGCAGAAACTGGAGACAGCCTGCATAAAATTAACAAATAGCTGATCTGTGGAACCATATATTCAAACCTGTCTACAAAAGACTACTGCTTCCCTGCTACATCAAGCTGTATTACAATTGAATATGTTAAAAGTATTTTAGCAATGCAAAGAGAATATCTGGAACTATTTAAAACAGACAATTTTAAAAAAAATATTACCACTAGAAATTCTACTCATTTGACTACAATAATGCCATTAAAGAATAAAAATATGAGAAGGGATAAAGCTGCTTTGTTGCAGCTGTGCTGAAAAAATTACTGACTCCCTAGGGGTTAATAATTGATTTAGTTCCAATCCAACTGAAGGGTGGTGTTGTTTCTTTTTCCTTTTTTTTTTTTTAATTGATTTGTCATTACGTGAAGTGAGTTTAATTTCTCACAATGCCTCCTGCAAACTGAACCAACAGAAAGCCAGAAATAGGTTCAAATCACAGACTTTGAATCTGGATTTCAGACACATGAAATCTCAATCTGGTGTTTTGATACCGACTTTGATACAGATAAAAAGACATTTCCAAAACTCATCTTCAGAGCAGTGAGTTTTCTAACACTGACAGCCTCATAATCCAGAAGCAGCTCAATCCAGGGATTTTCTTTAGGAGCTATTTCTGCATTTCTGTGTCTTTTCCTCATAAAGGCTTTGTAAACATGACATTCTGGTGTTTAGCAATCCAGAACCTGTCTGTATTTTAAGAATATTATCTGCATTAGCTAGAAGTTACAGTTTTTGTCCAAAGGTTGTTCTGCCTTTGGACAAAAAATAAAAAAAAATAAAATAAAAAGGGAAAACTATTAAGAAAAATACTAGGGAAAATAGTGGGTGCCTTCTTACACCATTCTTATGCACTGGACAAATGTCTTAGAATATTTGAAGATTTGGATATTTGTAAAAGATCTCATATTCTGGAATCAGTTTCTTGGAAAAATCAACAAGGGAAAGCCACAGCTGAGATGCTCTGACGTAAAAAGCTTGTAAGTTCTTCCTTCATGGTGATGTTAAAATCCATGAGTAGATAGGTGATGTGAACTTCTTTAAATAATCACACGATTTAACATTTTGTAACATTTATGGGGTTAAATGAAACTAGACTGTTCTGTTTTCTCAACAAAGACAATGCAAGCATCATTTGTACCGTACATGTCACTTGGGCAAATGCTTCAAAACTTTACCTCTTTTCACATAGTAGCTATGTGCGCTTCATTTAGGTTTATGACAATAAACCTGAAAATATTTGTCTAAGTTGGCAGTTTTGAAGACAAATATTTAATGTGTTATGATGTCAGCCTAATCAATGTAGAATCCCTGTCATGGTTTTGTGGTTTTTATTGCGTTGTTGATATTCCACATCATGACATCATGTGGTGTTTTGGGAGTTGAAGAGTTAATGCTCTAGCTGCGTTCTGGGTATTCCAGACTGGGAATGGAACCCGGCTCCTTACCACTAGCCCAAGAGCATTAGCATTTCTACTCTCCAAATCCCAACACATCACATGATGCCATGATGTGGAATATCAACAACACAACAAAAACCACAAAACCATGACAATCCCATATCAAAATCACCACAAAAAACAAACATCACATTTTGAAATAATTTTCCAGTCATACCTTTTGAAGATTTGTTTTCCCTGTTCTAAAATTTCCATCTATTCTCAGTAATTTAATTTTTATTCACATTTCTGCACATTGGTATGTTTACGCTCTACCTAAGAATGACAAAGAAATCAAAGTGATGATGCCAGAGATTTGAGATTTGATGATGCCAGAGATTTGAGAACTGAGGATGAACTCCTAATAACGTCCAGAACATAGATGTGTTTAAAGTAGAACTATGCATTTTTCAAAGGATAAATCTTAATTCAAAATATTTGAGTCCCTGGAAAACTTTGCATATAAATAACTGTTTTATCTTTGACTTAATATTTTAGTAAAAGTCAGCAGAAAATGCAACATTTCCTTATACAACAGAGAATATTTCCTCTGCATTTTTTTATTTGTGCTTCTGTTGGACAGTCCTGATGCTGAATTGGACATATGTTGTGTTTGGTGGACAGGATCTCTTTGGTGGCTTGCCAGTGTGAAGAAGTCTATGTGCTGGGTCACAAGAGCAATTTGACGATTGCATATGGAGAGGTACAGTGGGGTGAGCTGTTGGCAGTGTTTGCAAATACCCCTGAACCTGCAACAGCTGCTGCAACACAGCAACATGTCAAATGCTGAAATCCAAGAGAAGGACTACAGCTTTCAACGTCTGTATTTTATTTTCCTCAGAGTGTGTCCCACTTTCTCAGCATGCATGTTGATTTCCTAGGATTACGCTGTATCTTCAGTGAAGACTAATATTATTTCAACAGTGAATGTTAAAAAAGTTCAACCAGTCTTCTTGAATTATCACAGAGTCAGATATACAGCCTGGAGTATCTGACAAAAGCATTGTTTTCTCTCGTGCACCTCTGTCATCTTCTAAGCCATGTTCTGTAAAATAAATTTTAGCTAATAGAGTTCTTGACCTTGCAGTTAGAATTTCTAATTAAGTGAAGTTCATCAGTGAGCTCTTATTTTCCTAACACTGCATTCTCTGTGTGGTGGCTGCTCAACTCACCACTCAGCCATGGTGGTTATTTTAACTAAAAACTTGCTTTAATACACTCCGCAGCACCTAGAACAAGAAGCACACACACTGTATATCCATCATTTCCATCTCGATGAGGAGAAAACAAAGGGATAATTATAAACTGCATCTCGTATTGTTACATTTACGCTCGACATGTGCATCTATTTTTTTTTCCACAGTAAAGTGATTCTGCTGTGGAGATAGCACCAGGTGCATGGGGGTGACCTCACACACACACCAAATCGGGAGCTGACATCCATCACACTTTGAAATTTTGGATTTCATCATTTCCTGATCTTTCTAAAGGGATCACAGCACCTGGCCCTCACAGCTGTAGTTCATTTAGAAAGCAATTTAAAAACCGAGAAAAAAGCAAATGACATCTTGCTGCCTCAGCCTTGTCATTAAGTATAGCAGAATGGCCTTCATTTATGAGACACATGGCTAAGAATTAATATCTTTCAGTGCTTTCTCAAGTCGAGATTACAAAAGGTTTGAAAGACCACTAAATAATTAGTAGTATGACTGAGGCAAGCAAAAAAAGAAAAAGGAAAAAAAAAGAAGAGAGAAAAAGGAAAAAAAAAAGGGAAAATACAACCCCTCTTCTTCATTTAGAAGAATACTGAGCATCACACTGACTTCAATGCATTCCAAATCCTGTGGTTTTTGAGCATTGTGTCCTTACTACAGAGTAAACCTTCAGCTTTTATTTCCTTCCCCTTTTCATGCTCTACAGCACTGGAAGCTTTGTATGTGTATGGATACCTTCTCTGTATATTTAAATGCCTTGATGCACACAGACTGCTTCTCTGCGTCTGCAGGGGATGGACTTAAACACTGAAGTTGGTATTTTAAAGTTTTGCACAGTATCATTCCTTCCTTTCACTGTTCTTTTACACTGTGGTTCACTTCTTTATTGTATTATTTTATGTATAATGTTGTGCCTGGCTTTAATGCTCTCAAAATGAGTGGTTAATGACACTGGCTACAGCCAGACACCGTGCAGGCAGGTGCTGTGTAAGCTCTCCCTGAGCAGCCCTGCCAATGCATCACAGACGCTCAGCATCCCTCGCTGCCTCCCTCCTTCCCATGCCCCCACTCACATCACCCTGCCAAGCTGCACAGGGGCTTTTGGAAGAAGAGCTTGGACGGTTTTATTACTTTAAGCAGAGTTCAGGCTGCTTAGCTGGTCTGAATGAAAGCCCCCAATCTTGGATGCATGCCCATGCTATTGTCTGTGCAATTCCAGCCTAGAAGAAATTCCTCCTCTCTAAGTCATTTTACTGGGAATCTTCATGTTGGGTTCAAAGTTTCCTTCCAATCTCATTCTCTGGGTTAAAGGCATCATTTTCTGGAAATGTTTATAGGCACAGAGATGAGATACTGGGTAAACAGAGCTGCTGGAGTCGATATCTTTTGGTAACTCTGTAGATTTAATAAGGTAGAAAAGCTCTCGTGTTCTAACGTAGTGTTTTGTTTCTTGAATCAGCATATTTAGATGAGTTTGAAAAGTTATACATGCAAATACCATTCAAGTAAAGACTAAAATATTTCTTTTTCTTCTTTTGTAGAAACTCATTGCGCTACTAGTTGCTCTGATTAAGTGGTTTCTCATTTCAATTGAGTGAAGTACAAATTGGCACTCTGGGCTCTCACAGTTACCTCTGGATCTTCCTTGTGGGGAACGCTTGGGAGCTGAGCACTAAAGGTATTGAGAAGAGCCAAAAGTTTTGGGTTCATCTTGAAGTGGACAGCGTAAGACACCATGTTTGCTGATAGGAACTGCTGAGTCTGAGTGTATGCGAGCATGTGTGTGAGCTTAATAGCTCAGGGCTGAATCTCAGACTCATAGCAATGATACCTAAATGAATTCTTACTTAGCGTATTGCTAAAATCTACTGGGACTGAATCCACTTACTCTCAATTAATATCAAACTAAACAATTACAGATGTATATTTAAAACGATTTTCACTGCAAGGTAAACATTTCAGGCCTAGAAGAAAGCCCACTGAAATCAATTAACCCTTCTGTGGATTTCAGAAGGATTCACATCATTCCCCTTCTACCGGCACCATGTTCTCAGCTGTCCGGTCTCCAAGAAAGCCCTAAGCCCAGAAGGTTGTGCTGCCTTTCAGTTAAACTACCCGTTGTCTTAGGGCTCTGCTCTGATCAGAAATGCCTTTCCTCCTCGGGCTACACTGCCTTGCATGCGGCATCAGAACACAGACCACATGCTGAGCAGTACTTCTCTTGTAACCCATTTCCCACAGTGTCACAACCACACCCAGCTCTTAACTCAGAGAGCCATGTCAGACCAACTCCGTACATGTGGAGCTTTCACCAGTAAATAATCTCAGGCCGACAAACGATGTGTTCAGGAGGGGGTAGTGCTCTTGGAGGCTATTGGCAGTCATTCAGATGACAACCAGCTGCAAAGAGCTTTAAGAACAGTGTTGCACACATACACATACACACAAAGAAAAGAAAGAAAGGGAAAATTGTTGACTGAAGACATATTACCCTTGATTGAATAGTGAGGAACCTGCTGTCAGGAAAATAGATATTTGGGAAATCTATTTTAAAAAAAGGTTGTCCTTTTTACTGGCTGTGGATCAGCCTTCCATTGTCAGCCTTCAATTGATGAAGATAGACAATGGTGATTTCAGCTTGATTAGCCCGAGTTGATAAAAATCGTTTTTCCGGTTGCGTGTTGACTGGGCAGACATCCCTGTCTGCAGTTCTGCATGTGGAGAGCTCTGCAGGAGGAGAGGAAATTGTGAGGGTTCCAGTTTTCATGGCTCCCTGCAAAAGATACCAACAGAAACACCATCAGGTAGCTGCATGTCCTGGCCATTGACTGACTTCCAGTAGCTTCCAGTTCTTTCTCACCACCCACTTGTACAAAGACAGATACGGTGCTAGCATCACTGATCAGAGTTCCTCTACAGAGAACTGTTTTTTGAGTCCCTAGGAGAGTAGAATCCACAGGGTTTTTGTTTCCACTTGAAAGGGATGGAGACAAAATATAAATACGTCTGTACCACCTACTCTCAGGAGCCTGCTTTATCAGAACATTGAACTAGATAATGTCTAGAGGTCTCTTCCAACTTCAATGATTTGGTGATTCTCTAATAACCTCTGTGAGAGACAAGTTAGTCCATATAATTATTGGGAAAAGACAATTTTTCCTCAGTGTTTCAAGCAAAATAAAATAAAGAATATTTTGCAAGAGAACAGCTTAAAACTACACTGAGAAAAGGAAACAATACCAAAAATGTACTGTGCGTGAAAGTGTAGCTATTTTTGTTGTCACAGGAACCACTGTACAATGATTAGAACACTGTTTCTCCTTTCAGGGATATGCCATCTTCCTTTTTTATTTTTTATTTATTTTTTATTTTTTTTGTTTAAGCTTCCATCCATCTCATTCATGTAATGATAAGAAATAGTTGCCCTTTCACAGTTACCCAACTTAGTTGTCTAGGCTCTAGCTGTAAACTCATTTTCCCAGCTGTTGTTTGTGCATCTCACCATTCCTAAGAACTTTTCAGAAAAGCAATGACAATTAGGATGGGGAATTAAGAGAGGGCTGACAAATCTAGGCTCAACATATAGTCACATCAGACCCTTGAAACACTGGAATTGTCTATTGGAAGTGCTATCTCTGTTCATTGACTGCAGACAAGAAGTCACCCTTATACCTGACGTGCAATGAAGTTCCTAGACTGTAAGCAAAGAGTAGCCCAGATGTAGTACACTCTCTCAGAACCTGCAAATGCATCATGCTTGGAGTTTATCCCAGAGTCAGTGTCACTAAATCACATTACGTCATGCATACAATGTGGGCATGCTTGCTGTCAGCACTGTGGGCTAAAGAGGAAAAGGATTCAAAAACTGTTCATCTCCTGATGACATTTCAATATATGAGCAGGGAGAAACAGAAATTTACCCAAATTTTGATGAACCTGTGTATCAGCAGAGACCTGAGGAATGTCAGACTGTCATTTCCAAGAACACTAGTATTGTCTTTTAGAAGACATTTAAAAAACAAATGTGTCTGAATGATTTTAATTATATACTAGCACAAAGGAAAAAAAACCTACTGTAACACCTTTAAGTATAAAACTCATCCCTTAAACTCTTTCTGGAAACCTCAAGCTACTTAAATTCCTATCAGACAAAAACAGTTGAAGACTTATTATGCATTCATGTATGTATTTATCTATATACGTAGGTATACATGCACATGTAGAACATATATTGATGTCCTTTTCAACTGCTGTGCTTCACATATGCCTGCATTTAAAAAATGGTAAAGTTTTCTGTATTCATCTCTGCATGTTTTCCATTTGAGTATCCTAGATCTACTTTGTTGTGAGAGTAAAACTATACAATAGTTAAAAGTTAATTTTCTTTCCTGCTTCCAAAAAGAAACTACAGAAGGAATTTAACCTCATATCCTCACTCTGAAATTAGCTCTATTGTCAAAAGATGACAGCTGTATCCTGATTTCAAGAATTTCATGTTGGAATTAAGCAGCATTTTTGAAACCATTGTGTTACTTCAAACAAATCCATAATGGTCCCTCAGCAAACCATTTTCAGAAGACTTGTGTAAGTAAGATAAAAAGACACCGTTTCTGAAGAGATGCTTTTATGGGCTAGGTCAGAGTGCTCTTTCCATGTTGTTCATTCCCAGTCGAATTTCCTAATAGCCTATCTCCTCAGCTAACAGATGCCCAGCCTCATGTCGGAACCAGATCGAGCCACCACTGAGATGATATCCAGCTCCTTTCTTATTGAGCCGTTTCCCTAGCAGATGGTGCAATGCTGCAGGCACACTCCTTCCTGTTAATTACCAGCCTTCGCTACAGATGGAAATGTCAGTCAGCCTCACAGGTCCTGGTTCCTGCCATTGCCTCAGTCCATAGCCCTCTACCTAGGCAAGATGCTGCCAACACACACCATGTGTTTTGTGACTGCTGACTAGGCAGGCAACAAAAAACAACTTAGTTCATGAATATTCATGGAGGAATGTTTAGAGTTCTGTTCATCTGCAGTGCTTATAGATCTGCTTAAAGGAGATTGCACTTTGCAAAGAGCCCTGTGCCCCTTGTTTTACTATGGTGTGGGTAGATGAGTTATCAAAGTGTGTTGCTATAGCAACATATAAAGGACTATTAAATATCTGTCGTTTGGAGACTTCTATAGGCACATCAATTTCTGACTGCCATTTTTTCCATACCTTAAGTGCCCTTTAATTATTCTTGTCCTACAGCAACAGACCAATAGTCATCAGGCTGAACTGATTATCTACTCACTGTTGATTTTCATTAAAGCCTGACTGCCTTATTATTAGTAACAAATATAAATTCCTTGATCTTTCCCAGTATTTGAGTACAGTGGATACAGATAAATGAAATCCTTTGTAATCTTTTTAATTCGTTACACACACATATTTTAGCAGCTATAAGATGCCTACTAGGAATCAAAACTGTATTTTCAGAAAGATTTTGTGCAGTTTGAGTTAGAAAATTGAGTTTGATCTATCACGCTTTTGCTGAATTTCTTTTTCTTCCTTATTTCCATTATTTTATTTTTATAATTTTTTTCTGGTTTGTTTTTTTTTTTAATATCTGGATGTAATTCGTTTTCATATGAGATTCTGTGCAACTGTAATGTGTAGATATTAAAATAGCAATATGACTCAGAATGTGCCAATAATCTGTGTGATTCTGTGTAATAATATTCTTCAGTTTTTGACTCACGACTGTTCACGAAGTGAGAGTTTACATGTTCCAAATCAGAAAAGCAGACATCTAGTTTATGTAAAGAACACACTTTTCAAGAAAAGGAGATTTGTATTCTATTTCCAGCATGCAGAATGAGCAATATGTACAGAAGTAGAGGATGTTTAAACAACAGCATTTAAATCCACTCTGAGCTGATTGTTGTCAGTTTGTTACGCTTCAGCAACAGCACAGAGCACCCAGAAATACCTGAGAAAGACACATACCATTTCCTTAAGAAAACTAAAAGCCTGGTCAAAAAAAGTTTCTACAAATCAATCATATATACTTCTACTGCTTTTTTCCTGTAGTTTTGTCTCTGTGTGAGAGTTGACAGTGACCGCTGACTCTCCTTTCTTGCTTTTCTTTTATTGTTTAAATGGTTTGGACTATACTGGCTTTTAAACTGTTAACTGCTAATGAACACTGGTTTTCAAGATGCCTTGGTCCTTGTTCATAACCATAGAGAAGGAAAAGCTAAGTGATATTTGTTAACCTATTATGTTTTGTGTCGTAGATGTTTTTTGTTGTTTTTTTTGTTTGTTTGTTTTCCAGCTAACTATATTCTGGTTTTATTTTTATCTTCATTCCAGTTTTGTTTTCTAAGTCTTATGATATTGTGCTTTTTCAGTAATAAATAATAAAATCTATTGCTATAACCTACTTGTTTCTAAAGTATATTTAGTTTTATCCTTCCAAGTTAAAACTACAAAACATATGCTGTGACTAAATTTCTGTTAGCTGCACTGGGAAACTGAAATTGCAAAATACCAAAGGGTTCAAAAAGGTTACAGAAGTTTGGAGATTACATTATGCGCTCATAAAACTGAATCTTGACTTTGTAAAACACTGTCTGAATCAATATGTAAGCTACACATGCATAATTTGACTCAACATGTTGTAAACTAATTACTGGACTGTTAAAAAAACCTACAAAGTGAGAGGGTATGACATTCCAACAGGCAAAGCTCAGGTTTTATGTGGGATAACCACATATTTATTAAAGCTTAAAAGCTTATAAATAGTCTTAAATTCTATTCAAATTTGATAATATTCTACAGCGAGATATAAAGGGCAATGCTCACTTCAGTGTCCGCTTCTGCACTGCCAATGAGTATCTTTATGCAATGGAAAAGGATTTCATCCTAAATTAATGTTATCAACCCTTCTCAACTTCCACTCTAGATAATACTTATGTATTTCCAATTATAGTAAACGCTTTTTGATTATTTTTTAAAGAGTCCACATATGACTTGCTGAGACTTAAGCAGCAGAAACCTTGGAGCACATCTGCTCCAAACGCCCAGCAGGTCTGATTGTATCTACACTGCAGGTCAGCTGCACTCGGTGGTGACGGAGAGCCTTGCAGTTTCCTTCTAATGCATGCGCCCTTCTCACACCAATCAGTGCATGGAGAGTGTTGTGGTTATCTTATTACAGCCTGTTGCATAGATAATTTCTTTGTAATAAGTTGCAAAGACATCCTGTAAGGGAATTTATGCTGTTCTGTCGGAGTAGTGGCAGTGGTAACTCCATCACAGCTTTTCTGGTGGGACCACAGCAGGTTGGCTAAGTGACAAACTGATGTAGTGGTTCTTCATCTCAGTGCTGGCAACACACTCACTTCCCAGCAGGGAAAATCTTTGCCAAGGGTTATAAAGCTCTGGTGGGGGCAGACCCCATGGTCCCCAAGAAAAGCATTGTCCCTGCTGTGGGCACTGCAAGTACTATGGCAGATTAACTCTGACACTGTCAGCAAGTTCTGCAGCAAACCAAGGAAATGGTTGCTGATTATGTGGTTAGATGAATACATAAGAGGCCCAAAGTCAAATTACAACATCCATTCTAAAAAAATACATTAGTTTTATCTTTATTCTTCCAAGCACTTGAATAATTCTGTTGCTATAAGTGGGCTATTCAGATAAATGTATGTTCAGACATTGTTTCACAGTACACCTTGTTATTTCTTCATTGCAGCATAGCCTGGGTTATATTCTTCACAGTTCTTGGGACCTAAATATCCTAATGATTCTTTCATTATTAACTGAAGATGACAGGCTGAGGAGGAAGACAAAATTTCTCTAGAGTACAAGAAGATAAAAAGATAGCCAAAGTTAAACATGTGTTGTGGAAAAAGTATGACATCACAACAGTCACATTTTTGAAATTAACTATGACAAGTTTCAAGTGCCATCTCATTTATTAAGTCCTAAATAATTTAAGTTGTAACCACTGTTCAGTCATCTGAACATTTTTTGCATTTTAGCTAATGAGCCTCACATTGATGTACTCAGGACTGCACACATCACTTATCAAAATATGAGCAAAATAAAATTAATGAGTGATCAGTTCATTCCTGGTTGTATGAAAGAATACACAAGTGATGTGCTATGACATGTATGCTCATTTCTGTCCTGTGACTTCCACACAGCCTTCATATTTGGCCAGATAATAACTTACAATATGGGAAAAAAACCATCCTGATTTAACCTATCCTTCCACCACATATCAGATCCTATATTTGTCATATATCAAATGCTTTTTATAGCCCTCAGTGAATGCAGCTTCATGCTGTCTTCTTTATACATCTTGAGTTGCATGGTATGTTTAGCAGCAATTACTGATGTAGGTATGCAAGTCTGTAGACTTATAAGACTTTATTCCTTTTTTTTTAAGGGTGAAGTACCTACATAAGCAGTTGATTGCAAATACATACTGTAGAAGAACGAAGATTTAAAACCAGAAGAAATTAATAATCTGTCTCCCACCGGGACTTGACTCTCCTGTCTGTCAATACGAACGCTGAACAGTTTTTAGGTGGATGAACTCACAGGGAAACCAAAGAGAAAATTGTTGAATGTCTGAACTGATGTTACTAAGTAATACTCACTCAAGGTTGTCTTCTCTGAGTTTACATTGCTCAAGGAAGAACACAGAAGAGTCGCAGCTTGCATTATTCAGTATAAATGAATAGTAGAGAATGGGCCCAAGCAACAGAGAAGGATGCTTTGTAAACTAGAGAAATAAGATCAAGTTAAATGCCTGTGATCCCATAGGTTAACAACCTATTATCACAGATCCCATGCTGACATGAGGTTTAAAATTCTTTGTTAACCAGAGCTCTGTGGCATCAGGGCAAAGATTTAGACCTATTCACCTTACTGCAGATATACAGAATCCCATTTCTGTGTAACTTGTTATTTTTGGCTGCCTTTTGCCACCTTTTCTACTTATCTCCTTCTCAGTCTAACTGCTACCATGGCAACATACAACCTTGTTCGTTCCCAACTGGAATGGCGAAAGAGTAGGTTTTTCTCAAGTCAGAAGGGACTTACTCACTGGGTCAGCTAGTGGATGGCTGTGGTCCAGGAAAAAAAGTGAATAGTCCTCTAGCATGTATTCTAGAGTGCTTATGTCAAGATAGTTTACTTTTATTGTTGTGCATTGTGGTTAAGAACTCCTAAGTACTGTAATTACAGGTGTAGCATACATGCTGTAAGCTCTTTAGCCTTTTTATTTCAACTTTTTCAAGAATCATTACTGACAAGCAAGTTAATCAGACATTCCTTCAGACTAAATGGAAAATACGTCTACATTTTTTCTCACTATTATAAATTTACATGAGCATATAGTTGTGTATGTATTTATCTAAAATAAAAAAAGCCAACAGCAAAATGAAGTTGTTTGGTTTGTAAAGTTAATCAAACTGTAGGAAATGTCAAATATGTGGGGCTTCCATTCCTAACTCTTTCTCTAATATTCCTTCAAAGTCCTGTCAAAAGTCAGATTTTCATTGAAACTCCCAATGCATGGACAGATCAGGCCAAAATAATGTTTCTTTGAGAATACCTCAAGGGGTAATCGGCAGAGTGATATTTCCTGGCAGCTCCTTCCTGAATGATTAGCAAAAACTTCTCATGTAATCTAGCCCAAGTATTGCTCAAAGGTGTGTAGACATATAGAAGAATAAAGCATATGTTCAGCGATCAGCTGAGATTAAAGACTGAAGGTGTCTAGCACTGGGGTTATCCAATAGGCTTTAAGTCAGGTATGTCTAACCTGCAGGCTGAGGGTTGTATGGGGCCCTGAACAGCTAGTAATGCAGCCTGACAAGATCATAAACTTTTCATGATAGTATGTAAATTTTAGCAATATTTTGCATGAATCGATTGCGCATAGCTTGAGCACAGGCAGAGTAGGTGATGATGGAATGCTGTGGAGCAGAGGGCAGAGTGTATTGCTAATTCAACCTTTCATACCTGCTTTACATACTCAATTGAATCAAAATCTGTGTGAGTTACACGTCATGTATTTGTGCTACTTGGTGAACAACAGCTTTGTTACCTGTATACATTAACTATATTGTATGTTTTCTATGTAGTCCAAGACAATTCCTCTTCCCCCAATGCAGCCTAAACATGCCAAAAGGTTGGACACTCACATGCTAAGTCATAAGTTGATCTCAAAGCAATGCCTCCAACTTATTTATTAATGCCTCCAACTACAACAGCTACAAAGAGCACAATAACACTATTTAATAGAGCAAATTCTCAGCTACAAAATGCTATTTGTCAACACAGTCACCCTCAGTAGCTCTGCATTTTCACCACTATGAACAAGAGCCTGCACGTTATATTTGTAACAATCTGCACCACCGGAGGGACCCACTGCTGCCGCTGCTGAAATGTACTACCCCCTGTTTCACTGTGTTCACATCCACTGCTTGGCCTTCATAAATGTTCAGTAAGCATCGATGAATGTCAGTGGGTGACAATTTTTCTGCATGGAGGAATTTGTTTCCACACCTTTGCTTCATTGACACTTCCATGTCAGACATCATTGTGCCAGACTGCCTCTCTGCTGCCATCTGTCACACGGAAACAAAATGTAATGGAATATTGGTGGGAAGGTTCCAACTCTACTGCCACACCACCAACATGCTTTATGTCAAAATAATAGAATAGGAGGCATTACTTTCGGATCATTCCTAGTAAATGATGTAGTTAATGTGTATAAGTAAAAAATATTTTAGTCTTTTATATTTTTGTTTAAAAAGAAAAAGAGGGGAAAAAAAAACAACAACAAAACAAGTGGGACATTTGACCTTGTTTTCACGAAACTAACAAATCAGCCTGGTTTGATGACAGTGGCTGCAATTTTTAGTGAGTTCTCAAGACACTCATCAGAGATTTTGATGAAATTTTACTCTTCCTGTACTTCATCTTTGAAAACACTTTTTCACAAATGTGCATACTGACAGAAAGTGATGACACAACTAAGGCGTGGTTGTGAAGCAGAGGCTATTTTTCTCTGGTAAGAGAGGGTTTATAAAAGTCTGATAACAGCTCTTCATTGTTCAGAGCCCTGTGTTTAGCCAGCATATCAAAATTAATACAATTATTTGCCATCTTTTGAGTCAGCACTGCACATCACTGCCCTCCCCACGCCCTGGTTTCAGTCAACATTATGTTAGTAGAGCACTGATGGTTTGATTGCTGCTGAGAGATGGGTGAATGTCCAGGGCCACTCTGTTGTGAAGAGCCAGCTCCATTATAGCATGGGGTGGGTGCATTGCCAGCTGTGCTGGGCCCCATGCAACCTACAGTCCACAGGTTGGACATGCCTGCTCTAAGTCATGCGATGGATGAAAGTCTGCAGTCCTGTACCTTCTGCTTATGACAATTTCTACCTGGTTTTCATTTACATAGTAGGAATAACAAATATATTCACTTGACAAATGCAAGAAGTCTGTGACATCTTTGTCCTTGGAGTCCACTTTGATTTTGTGAATACCATTCACAATCTCAGTTTTTTAAACGAATTTCTTTAATTTCTTTTACTATGATACGTCACTTTTCTCCAGGGCTCATTTTCCTCTCCACAATACTGGAGAACTGAGATTGCATTATCTGTGTTTTGTGTTTTTACATCCAGCCTGCCAACTACTAATTACTCTGAAGCCATTTTCTTTTAGCATCAAGACTTTTCCTCTTACTATGTCCCAGGAAACATCTCTTTCCAAACCAGCAAAGGTACTGAGTGAGTAAGAATATAGCTGGAAGGTATTGATGTTTCTAGCTAGGATTACTGATGTTCTAAATTTTCCACTGGATTCTGGAGATTATCAGCACAGTCTTGGTTAACACAGTTTATTATTAGGACATGTGATGTACTTCTTAAATCACTGTAAATGTATGGAGAAATTAGGATTTACAGGACCTCTTAAAATAGAATTGAAGCAACAGTTCTGCAGGTTTACAGAGTGTGAAAGCAAAGGGGGAAGAAGTATAACTAGATCCCCAAACCAGTACACTGAAAGTCTGGGGTTAGCTCCTAATTTCATCACCGGCTTCCAGGGAGCTTTTGCATAAGACATTTATTTTCCATGCTTAGTTCTCTCACTGTAAAACAGGGATTTTCCTTTTGCCCACATTTTATTTCTTTTCTGTCTATCGAATGTAAATTACCTGGGGAAATAAATCTTCAGGTTGTGATTCAGAATGTTTAACATCAGACATCTGCAATGCTGATGTATATATAACAAAGTTTTCTAATGGAAAGAGAGGGATCTTAGGAAAGATACAGGCTCATAATTACAGACACCTCCTTTAGGAATAAGATTAATCACATACTGACCTCTTCTGAAATCTACTTTTAGTTAGAGCTAAGTCACTTCACTGCCCCAAGCAAGTGTTTGTGAAAAGTACAATGGGATATATGTGCCTTTATTTAATTCCTATTTTGAAAGGTTGTGTGACTCATTACAGTTGAGCCTACTTCAAGCAATAAGGTTTCCTCAAGAGGACAATTCATGAAAACATCTTGACTCAAAAGTTTTGATCTTTTCTTCATCTTCTTTTTTTTTTAAAAAAAAAGTCTTTTTTTTTAAACTAGAGGAGAAAATGACTGATTGTGGCTGTTAAAGTGCTTTGTCTGCTTGTGGTTAATTAGCAGGTGTCATTTCCCTGAAGTAGTGTGAATTATTCTAATGTAGGGGCAAGGCTTGAAAATAATGAAGTTATTCAACTTGTTTACATTCAGCAACAGACAAACTAACTTTGCCTAATTATGATTCTACTTTTAAAGAGCTGGGTTTAAAGTTTGATCGCAGTGTTTTCTGGGTTTCTGTTCTACTTTGGAGAAAATAGAGAAAATTAAAAGATACCCTTTTCAAACTACAAGAAAAAGAATCCAAAATAGACAAGAAGAGAAAGATTATAAGAATGATCAAGGATGGGAAGGAAAATAGTAATTATATGAATAAAACTCTACTAATAGAATTTTGCTAATAAAATAATCATTTGCCATTTTTTGAGGGCAGTTATTTTATATTAATCTACCTTTTTATAAGTGTCTTAGCAAATATATTTTCAAATGTTGCATAATACAAAAACATTTATCTGTATCATAGTTATAAATTTTTTATCTGCACTGTCTTCTAAAAATGAAAGAATATATTAAAAATATTCTTTGTTTAAATGACAAGAAGGCTGTTCAAAAACTTCACAGCCTTCTTCCTCAAAGTCATAAACTCTGAAGCTCATTTATTTATCTTGATTTTTTTTCTTCAATAATGCAATAGACTCAGTCACTGACTACTTCTCAGATCCCACCTTTCAGAGTTACATCTTCTACAACAGACAGCCCCAGACCTGCTGCCTTCACTTTAATTTCTACTGTTGGGATTTCATGTTATCTTTTCTCAGGGAATGAAAAGCTCTACTGCAATAACTGAAGAGCTTTTTAGCTCCCTGCATATTTTTGCCCGGTTTGGTTTTTTGTTCTGTCAACAGATCAATATTAATATCTCCAGAGGTGAAAAGGCTTTAAATAATGCTGCAGTAATCTCTGCTACTCTACAAAGTGGTCGTTTTTTAGCTGTGTCATCAGGAATTACAAACGTGTTGGCAGATGCAGTCAGATATGGACAAGTTTTTTCTGACTCGATCTAAGTTAGATTTTATTCTTTTTTCCTTTTCCTGTATTTTTAAAAAGACCAATGTTGTTTAGAGCGCATGCTGTGTTAGGATACTTTCACTCCTTCTTCCTCAGTGATATTAACAGATAGAGAGCTCCCCATGAAAGTTCTAATCTCCACCCATGTTTGGGTCCACTCCAGACCCTGTTCCTGCATTTGTGTCACTAGTTAACATCTGCTGATTGCTGCTTCAAAGAATCCTAAGCTTCTTTATTCTCCAGGAACTGAGCCTTGTATCAGATCACAGGATGAGATTGCCTTGAGTCAGACAAAATGTTGCATGTGTGACTTGTTGGAAGAAAAACTGTTAGAGGCAGAGAATGAGAAAGGACAAAGATGGAACTAATCTCAGTTGACCTTTGGTTCCTACATCTGAACAAGTTGCCCACAGTTCATTTATACTTAACAGATAGAAATAAGCACATAACAGAACATTGTTTAGCTAACCTGTATTAGATGATTACTTTCAAATTAGATTAATCAGATATGGAAATGCCCATTTCTCCCTTTCAGCAGTAAAAGTCTAGGCAACTAGGATTCAGGCAGACTTTTTGTTCTCCATGTTTTCTAGTTTGTTCGGTGTTTTGTCTTCTGTTGATTCCTTTGAGGTTTTTTTATGCATCTTGCTTTCCTCGTCCATGAGTCATCAAGCACCTTATTATTTCAAGCAAACCTATTGGAGTGACTAAACTTTAAATTAAGCCAGTATCTTACTGAATCTACACATGCATATTCCTTTTCCATCTCCTGCTCCATTGCTAAAAAGCAAGAATAAAAATTACGCTGTCCACATAAACAAAAACTCCTCTCTGCATATTTTCTATGGATTCTTTTTTTAAGCAACCAAATATTTCCATTAAAAATATCATCATAATTAGAAACTATTTCTTTATTAAAAAAATCATTTGGAAAGGGCTTCTTAATAAAATAAACACCAAATTAATTTCACAAGAGGCCCTTTCTGTGTAAAGCTGCCTCTTTCGCTGTGGTGCTGGTGATAAGTATTCTTTTAACATGGAAATTACCACTGTGGAACTGCCAGTATGCGATCTCAGATCACTCTTTTGGCTTTGAAATTCAAACCTAATAGAAACCCTGCCAAGTTATTCAATGCTAGAATCCAAGAAAACTTAGCCCCATGTTAAGCTACTGCTAATCAAGAGCTATCCCTAGACACCTGAATGGGTGGATTCCACAAAGAAGAGAAAGGAGAGGTGTCTTTGCAACTTTGCTCAGTTTGCTGCCCAGCTGCAGCAATTTTGTTCTATAAGCACTCAAAAAAAGAATAAAGTGAAGAAAGCAGCTGTATGGGATTATAGGCACATTTGCAAGATGCTCTGTGTGTGGGTTTTTTCCCTCCCTTTAAATGCAGTGTGAGTGCAGTGTAACTAATTATACCAGAGAGGAAAGCAGAAGCTCTCTAGTTAAAGTATTTGGGTAATCATGTTTACTGCGGGAAAAGTACGTCTGCATTAAATAAGTCAAAACATGGTGTGTAAAATGTGGAATGACTTTGTAAGCACTGCAAGAGAGAGGAAGATGTAGAAATGATATAAGTCTCATTTGTCCAACTAGAAGCACTACCAAAAAAGATAAACCATCTGCTTCAACTAACTCAGCTCCACTTGAAAAATGCTAATTGTAGAAGAGGAGGAGGTTTAAACTTATTTAAAAAAAATAAAAATAAAAGAACCAAAAACTTTCTCAGCAAGTGAGTTGCTAAGTGGTTTGACAAGAACAATACTACCGACAGCTCAGTGACAAGGACTGCAACTGCCCCTTCCTTGTCTCAATTTCTGTTTCATTTCTGCTTTAGTTAGTTGCCATCTGCCCTAAAATGCAAGGAAGCAAATGCATAGTCAGGAGGGATGTTCATTTAGTTACTTATTGTCCTTTAAATTCATCTTAAAATTCTCCTTTGCCATGATGCCAGTCAAAGCTTGGCAGTGGTTTGGCAGCAGTGTGCCAAGATCACTGTCTTCCCTGGTGACCCAATGTGGTTTCCTTGTGCTTTGCCTCAGTCTGCTAGTCTCTGTCCACCTGCTATTCTTTTCTCTAATGCTTGGATTACTAGCTGTTCAGAAATGTTTTCTGTTAGCTGTTACTAAGGCAGAAAAGGCAAACAGGCAGTAGACAAATTTGTTTTCTGTTTGGTGTGAATTTTGATGTACTTAAACAGCATGTGAGCTAAGAAATATTTCCTAGTATGTTAATAATTGGTACCTACCAAGTTGAAACATATTTAAATTGATAGACCTATATCAAACCCTGTAACCCAGTCCTGAAAGAAGCAGGAAAAATACTTCTGAAATTTCTGTTGTATTTTTGGATAGGGGGAAATTATGAGTGAAAAGGTTGGGGAAGTATTTAAAAAGGTCAAATGAAATGACCTGGATAAGCATAAGCTAGTTGACCTGAATCTAATTCTGGACTAAATAATGAAAACATATGTGGATACAATTGAGAGAGAATTAATTCTTAGGTATACTATATTTATGATTGCATGTCAACTTACATCTTGTCATGGAATACAAGATATGAGAACAGAAAAGATTCCATTTTTTAAGTTAGAATTGGCTGATGCCGACAACTGCAGAAATGCAATATAGTTCCCTAATGTATTTGGTATTTCAGATCTAACATTCTGACCAAAATATATATATATTAAAAATAAATAAGTGTATGTTATCTATATTGGGATCCAAAATATGAAAAGATAGTGAAACTGTTGGATGAATGAAAATGATATCATGAGTAAATTAGAGGGTTTATTTTACCTTGGAAAACAAAGTAAAAGTAATGAACCCAAACTCCACCAAGTACTAGGCTTCGTATTATCTACAGAACTTAAGGACAACATTAGAAAGTTTTGCATAAGCAAGGCAATACTGTTCTCTGAAGTATGTAAATTAATTCATTTGAGTTTAGTCTCTTCAGTTCTCAGAAGGAATGAGAGATGACCTGAATACAATACAGAAATACTTCACTGCACTAACAATGTTCTAGATATCCTTGATTTCATTATTCCTTAATTTTCACATATTCCTATAATTTGAAATCCCATTGTTATTTATCAGGAAAGGAAAGACGTAACATGAAACAACAGCTGGAATTTTGCATCAGAGAATTTCCAGTTTGAAATCAGAAATAAATCTTTAGGAGAATAGATAGTCAAGGGAATAAAATACCAGCTGATGAATCAACCTTATGTCAATACTTTCAAATGAAAACTACATGGTAGCTATGTTTTAATCATTTGTTTTATAAAGGGATAAATAGGTGAAAGCTTTCAGACTGTTTAAAGCAGAATGCCAAACACATAACACAAAATGGAGCTTTAAAGCACACAAAAAAATATGAATGAGTTCATTGCTATTTTCCATTAGAAATGAGGGTTTAAATACTATAGGATTTGTTTGTACTGCAACTCCAAATTTCAGACACAGGCTTGCAATTAATTATAATATTTTCTGATACCAACATGTTGCATGTCAATCTTTCTTGGTTAAAAACTGCTTGAACTTCACACAGCACATCAGAAACAGGAAAGAAAAAAAAAAAAAAGCATTTCAGATCAGAAGGAAAATATTTCATATTAATAAATAGGAAAAAATATATTAGGAGTAAGATTAGTTCTTTTTGCATTCGTGAATGAATCTTTTTCTTTTTGACCATAAACAAGTTCAAGATTACAAGGATATTTGGTCATGTTTACAAACTGACAAAAAGAAACCATTTTTTTTTGCATTCCTTTAGTTCCATTTCTCACACAAACATATCATATAGATTTTAGCTGAGCATTGAGTCTTACAAAAAAGGAAAATCCTGCTGTAGAGGTTTTCACAGTCTGAAAATCACAACCCTGACCAGCTGTAGAGGGGACAGAAAATAACCTATGTGTGATCTTCAGGGAAAAAAATCAACAACAAATTTTCAGCCTCACTCATTGTTTTACATCTGGCTATGTTTCTAAATATATCTTTCTGTTTTAAAACAAATCCTTTACCAATATTACTACATTCTTTTTATTTTTTCTATTCAAGAACATTTACTTTCCAAAATCATGAGTGCGGATGTTAAAGTACCATATTACCATGCTAGCTATATGCTAAAATTCATCAGACTTCACTCTGATATCTCCTGTGGCTTGTTTGGACAATGAATTTGGACAACAGACTCTTGCAAAATGTTAAGAAAAATATTAGTGTATATTTCCAGACCTCATGACAAGCAGTTGGGCTCCAGCTCTGTAGCAGTTCCACAAGAAGCACAATGTTTCGTGTATTTATAGACCAAGATATATTTACAGGGAACTTTCTTGTTAAAACTCACTCATGTCTTTTTTCCATCCCTACTCTTTGTGGTGTGATTATAATAAAAAGAGACCAGTTGGGGCAAAAAAAGCTTCCTACAAAGCCATAGTGAAAAATACTGGAGTTTCTGAAAAGTTTCTGGAGATATAATGACCAGGCTCCACTATCCCACATTATGACCACTTTGTTACAATGGTCTACCAGTATACAAAGAAAAAGTGTACAGCTGGGGAAAAACAAAACAAAAAACTGATGACATCTGGCACATGGATTTGCATGGAAAGTCAAGGCAAAGAGCATTGCCAAGATTCTTAACAATACTCACTATGTCCGAACAAGAAAGCAGAAACACACATCCATAAAAGGATTAGCTTCCTTGCAGTCTAGTTCTCAGCTAGGAGTAAGGTTGTTCTTGGGCATTTAACCAGGAACACAATGCAAAATGACTCCACCAGCACGGAGTCAGCTTGGAAGTTTCACAGAGCAAAAATATACTCTGTTTCACACTGAAAACATGCTGTGAGGAAAAATCATTTACTTTTGCAGTGTACAGCACTGAAATCTGAGGCCCAACAGGAACTGTGACCTGGTTCCAAGAAAATGGAGGGTGGGAAGAAGAAGGATTTACTGAACTGCATGTCTGCCTAAATAATACAGTAAGGATAGCTTTTCTTTGCTATCTGCTGTGCTATTAAAATCAATTTCTCCCTCTTTTTTCTGTTCAACTAAATCAGATTATGTTACACATTCTGTTTAACATGTTGATTGCTGCACTGCAAAACACAATAAGGAGACTGGAGACTTGAGTGGATAAAAAAAAAAAAAAAAAGACTGGATGGCTGACATGCAGATAGGACAAAAAATGACAAGAAATTTAACCTGGGTCATTTTTTCTTTAAAACAGTATCTGCATAGCAGTGACCAGAAAATCTGAATCATGGAGAATCTTCTTATGTCACTGGTAATCAAGTATTTATTCTTACTATGATTTTATACATATATATGTATGTATATATATAAATGTTATCAAGGTGCATCTGAGGAAAACATGAGATTCAGGATTCATGTTTATGTGGAAAAAACCCGAATGCAAGGAGTTATAGATTTGCACTCAGCAAAACTGCATTCTAGATTCAGATTTCTTCTCTACCACGTTCAAAGAAGAAATTTCAGCCTATGTTTTATACAAATATAGTGTCATGTAATAAATTTACATGTTTCTACCTTGTTTCCAATTTGATTTCCTATTTTATCACTTACAAAAATCACTATACATCCTTAAAGTCAGAAAGTATCATAATGTTTAGCATGTTTTCCTTTGAGATCTGGCCTAGGGGGTAAAGCTTAGTCACAGTGGTATTCTTCAGAATTTCCACATAAGGTAACAGTCATGTCAGAAAAGAAAGATAGCTATATAAATACATATACATCATCATAAACAAAGCAATTCACCTTGGGCATGTGTGGTCAGTATGTAGACGTTGCTAGCAGACTGTTTTTACAACGCTGAAAGGATTTAAAAAAATCTGACTAATTTTGTCCAGATACTTACTTTACACAGGTTTATTTATATAATCATAAATTAAAGAACATTACAGTTGCAAATTTAACTTGTCAGCATGCATGGGCAGAACTCATTCAACATACAGCTGTTTCATATCTTTTGCTCTTCTTGCTGCCCTACTTCCTTATCCTTCCTCTTCTAGCCTGTTTAAGTAACACTTACCCTCCCTTAAGTATTACTTCCATCCTTCTGTTCACCCTTTTCTGAAAGAACAAGCTTTGACAATTCAATATTTTTGCACATAAGGCCTTATGATGCCACGTGAGCAGGGTAGTGTTAGTCTGCTGAGTCACATGCCCCAGTTACTATCAGTAATAATAGGTGGTGCTGATGCTGAGCTCCCAATCCAATCTCCAGTCTTCACTCAGCCGTTCTTCTCAGCTGTAGCTCCAGTACCTGGTCCTGAGGCTTATTACTTTTACCAGACCACCAGCAGCATTTACCAAAAAAAAGTTCTATGTTCTTTATTGGTGCATGCTACACTCTTATAGAACGGTTTATCATGATGTGTGAAAGACTGAAGCACACTTAATGTCTGTCAGAGTCCTTAGAGGGTTGAGCTCTGGGCTAAGATTTCCCTGTCAGTAGTGTATGAATTTACTGTGACAGCTAGTATCCTTTTTATTTTGTTGTTTGCAGTTTATCGTATGTTTTACATTGTTTCTTTAGCAGGCTGCGACTATTTACCTTGATTTAATTCCTGTGCTCAAATTCAGGTGGAATCTTCCATAACAGGATGGAAGATCCCTCTCTGCCTGAGACTAACAGTGAGCAGCCCCATTTCTGGAACTGACAGCGTATTAGGGACAGTCACGCAGCAAACAAGGAGTGGGTGATGGCTGGGAACAGCAAGTACTGAGCATGGCAGGGCCACAGAAGTAGACTGTCAGGGATACATTTTTCATGAGGCAACTGGGTAGAATTTATTGTAACCAAGAAAAAAATCACTGTAGGAAGCTGGAAGGTGACTGCAAGAGCAGTGTGGGCAGACTGGGATTTGTAACTCACTCTTCTTACTTATTTTTTGTCTTTTCTGAGTTTCTGAAAGATAGCCAGATATTCTGAATAGAACTTTTCAAAATTCTCCGTCTTAGGGGATATTCTATACAAGAAATTTCACACCAAATATTTTTATTTTTGTAAATAAATGAACAACCTAAACCAGGGTCAGATAATGATAAATAGCAGGCTTTCTTATCAGGCAACATTACCAGCCACCACTATAATTATATGAGACAGGATCTAAAGCTGAGATTTTCCCCATAAACATTGCAATGAATAATCAGGTCCAAGTGGAGGAAATGAGGAAAGGGAAATAACAATTGTTTCCTTGCTGGAACTCATGATAATTTATGCTTTATTCTTCCTTTCACCCAGAGATATCATCCTTCCATCAGCCCTATCCACCACAGCTTGAAAAATCCTATTTCAAGTGAATCCCATTCAAACACAAATGGCAAGACCAGGTGTTCAACTTAAGAGCAGTGGCTTTAGAATTCCCAACTTTTCCTTTAGAAAGCTCCACAGAAACAGCCCAATTATTATTGATATTGTTATTATTATTCAAAAACTAGTTCTGAGAAATACTTTAAATAACAGAGGAAAGGAAAAATGCTAATCCTCTTACATAACACAAACCCCAGATGGTCTTGTGCAGAGGGGAGGAAGATGCCACACTAGCAGTCACCATTATGAGTTGTGCTTGGTGACAGATGTTAAAGCAATGTTAGTGCTTGTGAACTCACAGAACTTCAGTCAGTCTTTTTCTGTCAAATTCTTCACAGAATAAAATAAAAATAAAAATTCAGGTGCAGTCAAGCACTAATATTCACTGCAAGTGCATAATTCATTCCAAATAATTCTTATAGTAAAATTGCAGCAGTATTGTTCTGTGCGTCATAATTCCTTTGCCCTCATCACTTTGTAATATAAATCAAAACGTAGCATTGATTACAGAAGGTGCCTATACTAGTCCCATCACCCATTACATCACAGACTTCTACATTTACACGGAAACAGCTTTCTTTTACCACCTCACATAAAGAGTAGCCCTAAATTACTTTAGATTAATGGCAGGTTCATGTGACATAAAGGATGCATAGCTATCCATTTCCCAGAGGGTGTAGTCACAGTGATTGCTCAGAGAGGCTGTGGATCCTCTGTCCCTGGATTGTTCAATACCACATAGGATCGGGCCCTGTCGAACCTGGTCTAGTTACCAGATCTGGAGGTTGGTGGCCCTGCCTATGGCAGGGGGTTTGGAACTTTTTGATTCCTGGGGTCCCTTCCAACCTAATGACTGATTCTAAGGATGACAGCATTGCAGAGGAAGGTGGAAGAGGTATCCGTATATCATGGGGCACTTCTTGCTTTAATAAAGCATCCTCACACCCTGTGTAGCAACACTACAGTTGAGGCTTTTATACAAAACAGCTTCATTTTCCTATTTCTCTTTCTGACTGTACATGGTATCAAGTTTTCTGAGGGTTTGCCAGATCTTAAAGTAACGTCACCAAAAGTCCAAGGGAACCAAGCACCAAACAAAACAAGCAGGACTTGTACTGTATGATGTTGCTCATTAAAAAATCTTGTGACAATCCAAGGTCAACAGAAGGAGCCTCTTTGTCCATCTCTCTTGGACTCTCTCCTATTCCCACAACTCTGATAGCACCGTGTTTCCTGTCTTTTTCCCAGTGTTTCTTGAGAAGGACAGAAATTCCCGTTGCACTTCCCCCAGCACAGGTGCAGCTGTAAAAAAGTGCTGGTTGCAAGAATCAGTCTCTCTTGGAGAGCCTGGGAGAAACATTTGCCCTAAAAGCCAGTGCTATATGTTTGTGGTCCCAAGCATGCAATCTGAATTGCAGAAAGGAGCCACTCACAGATTTAAATCAGTCACTTCCCTTCCCATGTTCTCAGATGTAAGGTTAAAATTTTCAGTGGCTTTGTGTGGAGGCAGGAGTTGAACTTTGATGATCATTGTGGGTCACTTCCAACTCAAGATATTCTGTGATTCTGTGATTCCTTTGCCTATCTGTAGCAAAAATCATGAAAGAAATTCCCACTTGCATGAAGGCAAAAGCAGAATTTAAGTAGAGAACGGCAAAGCAATCCCATCAGGGTGTGCTGACTACAGCCCATTTGCTGTTTTTCTCTAGTCACCCACTCTTCAGTGCTTGCTGAAATAGATGCAGGCAGTCTAGCACTCCAAAATCACCTGGTCAGGCAGGTATTCACTCAAAGCACGGTGGGATGATGACAGCAGACTCCTTCCCCTGGTCCCTCTGCAACCCACTGGAGAGCCAAATGCTCCCAGCCAGGACAGTGATGTTGAGAAGGAAGGCTATACAGAAAGGTAGTACAAGATCACCCCCATTATTTCTCTGGGCAGACCTGAGAAGGTTTTCTGCTTCTCTTCATCTCCCCTTGCAGAGCAATCACTTAGTCAAACTCCAGTTTTAAATGTCTCCTCAAAGAGTTAACTTACTATAAATGATCATGAAAAAAAATGCCCGTTTACACTCAAACTATCAAGAAGTCTTTTGCCTTTATCAAGTCTCAAGTGTATTTGCACTTAAAAGCTTCCCCCACACACATGCTGGAAACAATAGTGCAGGTGCATTGCCCTTCAGTGTACAATGTATTTATCCTGGGAGGCAGGAAGTTGGTTTCACACCTGTTTCGTCTTTTTATTTGTTCTTGGCCTGGCTAATTTGCCGAATGTCATGATTGGTACAGCTGAGGCTGTCAGAAAGAATTACCACTTTGTAACATGACAGCCTAATTCTGGCAGTTCAGATTTTACAATGATTTGCCTTTTGTTCTTTCTTTCAGTAGCGGTCTGTTTTCTGTATCGTACACAAACTGCATCTGATCAGTGGCAACAGAAAATGCAAGAATAAGATAGACCACTTCACCAGACAACTGGATCTTTTAAATTTCATTATTCTTAATATTATGTTTAAGACTATTACATTAAATCTCTGAGATAGTGAAAGAGGGTCTCGTCACAATGTGAATAAAATGCATTATTTTGAACAAATTCATGACCTAGGATTTGCGATTTTTTTTTTTTTTTGGTCAGAATTATTGAAAATTGAGAAATACTTTGTTTTCATATTAATTTTAAAGAAGTAACAAGATGTAGTGGGAACATTCAGGTTTCAACTTTATTATTAATTCAGTTATGAATTGAAGTGGGCACTTTCAGGAACTGTGATCATGTTGACAGCCACTAAGATTCTGCAGTTAACAGCTAAGAATTTTTTCTCCAGAAGTCAAGTCATCCTGAGGAAAATTTATTAATTTTGATTTAAAATATTCAAAAAAAAGGCTATGTTAACTCAATGTTCTTAATATCCTCTTCCCTTCTCTCCAATTCCTTTTTACCAGATGTAAAGAAACATCAGACTATTAACAGCTCTTACAACCTACACAGTTTTACTTTGAGGATTGTGCCAATGAGGACACACCTTCCCAGGTTGCATTGCCTATTTCTGCTCTGTGGACCTTTAGATAACCTCTTCTGTGTTCCAGTACATCCACACTTTCCAGAGCAAGGGCAGCCTTTTGACAAAGCACCCACCATCCAACAGCCCTTCCAGAAGTCACTACTCCTAGGTTTATCCACACTACATGTACCATCTGCACTAAGAAACAGTCTGGGATCTAAGCATTAGCACTAATCCTGTTGTAGTAGCAAAAAGTGGTGAATTTCAGATTGAGAAAATGTTAATGGAGGGCAGAACTGAATCAAAATGCAGCCTTTTCTTATAGGCCACCATGGCATGACCAGAATGATTATGAGATGTATCTCAGCTTCTCTGTAGAACAGAATCATGAGCTAAACATTGAATGCCTTTAATACTAAGATCAAACCATCTTTTTCTTTAACTTGTCCAGGACATGTATCATGAGCACTCACACATTAAAACATACCTCCCTGTAGGCAGAAGGATTCTGATTTCAGATTTCAGGCTGCAAATGGGCACTGCTGGCTCTGTGTCATGAGGTTGTGATAATTCTAGAGCAGTAACACACTATTCTAGACCCTATCTTAATTGGTTCATTGGCTTCACTAAAGTGTCTGTATCAGATATCTATTTGAGCTGACGCTTAACAGTTCCAAGTTAGCAAATCTCTTATTGCTATCATTATCAAGGAGCTTCTGCAAGGCTGTTCTCCATCTGCTTCCTTCTTGACAAGACTGATGATAACTCAGGCATCATTGCCATGTTCCATAAGAATACCATATCCAGCCTCTTCAAGACTATCAACAGAACACTCTACTCCCACATTATCCATTGAATCCATCTGAGTTTATTAAAATCATACAGTGATGCTTCATGATTGTAGGCTAGTTGCATAAGTTGTCTTCACTAACCATGCTCATGTTCACTGAATCACAGAATCACAGAATCACAGAATCACAGAACTGTACAGGTAGGAAGAGACCTCTTGAGATCCTCAAGTCTAACCCCCTGCTAAAGAGGTTTCCCTATAGTAGCTTACACGGGAATGCATCTGGGTGGGTTCTGAATATCTCCAGAGGAGACTCCACAACCTCTCTGAGCAGCCTGTTGCAGTGCTCTGTAACCCTCAAAGTAAAGCTTTTCCTCGCATTTGTATGGAACTTCCTGTGTTCCAGTTTGTGCCCAATGCCCTCTGTCCTGTCACCAGGCTTCACTGAAAAGGGCCTGACCCCATCCTTTTGACTCCCTCTAGATACTTATAAACACGGATAAGATTCCCCCTCATCTCTTCTCCAGGCTGAAGAGTCCCAGCTTTCTCAGCCTTTCCTCATCTGGGAAATGCTGCAGAATTCTCATCATTTTTGTGGCCAGAACTCTCAATAGAAGTTCCACTAGATCCTACCAAATGAAAAAAACTGTTTGTTGCTGTCCAAGAAAATTCTTTTGAAGTTGTAAAGCAAATACATCATTTGCTGTTTGCATAGCTATATTGGACCTGTAGATAGACTACTGAGGAGGGAAATCTCAGAGCAGCACCCTGCACCACCTTCATACACCTCTTACTGAAGGACAATTTTATAGACTGGTCCTTTCTATTGAAACATATTCAGAAGAGAAGAAGTTAAGCCAGAGTTCACCTACAGAACAGATAACCTGCTTTACTGGGCTTCTATCCAAACAGTCATGCTTATTTGGGTCAGTTAGAAAAGATTAAGTGCACACAGAAACTCTTTTATGGCCACAGATAGGGACAGATTATTGAAAGACACATTTTACAAATAATCTAATATTAAAGCACATCCATAAAAGGACAGGTGGGTGAGTCTCCAATCTATGCACTGCCTTCCCACAAAGTTAGAACAAAAAGAAAATCAAAGGAAACACCTAGGAATCCCAGTTTATCCCAGGTAAAAGGAAATACTCCATCATTCTAATCTTTTGCAGAAAAATAATACAAAGAGAAGAGAATTCTATTAGGTGTGAAATATCCAATCACACCTACTAGAATAATTTCCAGAAACTCTTACCTCTGCTTCAGAGTCAGATCAGCTGCAAGCAGATTCTTTTTGGTGATGCTGAGGACACTGTGCTAATGCTTCTGACCTGTTTTCAGTCCAGTCAAACACTTGGTCTTAGTCATACAATAAAGTCACTGGCCCTTTTCCTTCCTAGATGTCTGCTGATGTAGAAATGCCTGTCACCAAAGTAGGAGTCTGTGACTGAATTTAGAGTGGCCATGAAAATGTGGCTATTTTTCACAGTGAGTCATTCACTGTCAAAGAGCATTTGTGTACCCAGTCTTGTACTTCTGTCTAATTCCTAGTTGGAGTCCTACTACAAGACTGGGTAGGAACTGATGTGGAACTGATGTTAGTCACTCCTCTCAGCATTGTCTTCCATGATTTGGATTCTGTTATCACAGGACCTCCAGGTGAGAGGTAAACCTTAAAGTCACAAAAATAGTATGCTGATACCTGACCCACAGTTTGGGCACAACGATGAGATGCTCCTGCACTACCAAAATTTGAGACCTTGGCTGCTAGAGTGCTTATTTTATTTCAGAAATAAGATTTTGGAAGACTGTAGTGATATAGCTTTGCAAGATGGTGAAACTTCAGAACAAAGCTCAGTCCGTGAGAAAAAATGTCTTAAACATAAAGTGAACCTGAAATGTCATGAAAATTGTAATATATGCTACATGGAAAGACTGAATATAAATGAATGAAGGAGATCATCCCAGAGATTCACAAGATGTTGAAAATAAAAGTGATATAAAAGATTTTAAAAATGACTTTAACTGTCAGCTGAACACTCCTGCAGAGAGCTATCTTGCAAAATAACTGCTTAATAAAAAAGCAGAACTTACTGAGGTCATTTTTGCATGTGACCCACAGCAAAGAGAACTGTAGAAACAGAAGTCTTTTAGACAAATATTATTTAAGAAATAGACTTTAGCAGCATAAACTAAGATATTTGGATGAGATTATTTTGTGAAGGCAATAGCCAACAGTGTCATTGTGTGGATACAAAAAGGAAGGATTTAAATTCTTTCTAAGAGTGACTAATACTAATAATTGCAGTCACCTTTCCAGCAATAATGTGAACTGATAGAATTAAATCCGGTGATTCAGTCCTAAGGAATCAATTAACTGATTGCAAATTATTAAAGTCCATGGATTAGTTTAAGATAATTCTTGTATTTTATACGTATTAGTGCCACAAAAAGCACAAAGGGTAAACAATTTTGCTTATTTAATGAAAAATTGTATTTATGAATGGCACAGATTCAGTGAATTTTGGGACAGAGTATACTGTTTAGATCCCAATGTTTAACTTACATAAAGCAAGTCAAAGAATTTAAAATTTCTGTTGTGAGGGAATTGTTCTTTGACTATACAAATTTTAATTAAAGACATGAATAGTCTTTTTTATTGTTAAAGATGATTTTTCATGGAAATAATTATTTTTAAAAACATCCAATTTTCTCTGAAATAAATAAAAAAGGAAATTCCCTGAGGACCTAGTTATTCTGAAATTTTACATAGTAAGGAATAACATGCATTCTAAGGACAGAGGTTAAAACCAAAAAAAAGGTTTAGATAAAATGTTCATGGACTTAAGCTTCATCAGAGTTTATGCAAACCAAAGGTTTTCATGTAATTCAGTGCTTAGTGGTTTAGTATATTTTAACCTATAGTTATGGGGCAGTCAGCAGCACCATGCAGGTTCAAATTCTAAGACAGAATTTGGTCTTGAATTTTCTCTGTCCTCATATAAAGATATTCTGCCACTTTCTACGAAGTACAAGAAACCCTTCTGTTGTCTTGTGACCCTGTTTCATGAACACTAATTATAGAGCTTTACCATTCTAATTTCACAGCATCATTTGCAGCTTGTTACCTCTCTTCCCTGAAATCATTCAGCCATATTAAATAGCACCCATGACAGGGCCTGTCCTCAGGTTTCCCTTCAGCTGAGTCTTTGCTCTTTTTTTGATACAGTAAGCCTCCTGCTGGATGAGCAAGTTATCACCCCTTTCTGATCAGAATGGGTGGAAAGTTCCATTAACTATACCATTAGATACCATTTCCATACACAGTACTTCCTTCCTTTGTCCTCTGAAACATCCAAAAATGTATCATGGGAATCTATAGGCCAGATACACTTCAGAAATAATGTATCTGAAAAAGGGAGGGTTTTCTAGCCTGTGGAGTGAAAGAACTGTTTATCCAGCGCGTTATCACACTCCACAGGAACTGAGAGCAGACTACCTTCCCCCCACCTCCTCTGAAAACAATTTCTTCCGCAGGTAAGTTACTCTAACTGCTAAGGGCCGCTTCTACAATTCTTGCCTTTAATGTCTGTTCATTGTTTCACTCTTTATTAAAGATTTTCAGCCCTGATATGCTGTTGGCAGGCTGAAGAGGCTCATCTGTGTGGCATATCCATATATATCAAGTCCAGGTACAGAATTTTCAAAGATGAGACGTGCAAACAGTGATATTCATATATAGAATAACGGAGCATCTGATAAACATGTTTGATTGCTCACAGATTCTGTCATAGTGAGGCTGCAGATGACACATTATTTGTTTTAACTTATTAGTGTCAGAGCTCTCTTTCTGACTAAGCCCTACCTAAGCTTCCTGCTCCACACACCGACTTCCTTTGTGAAATCTGGTTGCAGTCCTTGAGGTGACTAAAGCTTCAGGGCTGAAAAGATGGCTGTGTTTTAAAAATGAACTTTATAAATAGCGGAATAAGGTTTCTCAGTTGTTGTCCATTGATAATTGTCATTTTAAATGCATTCTGCTTACACATAAAATAACGTTACTTCTGAATATTATGTCTACAAAGTCCAGCTGGACATGGAAGATCATTGCCATTTGTACCCTATCAACATTAATGAGGGCTTCAGAGCTCCAATGAGCCCCTTGAATACAATCAAGTTGATTTTGATTAAGCTATGAGATTTTCCACTGCTTTTCACAGATTTCTGCAGATAAGATTGAATGGAACTTATAAAATAATTTGGCCAAGCTTCTGCACAAGAATCCATCTTACTCTTTCCTAGGCACATTCTTTTGCCAGAGGTAGCGGAATGATGCAGTGTTTGAAATGTATTTGCAACTTATAAGCTTTAGAAAAAAATAAATGAAAATAGTTAAACTAAAACCAATAGAAATGCATTGCCCCTCATCACCTGAAAAGTTGGCTCACAATTTTCACTAGGTCCAAACCACAAGTAAAAAAATTTATGTGTTTTATAATCGATGCAAATATATATATATATAATATCAAGTTGAAAGGAAAACTGGCATCATCTTTGTGTTGTGGCCTTCCTGCATGCTAATCGTTTTCCTTATATTCATTATTCTTCCAGTTTTCTGAAAAACACATCTGGCTTGTTATAAAATAATCAATTATTGTGATTAAGACATGTACCCTGTTCCTTAAAATTATAACAATAATAAGAGATAAGGGAGTAACACAATGGTTCAACAGACACTTTTTACAGAATTCAGTTTCTTCACATATGAAGACAGAGAGGTAACTGAATCTATCATGCTGAGATAACCATCTAAATAATCCCGCGCAGTACAGAAAGTGGTAAACAGTTTTTGAGAGCAAACAGGTGGTACAAAACCATAGCAACAGAAGGCCTGGACAATGTGGTATAAATGCAAACAGAACTCTCCATATGTATTGTTTTGTCCTCTGCCTTATGTAAAACTGTACTTTAGCTATAGAGCATTTCAAATTTAAATTCATTTCCTCGTACTTGGCATGTCATCTCTTCCTTCTTTGCACCTGTCTGCTTTTCATCATTTGGTTTTGGTCAGCTTCTGGTGATCAGGTACTAGCCCGTCTCCTCCCAGCATCTGAGCTCAAACTGTATATGTTTCCCTGCCATGTTATTCTCATAAGGAAAGACTTACAGCCTTACCCCATCAGACCTGCCACAGAGAGCTCTGTACTGCCAGAGTGAGTGCCAGGCTGCAAGATTTTCTTCACGTGTCCCATATAATTAACAGAGAATGAAAACTGTCTGTGAAGACTTCCAGAGGCAAATCTTGTCCTCTTTAGTTCATCTATCGACTTGATGATCTGGCAGCTCTCAGAGATATATACTTCTCACCACTTCCATCAGGATTTTAGGCAGTTATGTCAAGAGGACTGTTTCATTACAATTTTAAATTTTATATGCAAAATGCCTGTCTTAGGCTTCATTTACATTAGCATATTTGTTCAGAGCAGTTGTGCAGTCTTGAAATAACTCTTTCAGTTATCTCCACTTAACTGCACACTGACTGAGTTCACAGAGCATTTTCAATGTTTACAAACCAGGTCCCTTCTGGAAGCAGCATGATAGGTACACATCAAATGTGCCTCCACCCTCCGTGGGGAAACAGTGTATTTGGTCCTCTAGTTAGCTCAGAAACATACTAGCAGGAATGTTCAATCAAGAGCACCGCACTAAAACTGGTCTGAAGTCCAAAAAGTGCACACAGTACAGATATAAAGGTTTCATACTACCTGCTTTAATTCTTGCATTCTAGTAAGTCAAATTATTTTTAAATAGAATTATACTATTGTGCCAACTGAACTCACTCCGACTTTCCCCTTCTACTGTTTTCCTACTTCAGTTTTTTTTCCTATTGCTCCAAACTACTGTGTGCACTTCCCTTGAATTTACTTTTCCCGTAATAGCTCTCTTTTATATTTTTCCTGCCCAGAATCTTTTCATCTTAGTAATTCAATCCATTATCAGCTACACAGCACATCTTTGCCCGACAAGAAAAGTAAATGTAGCTGTCTACAACTGAACCATTGTCAAGACTCTCCTTATGGTCAATAGAAAGAAATGTGCATGTTTAGGATGTGATACATCTTAACCCACAGTAGACACTGTATATAGGTCAGCTGAATCATGTCTTTAAAGTCCTACTTCTTTTATCATCTACAAGGGGACCCAAATGTGACTAGATCGGATTTAGATCTCCACATTGCTGCCATTTAATATCAAATCATTTCTAGTTTGTCTTCTATCATTCCCAGTTTTTTCTCCTTTAAATTGAGTGACAGCAAAAGTACTCCAATCTGGACGAAACAATTGCCTCAGGCCCATTCCTGGGAAGAAGGAGAATTGAGGAAATGGTACCCAAAGACAGTCTCTGTAGTGGGAGCATCAGTGGATTACATTCCAAGTAATGTATACATATACTACATGTTTTTTGTGTTAACCTCTTCTGCCTGCTTCACATCAAAGGAGGAGCAGCACACATTTACTTTCTACTAGCCTCAGCAGAGAGCCAGAAACCATCAGTATTTATATATCACCCAGACTCAGTGCTGGCACCTTCCTAGATGAGATGACTGGCTGACTGTCTCACCTCTCTTCCAGTGAAAGATAGATAAAATCAAATAAAACAATTGGTTTACATTAATCACTAAGAATCAGATTATTCACTTCTTGAGGAAAATAAATGACAGCATATTTACCCAAAGGTGAACTAGAGCACTACTTGGAGACAACCAAGTCTGTATGAAATGAGACATGGGTAGAGTGTGGGGGATTGTTTTCACTTATAGGTCATGTTGAGTACTTCAGTATTTAATTTAAAAAAAAAAATAGTTATTTACACAGAGGACAATTAGACTCCTTCAGAAATATCCCTCTCATTGCCATTAAAAGCAAATAAGATGATTAGGAACAGTATAACTGTACAACTATCTGATTAAATCCACACTCCTCTGTATGCCAGATTTGCTTTCCAATATGACTTTTTTATTAAAAAAGTGGGCTTGTACATGGTGATGCATAGTTCATCCTTCTAAACATGAGCAAAAATTTTAGTTAAAAATGTATGTTTCAAGATAAAACAGTTCTTTCTAATACAGGATAATGAAAGAGTAAGGCTCCAAGTATTTGAAAATTTCAAAAATCTCTTATTGTAAGGATCTTCCACAGATACAATTACAATTATACTGAAAAATAAAAGGCAGTCAGCAAACTTCACTGCAATGGGAAATAAAGAAGGAAGAAATCAACCATGTTTCCTGTTTAATGAGGATTTGAAAATACTGTATTTTTCTTGCCTACTTGGATTTTCCATGATTAGAAACATTCCAAACCTAAGATTATTGTGAAATAAATAAGACCACCTACAATCACATGATGAGCACTCTGGACTCCAGGGAATTTTGACTAAAATGAAGACCACAGAAAGAAATACAATGACTGGACAAAGGAATAGCCTGTTCTTGAGGCATCAATTATAGCTTTGGATGAGGAGTAGGGTATTTCATTTTTCAAGTATAAGTTTCCATGTCATGTGTTAAAACTTATTTTTTATTCAAGTGTGCTTTGGTGTAAGGAACTGAAATTTGTTTTCCTGCTAAAGGCACCTAAGGAAAAATATATTTTATGGATATTACATAAAGGCAAATAATTCAATTTTCACATTTAAAGATCAAAATATTTCCCTGTCAAGCATACTAAAATATTGTATTTTCCAGCTAAATAGATGCTGACACTGAAAATCTGAAACTAGTTATACAGAACACTGTCTGGTTACAGAAGTTGTCTCATTCATGAAATGACTTATATTTATTTTCTCACATCTTACTGTGTATATTAGTACAGTGACCAATACAAATAATGAATGAGAAACACCAGGGTTTGCAACATGCTAAAATCTTGCAAGGCACTGAACTTATCTACAGAGTAAATGAGAAACACAGTCTAAGTCAGCTGCAGAAAAAGTAAAGTTTTGGTAGTGAGGTTGTTTTCTTACTGTACTCGCAAAAGGAGTGTTTTGTGATTGTTTTGTGCAAAATCTTCAGAAATAATTACATGCACTTCTTTGAAAGCAGTCATCAAATCTAGCAATGAAAGATGCAAGATGTGGGGAAACAAATGTATCTCTGACAATGCAGGATGCTTTTTTCTAGAAGTATTTTTCCATGCTCCAGTCGGTCTGTTTTAAATTTTATAAGCAGTGGTAGTACAAATTACCTGAAACTTATATGTTTAGGAAAAAAGAGCTGCTGGCAAATTATTTAGGTTACCTGATAAAATAATAAGATAGCTTAGTTTTTTTTTTGTTTGTTTGTTTGGTTGGTTTTTTTTTTTTGGTATGGAAAGCAAGCATGAATTTCCAAATATAGTGAAATACACAAATGGAATCTCAAAATGTGTGTCATAGGAATGTATATTGGTTGAGGAACGAGAGAGGTTTAGCAAATATTCAGCTGAAAAGCAGTTAGTCTTGTTTTCTGATAAGCTGTCAGAAAACAGCTTTATATTTTGAGCTTGGATGGGCCTAATAGTTTAGTCACCATGTCAAGCATCAGTAAAACTTCATTCTGTCAGCAGCAGACTTGCAGTGTGCCACTACATTTTAAAATGAAGAGTTGGCGTGAACTCTGTTAACCATAACCTCAGGCTCTTCCTGGAACTGTGATACACCCACGCCATGCAGCCTTCACTGAATATCATGTTAACACTCCTCCCCCATGCACGGCTGTTGTACTGTATGTGAACAGCAACAGTCAAATATAAGTCTAAGAACCAGCTGCACCCTATTATTCAGTTCACTTTCGTATTTGCATACTTACCAAATATTCCCTCAGTATATTCAGGATATTCATTATTTCTAGTATTTCGGTTAGCACCAGTACAGAATTTCCCTCTAGTACATATTTTTATTAGGAAAAAAAGAAAAAAAAAAGGAAAAAAAAAAAGGTACTCCTTGAAAAGGCCTTGGATCACATATATATGTGCACTAGAGATTGAAAATTGATCCCTGGGGTCCCTGACAACCCAAGCCATTCTATGTATATATATCTTCCAATGATTTTCCACTGAAGCACAAGGGAGGACAGTCTAGAATTTCAGAAACCATGGTTTCAAGGCAGGTCCATCATGATCAAATACTTTTGGCACTTCAAGGACACCTCCATGCTGAATCAAGAGCCTGAATCTAGAAGCCTCCTCTCTCCCTCTTTTTTACTTAGAGAACATGTTAAACCTAGACAGCAAAAGCTTGTGCTAGATTTTCAAGAAAACTTGTCTGTTGAAATTTCATCTGTGAATATCTACATTAAAAAAATATTTAAAAGAAGGCTTGGAACCTCTTTCTCTGCTTTGGCTCCAGGAGTTAAAACTCTTCATTTGCATGACCTTTATTTCTAGACCAGGACAAGACAGATTCTCTGACTGGAAAGGCTGAAAATGAAAGTGATTTTCTTACTGAAAGCCCTCAGAGACAGTTCCTGGGAAGCTACAAAGTTTTCTAAATTAAATAGCTCAGTGCACTTCTATTAAAGCAGTACTATAAGCTAAACTATAGGCACTTTCTGTAGCAAAACAAGAGTTTTATTTTTTCATAAATCAGAACAAAAGCAATCTTCAAATTCCTGGGATTTGTCACTTTTATGTCAGTGACATATCTTTCAGCACTCAGAGCAGTAGTTAACTGTGATTACTTATATGTTTGTTTCCTTTGAGGGACTGCTAAAGATGCCAGGCTTGGAGATTTCCTAAGCCATCAGCCCAGAGATGACATCAGTCCTTGCAACTCGAATGGCAGCTGGCAGGGTTCACAACAGAAGTAATCACCTTTAGTTTGCATCTCCTCAAACCCTACGGGACTTAATTTGACCACAGATACAGTTTATGAATATTTTTAGAAAGACATTAGAAAATAAAAGGGCTAGAGACAAGTGAAATTTAAAGAAAGGCAAGAAAAAGGTGAAGGAACAAAGTGACAAAAGAAGAAAAACAGAGAGAAAAAGAATAGGAGGAAGAGAATATGGATCTCAGTGAAACAATAAAATGGATATAACTCAGATCATCTACCTGTGACTCCCTAATCAACAGGATAGTCACATCTACTCCTAAAGCTTCTGCCTTAGTTTTAAAAAGTCAAGTTGGACTTGACTAAGTTAATTGCTCTAGGGGCTGAAATGAATGAAGGATATGAGTGGCTTGAGAGAAGTAAAATAAGGATTCAGTATACTGCAGCATACGTGTAGAATGGGAAAGGGCAATAGGAGACTGCAGAACATCTCACCAAGTGCTGCCAATGAGGAACTGCAACTTCCTTCGACTTCCTGCTAAATCCAAACCTGGTAGAAAAAAAACAGAAAGGCAGTGAACAGTGTTGCATAGTCAAGACAGAAGAAGTAGTGTTCCTCATCACTGAGGATGAGACAACAGAGGAGAAATTAAACAATCTAGATAAAGTGCAGCTATCAAAGGCATATTTTAACCCAGTTTCCAATGACGTCAACAATGAATGGAAGAGGTGAAGGGCAGAAGGAAAAGAGAAATGAAAGCACTGAAACAAAAGTGAAATCTGAGTTAGACAAATAAGTCAGAGAGTTTATTATTATTATTTACCTGAAGAAGGTATGGTAGAAGAAACAATTCAGAATATTGAAAGAACTAACAGAACAAATAGCAAGTCTCTCATCTAGAATATTCACAGAATTGATCAAATGTGGTAACGAATGAAGAAAGACCAACAAACAAACCACTGACATTTAAGAAGGAAAAACTTTGGATTGCATTTTTATTGCCTCAGAAATGTGCATTGTTTAGAACATAATTTGAAAGAAATGATTTTCCATAGAGTTGTACTGCAAATGGGATAATGCAGTAACAGATTACCAAGAAATATCTTCAAGATGAACAGTACATTTATTCCCTGATTTTTATTACACAAAGAAAATCCTTCTAAAAAATTTAGTTTATCTGCCTGGACGTTGCTAAGTAATTTAAGCTTCTGCTACACTGTCAGTTAAAAGAGAAGATAATCATTAACAGAATTGTACAGTAAATAAAACACGGAATCAGCTAGGAGATGGTAACAGTTGATGCTGAAGGTGACACTTGTATTTGAAGGACTTTAATCTTCTAGATTCTTAAAAATTTGTGAGGAAAAAAATGGTTGAAAACATTCACAAATAACAGCACAAAATGTAGGAGCCTACAGATTCAGTTTGGGTGCTGACACAAAGCTGAGAGACACAGTACAGAGGAGAATTGGAATATCACACAGAAGAAGTGTTATATTGACCCTGAGGATCAGGCTAATAGAAATTCATGAATTACCTAATTAATACAACATATGGAAGCTCCTGCAATTACAGGCTTATAACAAGAATTATTCCTGCAAGTTAGGAGCTCTTAGGTGTTAGTGACAGCAAAGATGGAAGGTCAAGGTGATCATTTCAGTTTTGATCAATTAGTGATTCATCTGACTTAACTTCAGGTGTCTACATCATAGAGGTATTTAACTTAGCTGTTCAGTCCAGCCTGCTTTTGTAGCCAAGGAAGACAAACAGTCACTTCGAGATATTTTTGATCGGAACTTTTCCAGACCTTTATTTCAGAATGAGGTGAGTTACTCTGTATAGATTATGAAAGCCTAGACAAGTCCATGTGTATTTCTACACGGCAGATAGGGTGGCAATGAACTAGGTATGTAATGCAAATACAAAAAGGACAATGGCAATATCCTGATATGCTGGTCAAGATCTTTCTCTAAAGCAATACAATTATTAATGTTGTTTTATTAAACACTATGTAAAACTTCATCTGCAATAATCTGTAAAAGCCCAGTAATTCACATTTCAGTAAACTAGATTAAAGCTGTTTATAAAGGAAGAATAATGGGATGGTCTAGGCAAGGAGAGATTATTATGTGAAAGGACAACACTACAGGAGCCTGTATTGTTTGGTTACCAGAACACAGTCTGAAGAGGGAATATGATGGATTTCTATAGAAAACTAATAAGGGAAGTAATATTGCTGTGGATATAAATAAAGATGGAAAGTTCACTTCCTCAGTTCCCTTCATTGACCTCAGTGCCTGCTTATCTGCTATTCATTTTCTCTTTGAGAAGAAATCAGAAAGTGCCCACCAAAACAGAGTGTAGGAGACTCAAAAATCTTAAGTGCATCTATCCCACAGCTGAGAGCAGGCAGCAACTTCTCTTCTAGTTTATGCCATGGAGACACCATTCTGTGGCTTGTAACACAATCCTTTCATTTTTAGACACAGTGAACTAAACAACCTCCACAGACAAAAGCAGTCACCTTTTAAAGGTATGTGAACAGGATGTGAACAACATGATGGGGAATAGAGTCATCAGCACTATAGAAGATTAGCACTGAATGTCAGCACTCTAGGCTACATTGGCCAGGGGATGAGAGAACACTCTGTGGGGTGGATATGATTCACAATGTGGCTGTTAAAAATAGGTGGGTATAAAATAGCCACAGGAAGGTCCTTAATCAATAGTATGTAAACAAAGGAACGAAGTAAAGAAACAACTTTCCCTGTGCTGCTGTGAGGGCAAGAAACTAAACAGCTTCCAAAGAAAGCTGTTGTGTTCTGTGATGCTTAACACAACAGGGGATGATTCTGAGGCTGGGTCTGAACTCTCGAGCCCTTGTCCACAAATCACCTGTTCTTCCAGAAGATATCTCTTTTACCTTACTGTCTTGTATATGCCAAATGACATCTCAGTGGAATTGTCCAAGTGCAAAATGGAGTCCACTGGACTTTTGCATCATGCCCTTTGCAATTAAGTACATGTTCTTTTAGTCCTGTTTTCCTGTGTACTATGTTTCCACTTCTTCAGAAGTTTTACAAAGAACAGTCTTTTTTTTTTTAAAGTGAAGAGTAGTCTGAGAGGTTCAAAGAGTCTCAGATGCCAAGAGATCAGCTCTCACCTAATTAAGAACTCATTTACTCAAACAGAATTACCACAGTAAGCTACAGACTGTTTCTGATCTGCTTGGAAAACACCTTTTCTGATGATGCCAGATGAAATGGAATACAGGAAACTTTTTTTTCAAGCCATACACTTGGTTCTTTTCACATGTAATGAAGATAAAAGCTTTATCTGCACAAACGATTTTTGAATACCTAGCCATATGCACTTGTCTACATCTATATACACAGAGGTGTATATACTGGCCCTATTAGCAGTAAGAATGTAAGAATATGAGTAAAAATTAACATATCATTCCTCCTTTTACTTTTGCTTACCTACTTTATTTCCTTTTCACCCTCTCTTTCTTTTTTATTTCCTTAGCTATGTTTCTCACAACCACAGTGTAACATGGTAGATAAGAACATACTAAACGCTGTAAACCTACCTAGTTGTCCAGAGCATATAATCATGTCAGAGTGCACACTCCTAAACGTAAATAGAGCTCCACATTTTTCAGGGCAAGGAAAGGAGAAGCTGCCCATCCTTCCTTCCTCTTTCCCCATCACCTACACCAAGAATGTCCAACCCACAGTCTGCACGTGGTCTAGCACAACACACAGTGTGGCCACCCCCTGCCCCATAACATCTTGGTGGTTCTTCACCACCCTGCAACGTGGCCTGGCCCCAGTTGCATACTCATCACTCAGTTACAACCAAGCCATTGGTGCACTATTAGCACTGTCTCAGCTGAAACCAGGGAATGGGGAGGGGACACTGAATTGCTAACTCCACCTCACCTGCCAGGCACACACATTCAATCAAATCAAAGTCTGAGTGTATTACATGTGACATGCGCTCGTGTCACTTGTTGAGTAAAATACAGTGATTACCAATAATTTCAACCTACCTAATGTCATCTCAAAAGAGAAAAGAACCCTCCCAAAAAAAACTCATTGACTGAGTGTTCAGTGAAAAAATGGACAGATGAGTAGTTTTTTGTTGAGACAGATAACATGATACTATGCTTAGTTTGTAAGGAAATTGTGTCCGTTTTCATAGCTTACAATTTGAAAAGGCAATCTATGTGAAAACATGCTTCCAAATTCGATGCATGTCAAGGAATGTTTTGTAAAGACCAAATAGTGGAACTGAAAAAACACCTGTCATCTCAACAGAGAGTCCATCTGAGTTGTAAAATGGACTCTAATATAAAGGCTATGGGATAGCAAACAAAAAAATTAAAACCATTTACTGACCATGAGTTTGTTCAGCAATGTTCAAAAAACGTTGCGGATATGTCCTGACTAAAAAACCTTTTTTTGTTTTTCTAAATCAGTTTGATTCATCAAACTATAGCCAGGTGAGTTGAAGAAAAAGGAATATCTACTGAAATAAATTTGGGGAATAAAGTAGTTAATTTCAAATTCTATGCTTCAGCAATGGATGAAGTACTGATACTACAGATACAGCTCAACTTGTCATTTTTATTAGAGGTCCTGATAACTAATATAAAGTCACTAAAGAAATTGCTACTCTGGTGCCTTTAAAAGATGCAATTAAATGCTGTGATTTGTATGAAGCGGGAAAATTACATAACAGCAATTTTCTTTAACTTTTGTCAACATAACTGGTATAGTTATTGACAGCACCGCGGTGGTGCCTGGTAAAAAAAGAGGGTCTTATAAAACTAATAGAAGATGATCCAGTTGCCACCAGCAACTCCCATTTGATGAAATAACACTGCATCATACATCAAGAAAATGTATGCACACAAGCTTTAAAAATGGATAATGTCATGCAAATAAGCATCAAAGCTGTGAATTTCATAAAAGACCAAGGGAGTTCCTTAAAAGTGTGGATGTTGATTGCAGCGACAACGTATACTTTTTCTGAAAGCAGTTGGCTAAGTTGGGGTAAAATGCTAAAAAGATTTTATGATTTGCAAAATGAAATCAAGTTATTTATGGAATCAAAAGTAAAATTTGTGCTAGAATATGAAGTTTAAGTACAGCTCACAGATTTATCATTTTTGGTGGATTTGACCACTCATTTAAATGATTTAAACATGCATCTTTGTGGTGAAAATCAACTTACCAAAGAAAAATTTGATCATGTCTCTATACTAGACTTTTTTTAAGACCTCTCTTACCAGAGAAAGATGTCCCTTGCTTCACAAACATGCCTTATTCATGTCATCACTCATAGAATATATATTTATATAAATAAAATAAGTTTTGTTTCTTAGATACATTAACTATATTATATGTTGCTTGTGCAGCACAAGACAAATCCTCATCAATGTAACCCAGGCAAGCCAAAATGTTTGACGCCCATGGTCTATACTATCCCTCACTGCACATTCCCTTCAAAGCCATGAAAGTATGATCCTCCCAGCTCATTTTATAGCTAACTGAACAGTCAGAATGATAGTTAGCATCCTCACCCTCATCTTTGTGCTGAAACCAGTGTCAGTGCCTTACATTTCTTGTTTCTAATGAGTAGTATCTGGGATTTACCTGCAACTGTCATGGACAAACTTCTACTTGAGGTCTGAGCTAGCATCAAAAAGCGATGGATTGACTTTGTTTATCACCTCATCAGCTAAATTGATTACCTAAAACACTTCACCATGACAATCGCAAATGAATCCCCAGGATATCTACCTGTAGATTTTGGGATTAAGCCTTTCTCAGAAGGACAATTTTCTGGAGAATCTGAAGGTAATCCAAGCATTAGCCCCTTTCAAGTCATCATTTGCTATGTGCTTACAAGGATGTAAGGAAGTTCTGAAAATAACAGAACGTGTTTGATATTTGTGTATTGCAATATATTTATTGTACTGTCTGCAGTAGTTTGTTAAGGTTCTTCAGAACTGTGTATTTCAAACATAAGGAGAATACTCAGCAGTATAAATCCTACAGAAATAATTAACCTCTACTTTCCGTAATCAGAAAAATATGTACAACCTTTGTGCGTAAAAGATTCCATGATAATAAAATAACAGAAAATAGTAGAAATACATAGGTTATGGATTCACTGATCACATTTAAAGGCAAGGCATAATTAGATTAAGAAAATGAAAAGGAAACCTGAAAGTAAAGTCAGGACTGACACAGCAAAACAAAACAAAAAATGTGTTAATTAAATGCCAAATCAAACTGGTACTTTTTAACAAGATTTTATGTCTTGCAACGCTTTGCTTATTCTGCTAAACAAAAGGGAAGGAGTTTCACAGCATGGGAGCAGCGAAGAGAAACACTGTAAAAACCGACATTACCTATTTAACAAACAGAGCTAGAAAAAGAATTGTCATTCAGCTAATAAATAGGTATTGTTTTCCTTAACAACTGGTAACTGTGCACCGAAAAGAAATCAGAAATATTTCAGTTTTACTGCCCTTCTCAGCCCCTTGCCATTTTGTTCTGTTCCAAACATTTTCGCAGCTGCTAAGCAGCCAGCAAACGCGAGTGAGTGACATTCCAGAGAAAGGGATGACCTTGCCACCAGTAAATCCATGTGGACAGGTTGGAAGAAAGCTCGTGTCTACAGGGCAAGACAGACAGATGACAGTTTTTTCCCAGGGTAAGACAACTCACTTGGTGGACACAACAGACAATCTGGCTACTGCATCTGTAATCCAGATGGTCATTAGTATCCGAGAATGGCTTACTATTACTGAGCCCAGTCTAGTTCATTTAATGTAGATGACCTTCTTTGCATCACCTCCAAACCAGACAGTCACTTCTTGCCTAGAGGATCCCCAGCTTTAAACAAGATGAGCATTAAAGAACACTCCCGCACGCAGACGCTCAGTTTGTACTGGTATTTGTGCAGATAATAAAAAGCACGTCAGGAATAATTCACTATACTTTGAGCTGTATCACCACACTTCCTGACATGTTTCCAGTACACGGAATTTGGGAGTGGGGAGGTTTGGGGAATTTTTTTTTTGGTAATTTGAGCTTCAAATCTTAAAGTGATGAAAGTGAGCAGAATTTCTCTAGGGTTATCAGCTAAAAAGCTGAATCTTAAAGCTCTGTTTTAAAAAGCATGCAGAGAGAGTTTTCAGAGGGCTGAGTGAACAGATATCTGGATACAAAATAGACTGGTCTTTCCTTGAATTTTAGCTCATTACTGCTTGAAATTAAAAATAAGTATTATGTTTTGGGTCCACAATGTATTATTAAAAGATTAGTGATAAGTTACTTCAACCTATTCCCCTAGCAGTTTCCTTTATTTGTTGATAATGTTAGTTTTCTAGACAGAAACACATTTTAGAGAGTAAAATTCTAAAATCCTTTTTCTTTGTTTTTCATGGGTCTTAGGTCTTTTCTCAGTAGTTTAAGTATTTCAGCAGATTTGAGAGGGTATCCTTGAAACCCCACTTTCATTTCTGAAAACATTTGTGCATGTCTTTCTTCATCCTTGAAATGCAAGCTCAGATTTTTTGAGAAAGTCTAATAATTGTAACTGGGTCAGTGTATACAGTCCACAGATCACAGTGTAAACATCCCAAAGGGATATTCCAGGTATCCAGAAGGGGACATTTATCCACCTGTCACAGATAGGTGACTAATAAGGAGTCCTAGAATGGATGAACAAAACTGAGATGCTTGTGTCTGGCATTTATTTTAAAAAGTGCTGCTCACTGAATTTACATGAAGCATCATTGTGCGGTTAAGACTCCTGGGAAGAATTTGGATAATTTGTTTCAGTTCTTACAGATTTTTGGGATGACTTGAGATAGGCAATATAAGTTAAGATACTGAAAGATATTTTGACACTTCAGATTTACTGTGGATTTACATAGGATTCAAAAGACATAAACAACTAAGCAGCACCTCCAAGGACATATTTAGGCTGATCAGAAAGATTTAAGCATGACAGTAAGACAGTAAAAGCTCAACCATTAGGATTATATGAGAAGTGAGTAAATGCCACATTGTTCACATGAGAAGAGCATAAACTCTCAGTTACATCACTAGCTGTCATGTCTGCTCCACTGTGGCTCAGGGAAGGCAACAGCTATACACAGTGTGCTGGAGTGCCAGAGCAATTCTTTTAGCCGACACACACACACTCTTGAAAATGACACAAAGCATCAAATCCTGCTTAAAAACAAGCAAGTGGCAGTCATCTCTATTTTAAACAACTGTTTACAAACTTTAGTCCAGAAACTGGGACACACTCTCTCCAACCTGAACCAAACCACTTAGTTAATTATCAACCAGAAGAAAATTCACCTCAGCATACATATAGTAGTCTCACTTCCTGCCTTTCCTGTTGAAAGAGAGCCACCACGTCCAAAAGCATGCATGATTCATGCGGAGAGAGGAAGGATAAATGAAAAGAGCCTGCTTATAGTCCACTGCCAGGAAAACCCTAGCAAAGGAGAAGTCCAGAGTTCTGTTCCTTGCTTCAGGGATGCCAAATGTATTTGCAATGAATGATTCTTTGGATAAAATGCTTGAGCAATGTAGTATGAAGTCTGAGTGCCACCCCATATCTCAGCCAACCCACTGTGGAAAGCAAGATTTCCCTTCTCCTGCCTGTCACCCATCCTGACGTTACAGTGACATTTTCAGAAAGAACATTTTCAGGGCAAGGACAGCTCTTTGTAAAACCTATATAGACAGAGCTCCACTAAAGAAGGTATGCTGTGTTCTGAGGACACCTTGTTTTCAGCAGCATACATCTCCACACGTGGTACCCAAGAACAAAATCTCCTTCAACACCTTATATCTGTTCTAGAAAAAAAAAAAAAAAACACACCAGAAACTGCAGACTGAGGTTACCTATCACTTTTACAGCCCCACTCCCAGTAAAGCCACACAGCACAGAGGCACAGCTGCCACCTCCCTGTGTCAGCTGGGCTCATTGTCAGGCGGGGATGCCCCAGGAGGCACAGCTGATGTGTGCACAGATGGGCACTTCCCTCCTGCCCTGGCGCTTGCTGGAGCCCTGAGCAGGAACTTCTGCTGGGTGGAGCTGAGCCACCATGTCCCCCAGCCGCCCTTGTCCTCCGCCGTGCCCTTCTGCTGGGAGCTCTGCTGTCCGTGCCCAAAACACCAGCATAGGATGAACTCTGCAGCCCCCAAACCTTCTGCAATAGGCATCAAAACCCCTGCTGCCTTCTTGAAAGATCGGCTCAGAAACCAACAGCAGCAGTGGGAAAAGGCTCGTTCCCTAGCTGGCAGGGTAGGAGAGGGAGAGAGAGGGAAAGGGAGGAAAAAGGAAGAAGGAAATAATCTACAACTGATATAATAACAGTACTGCTGGATCTCATTTCTCCTTACAGCCCTGACTAGTTTCCTCCAGTGTTTGCAGCGCTTCAAGAGGGGGAGCTAGTTAGCTGAAAGAGACCAGGTTGTTGCAAAAAACTTCCCTGACAGTAGCCCACAGCTTTAGGATTTTAGGTGAAGCATAATGGGAAGCGAGTTCACAGCTTCAGATTCATCGCCGAGAAGTACTTTGTATGGCATTGCTGCTCTTGCTTTCCTCATAAACCTGACTGATTATTGAAGGTATCACATAGGCACAGCATGAAAGCTGATTATGTCTTGACAAGCAAAAAAACATAAACAGATTTTTTAATCATGAGACAAATGAATGAGCTTGTAAAAAGCTTGAGAATGCATAACATACAGCTCTAAATCACCAAGGGATATAAACTTACATACAGAGTGACCTGTGACTGAGATTCTTGCATCTGAAGGTTTTATCATAGTGCAGAATTTCATAGAAGGAGTCTCAAGGAAGAAAAGTGGCTTCAATATGCAGAGGAGCACTACTGCCCTTAGGAAAACAAAATGCATTCAGTTATCTTAAAGAAGCATGGAGGAGTCTTGGGCCTTTGCAAAATACCTCACCAATTTTCTCATCAGATAGAATGAGTAGTTTTTACAGCTTTTGCTGTCTCTGGGTTTTAGAACAAAGATCAAACACAGTCCTTTTGTGTGGTTTATCTCTTCAGTCCGTGTTCTTCTTCCTTAGCTACAAACTCCACACCCACGCACACACCTGTGTGCTGCCTGCCCTCGAGGTGCTGCAAGTAGCAGAGCCCTGACTTCTGCTGTTCCATGGGCAAACATCAGCCTCACATAGGGATGTGGGGGAAATGCTGTAATCTCCATAGGGGAGCACAGTGGGAAACAGTACAACAGCACACGAAGCTTTGTGCAGTATTCCTATTCTTCTCCTCCAACACAACATTCAAATTTTGTTTCTTTTTTTTTTTTTCAGATATACTCTTTTAATTGAAAACAGTTTGGCAAAACTGTTGGTTTTACTACAGTCGCTGGAAGAGTTCAGCAGGCTACAAGTGTTATATTGCAGTCGTCCCAACCAGCTCCACTGAGCCAGGCTGTTCAAATGGCGAATGGCTTCTATCAGCCCTTCTTCCCAGCAAGCTCGCGCTCTAAACATCAAGACCTGGCAGCAGCGGAGCTGTAAAAGGCCCGTGTTGTGCTTTGTAAGTCACACGGTGCCTCTTGTTCTAAAATCGTATTTATTTCTCGTTCTTGCTACAAAGCAGTATGATGACAGGTCAGGTCCCATTGCATGTAACTGTTGCCAAACACTAACTCCATTCCCCTTTATTCTGTTTCTGACTCTAGCTCTCCTAAATAGTGTTTCTTGGCCAAAATCATTTGCTGAACTGAAGCAAGTAATATAATGCTATGCGGTTGTCAGTGTTCCCCCACAACTCAGTGAGGAAAATCTCCTGCAGCTCATACATTATCTATTGCTTTCCATAGCTATTGCTTTCCACGAGGGGACAAATCTATTGATGCTATTTATATACAGCTCTTGCTAGGTGTGAAGTGTTGAAATCAGTGGAATTGTCACAGGTTCAAGAAATATGGGGGAAATACCAGAAAAATGCAGGATTTCATATTCTGGAAATGTGAATTTGTTTTTCCTTGTGTTTTCATTATTTTGTTTTCATTTTCATTCAATTTTTCTAATCTTCCTCTGTATACTTACTTGATGTTTTACACGTCAGCTACTCTACCGATCAATATTGCTCATTTAAGACACATGCAAGAAGAGAAAAACCTGTTGGTTATTCACAGAAATGACTCCATTTTTTGTACGCTTGCCACTGAATTCCACTCCTAACACATGTATCATAAGTGAAGGAGATATGTCAGAACAATCTGACCAAGGCTAGCCACTGCTGTCACTGCATCACAAATACCTCTGTGGCCCTTCCGAGCTGAAAACATGAAAGGTGCAGAATGTTCAATTACCCTTTAGTTGCTTCATAAATGCTAATCACTCGTGAGCGATCTAATAACAACAGGAAAAGTGGAGAGATATGTAATGTGACCTCTACAAGAACAACAGTAAAGCAAATATTAATATTAATAAATAGCATGGAATCATAGAATCATTGAATGGTTTGGGCTGGAAGGGAACTTTAAAATCATATAGTTCCAACTCCCTGCTATAGCAGGAACACCTCCCTCTAGATCAGGCTGCTTACAGCCCCATCCAGCTTGGCCTTGAGTGTTTTTAGGGAGGGAGCATCCACAACCTCACTGGGCCACCTGTTCCAGCATCTCAGCACCCTCACATCAGTAAATCAGTAAATCAAAATAAGTTACACTCCTTTTTAAAGTATTTTACCACTTGCACTTTATTCCTAGTGAGAAAGAAACAATTGTGTGCTCACTGAGAGTACTCAGCAATCCATGCTTGTTAAGCTGATCATGGTATGTTGCAGATCTGGAAGATGCAAAAACACTGATCAATTTTATTCAAACACGAGACGTGAATTTGGGAGTACTTAGGTCTCCTAATGGACTAAACTGTTCTTATGTCTGTTGATAAAATGCCCAGTTCCTTGTGGTTCATGGACACTTGCATAAATGCTAGGAAGAGGCAGGAGTCTACCACAGTCCAACAGACACTTACCCATCAGATAGGCAGATAGATGACACTACAATCTTTATAAAGGCACTACAGATGCACAAGCAGAGGGTAACAACAACAAGCTCAGAGCCCAAAGGTGAGCATCTATCAGTGAAATCTTTGTAAATTACCATTTGAGTAGATATTTTAATCAATTTTGCATGGTAAATTGCATCTCTGTGGTTGCACACCATGTCTCACAGTTAGGAGGCAAAGTCTCCCTGAGCTCTTTATGAGTTTGAAGTAGAGAACTGATCTGAATCACTATTGCCTAAAACTTTCTGAAGTAGAATTTAATATTGCTGCTATGAACATCAAGTTATTGGACTGAAACCAGTGTGTTATTTCCCTTGTTGTTAAGAGTTTCTTACTCCAGGAGAATAATGTTCTCAATTTCAGCTGAATAGTTTCTTTTAAGATATACTCACCAAATCACTGTGGTTTACTATTATTTGTATAGTGTTTCCTGCCTTGAAGAAGGTACTGTATGTAAGCATGCAAGTTAGCTGGTAGTAGAAGCAGAGATAAAGCCTATCATCCCACACTCACTCCTTCTCTCCATGGAAAAGCTGAGAAGTCTCTAGGTTCTGAGAAAGGGCACGATCTCTATTCAGAAAATGAAACCTCAGGTGAATTTTTTTGGTACTCAGGAGATTAAAATCTTTTTATCCTTTGGGATGGAAAAGGTGTTTGGATGTCTGCTCCTGAGCTCCTCCTTCCCTGTCTCTAAAGCTTGTTCTAGGCAAATACAAGTAGTCAGAGGACTGGAAATGAATAACGTCCTTTGTTCACAATGTGGTATTTCCAGATGATGCCAGCACTTGCTTCAGAAAATAAAGCCGATTAACAGAGTATGGGAAATCATGTCATGTAGAAAGGAGTTAACTTTCAGATGATTCTGTCTCCATCTTGCTGTACAAAATGTTTTCTGAATGAATTCTTAGTCTGCAAGACAGTGGAAGGAGAAGCAGGAGCTGATGACAAAATAAGACAGAGGAGTACCTTCTAAGGCTGGGTTGCTCCTTCCTAAGCTTATGTACCCAAGAAGTTCTTGTGGAAGCTTGTCACAAAGAGAAGGTTGGAGTCCCCACTCTGCTGGTCTCTCAGACAGACTCCTCAAGAGCTCATTTCTGCAGTGCTTACCACAACAGTGTCATAGCATATAGTCTACTGGTCTGATCAGCCATTCCTAGTATTCACTGGTATTCACTGTATCTAGTTATGTAGTTAATTATTCATTTGCCTTTTACCACTGCATTATCATTTTCTTCTCTGGCGAAAACACTTAATTTAGAAGAAGCATCTAAAACTCCATAAAGTATCTTTGCTTCTGTACTGAGATTTTTGTAGCATTTCTTACTGTTTACTTGCTTTTTATTTATCAGGCTTTAATTACATTAGAATAGGGCCATCAACTGAACAGCAGTGAACCTGCTAGCTGAAGCCTGCAAGCTTTGTAGGACTTGTTTACCAGGCTTGTGAATTCTGGCAGAGGCAGCTGTAGATTTTAAATTAAATTAACAGATTTGCACATAACCCTAATACCTGACCTGAACTGTTATCTGGTAGGAAAATTACAGCATTCCTCTTTTAGTTTCTTACCTTTCCCAGCTCTTGAAAAAAGCAAGTAAGAATAATTGCTTTTAAGCCCATGGGCTAAATACCTTAACTCTCTCCTGTTGTAAAACTTCTGTGGGGACATTCAGAAGTCCTTCTCCAGAACTGTTTGCTTGACCAAAGCAGGACCATCATGAAAATCCAGTCTAGAAAGTCCAATTGATTAATGGTGAAGTCAAATATCAGGGAAGTATATATTGTGTTTAGAGGTCCATATCTGTTCAAGCTTCTGGCAGGTTTATTCTGTCTCTGGGTCTGTCAGGATGTCGTGTCTCTCAGCTTCTTCACTCAGTACATCAAGGCTCTCTATGCAGCTAAGGGGCACTTCCTTTTCCTTTGAGATTTCTGTTGGTCTGGAGGAATCATGATCCACCACATCCCTAGTTATGTCATTGACATGCTCATTTCTCTCCTGTTTGCGTAGAGATGACCAAATTCCTCAGATAAGTCAAAAGCTCACTGGTGTTTTGCTAGGTCCTTTATACTGCATGGATCCTAACAGAAGTATTCTGTGGGCCCTGGTCTTCTGTTGCAGTTCAAGATGAACAGTCCCAAAGAGGATGGGAAGAAAATTCAGCCCCTTAGATGACACTGGCATGGTTATGACAAAACAAATGGACAATCTGTTAGCACTTTCTGTATTTAGAGTTTAGAAGGCAGCTGTCTCTCACTGAAATGCCTCCTGGCTTGTATTTGTAGGTACAGAACTAAAATTCCAGCTGCCTGGGTGGCATTGCTCTAATTACCAACTGGAATTTGGAATACATACACAAAAGGTGTCTTGTGACTGACTGTCAATGATGTCACAGCTACGTCAATAATCTTCAGTAAATACACATTAATACGAAGTCTGACTTTCATCCTTCCCCTTACAATTTCCATTACATAATATGTAAAAAGACTCTCCAGGCATTGCATTTCTAAGGTGATTAGTGCATTTCTTGAGAAGCTAATGTCACTTGGCCTCTGGCTCCATGCCTCAGAGCTCTACAACCATTGCAAATATTAACCATACAAACAGAACTGCTTGCTGTGCCTGCTGCCTAATCAAAGTGCTATGTAAGTGCCTTAAATGTAAATTGCTCTAGAGCTACTAGGAAAACACTGCAGAATGATTCGAAAAAAAGGATTTCCTCCCTCTGATCTCCTGGAAAAGAACACGGGAAATCTCCAAGCTAAAGTTAGTTTTCCTGAGAATTCACAATTAAAATCTTAAGTCTTCTCTGTGTGATAAAAAAAAAATTAAAAAATACTTATTTTCTTTCACACAGAGTGGGATTAAATAGACCACGTTTACTACTACACATTTGCTTCCTTATAAACAGTACAAGCAGACCAGAGTCTGGTAATAGTAAAACCTCAGAATGAAATAATATGTTCACTAACTGAAGTGCTGGATGACTCTCTATGGTAGCAGAAAACGACATATTCCATTTCATTTACTGCCAAAAATATGTACATAAAAGCAATGGGACTAGCATGCTGTTTCAGCTCAGTTATGGTGAAAAGATCTGCAGTTTCCTCATCCTCACAGCCACCTTTCTGCCCTCAGTCTCACTGCTTCAGCTAGCACTGGGTTTGCTGTGAGCTGTCTCGTCACGGGTGGCAGGTTCTCTCAGGCAAGAGGTGCAAGATGAAATTCACGCTGGCTGACTTCCTGGGATGCAGAGGTCTCCTTGTCACTGGCAGCAGTTCTGAGGTAGAGGAAAACACAACGCATCATAACACATCGGGTCTTTGTAAAGTGGATTTGAATGTATTACAGTACAAGAAGGCAGCTGGGGAATTTATTAACCATGATTTTAGAAAATTGAAACTGTTTTATAAGGTGTTTTTTTGGATTTTAAAGAGTAAGTCAGATCCAAGTTCAGTGCTCACTGACTGAATCTTCATGAAATAAAAGCATAATCTCACACTATAAAAGAAACATTTTTTTCATTGTCCTTCCAAACCTCTGCTTGCTCCTGAATCTGAAGTATGAGCCTGAAGAATACAGGGAGGTTAGACGTGGAGGAAAAGAAATGAATATTGACCTTCTATAGCATGTGCTTTGGAACACAGATGTCCTTTTTCCATTGTGGTTATTTTTCTGGTTCTGTCTTTGGGGTGGTAGTTTATGCTTGTGTAGTATGCATTGCACATTTGAGGATGCATCTATTGGTATTTCAGAGTTTTCAATCCTTATGAGCAACAAACACAAACAAATTTTGTGCCATTTTGAGAGGTAAAGCTGACTGCCTCATTTTAACAAAGAGAAAGAAATGGAATCTGCTTGTTTCTTGGTCAATCATATTAAAAGAATTGTTCATTTGGATTTTATTTCCTTACTGCACTATTAAAAAATTACATTATCTTTCAAGATAGTTCTATGATAATCCAGTTGAAGGTAATGAACCTAATTCATCCTTTTGTCTAGCTCCGCTTAATGCTCCTCTGCCAGAGATAATGCCATTCTGTAGGTGGCAGCTATTAAATAAAGAGGCACATGGATATGAAACAAAAAGAGCCTTCCAGTTGTGAACTGCTGATATTATTCCTCTTCTCTCTTCTACTCATAAATTTTTGGCATGAAGGTTTCCTATGAAGCACACCGTTGCTTCGACAAGTTTATCGTTCTCTGTTCATAATATAAAAATATTGGATTTTTTTGATTCTGTGCAAATGAGTAACCCCTCAGTTATATATGTGACAGCCATTCTGTCACCCAGGTGGCAGGCACATGTTATTTCCATGAAACAGACAATGGTGTTATTTGGAGGATAACTGGCGTATACTTGCCACAAGCCAATAAGTTCCCACTTAGCTGAAGGGTAACTTCCACTCTACTAATAAGGTTCAGCTGACCAAAAACATTCTGATCAAATATATTTTCTTTCTTTTAAACTTTCAACATTTCATGGAAACAGTAAGATTTACTAAAATTCTGTTTGCTTCCTTTAGACTTCTTCCATTAGCATAGGAGTCCAACTGAGGCAGCATACAAGGGCAAGAACCCATGAAAGCTGTCTTACCACACAATGTATGGGGCTTCCCAGGCATTCTCAGGCCTACTTCTCTGAGCTGCAATGCCCTGAAAAGCAAGGCAGTTTAACTGTCTGGAGGAGGAGACAGCAAGAACCTGATGAGGTTTAACAAGAGCATGCGTAAAGTCTTGCACAGGGGGAGGAATAACCACATGCGTCAGTACAGGTTAAGGGATTACCTGCTGGAGAGGGCTCTGCAGAGAAGGATCTTGGCATCCTGGTGGACAGCAGGTTGGCCATAAGACAGCACTGTGCCCAATGGTATCCTGAGGTGCATTAAAAAAAAGTGTAATTAAAAAAGTGTAGCTAGCAGATCAAGAGAGGTTATCCTCTTCATCTATCCAGCTATGGTGAGGCCACATTTAGAATTCTATAGACAGTTCTGGGTTTCCCCGTTCAAAAACAACAGTGATCTCCTAGAAGGAGTCCAGTGGAGGGCCACAAAGATGATAAAGGACCTGGAGCATCTCCCTTATGAGGAAAGGCTGAGAAACCGGATTCAGTTCAGCCTGGGGAAAAGAAGGCCAAGGGGAGATCTGAATAATGTTTATAAATGTCTAAAGGGAAGTGGGACACAAGTGGGTGTAGCCAGGTTCTTCTTGTCAGTGTGTAACAATAGAACAAGGAGAAATAGCCTAAAACTTGAACATAGGAAGTTCCACACAAGCATATGGAAGAACTTCTTTATAGTAAAGGCTGCCCAGAGAGATTGTGGACTCTCTTTCTATGGATATACTCAAGACTCATCTGGACACCTATCTGTATGACCTACTGCAGGGAACGTGCTTTAGCAGGGTGGCTGGACTCAATAATCTCTTGAGGTTCCTTCCAACCCCTGCAATTCTGTGATTCTGGTGTCAGTTATAACAGTTTCCTACCAGGTCACTACACAGAGTCATTCTTCAAGGGTTTCTAAGTCTGTATCAATCAGCCAGGGAAATAAAAATCTCTCATTACTTTCCCTTCTCTTTTTTTCTTTTGTCCGTTTTACCACAGACAAAAAAAGTAAGCAAGGTTCATTTGGGGTGAGAATCTAATGATCACAGCATGCTTTATTATGATTAAAAATTAGCCTTGCTGGCCTAGTTTAGCTCATTCACTTTATGCTCTCCTCCACTTTGTTACTCTTCTGCAAAGTAATACATATAATCTGAATGTATAAACATCTTTAAATGTCTGTAACATTCTGTGCGGAAAAACTGAAACCTAATTCAAGAAAGTGTTTTCTGCATAGCAGCTAATGCAAGGCAACTTTAAGCACCCACACATTGGTAAAGGTAATATCAGATAAAAACATTTGATCAGTTTGTGAAATAAACTGTTCTGTCTTTAATTTCTCATGGTTTTGCTATGGGGTTTTAGCCTGTTTTGATTATCTGAGCTTTGACTTCCTAAGCTGACATACGGACTGTATTCGATGCAAAGAGAAAAGGACAAATCTTCATCTGACATGTNTGATTCTGTGCAAATGAGTAACCCCTCAGTTATATATGTGACAGCCATTCTGTCACCCAGGTGGCAGGCACATGTTATTTCCATGAAACAGACAATGGTGTTATTTGGAGGATAACTGGCGTATACTTGCCACAAGCCAATAAGTTCCCACTTAGCTGAAGGGTAACTTCCACTCTACTAATAAGGTTCAGCTGACCAAAAACATTCTGATCAAATATATTTTCTTTCTTTTAAACTTTCAACATTTCATGGAAACAGTAAGATTTACTAAAATTCTGTTTGCTTCCTTTAGACTTCTTCCATTAGCATAGGAGTCCAACTGAGGCAGCATACAAGGGCAAGAACCCATGAAAGCTGTCTTACCACACAATGTATGGGGCTTCCCAGGCATTCTCAGGCCTACTTCTCTGAGCTGCAATGCCCTGAAAAGCAAGGCAGTTTAACTGTCTGGAGGAGGAGACAGCAAGAACCTGATGAGGTTTAACAAGAGCATGCGTAAAGTCTTGCACAGGGGGAGGAATAACCACATGCGTCAGTACAGGTTAAGGGATTACCTGCTGGAGAGGGCTCTGCAGAGAAGGATCTTGGCATCCTGGTGGACAGCAGGTTGGCCATAAGACAGCACTGTGCCCAGTGGTATCCTGAGGTGCATTAAAAAAAAGTGTAATTAAAAAAGTGTAGCTAGCAGATCAAGAGAGGTTATCCTCTTCATCTATCCAGCTATGGTGAGGCCACATTTAGAATTCTATAGACAGTTCTGGGTTTCCCCGTTCAAAAACAACAGTGATCTCCTAGAAGGAGTCCAGTGGAGGGCCACAGAGATGATAAAGGACCTGGAGCATCTCCCTTATGAGGAAAGGCTGAGAAACCCGATTCAGTTCAGCCTGGGGAAAAGAAGGCCAAGGGGAGATCTGAATAATGTTTATAAATGTCTAAAGGGAAGTGGGACACAAGTGGGTGTAGCCAGGTTCTTCTTGTCAGTGTGTAACAATAGAACAAGGAGAAATAGCCTAAAACTTGAACATAGGAAGTTCCACACAAGCATATGGAAGAACTTCTTTATAGTAAAGGCTGCCCAGAGAGATTGTGGACTCTCTTTCTATGGATATACTCAAGACTCATCTGGACACCTATCTGTATGACCTACTGCAGGGAACGTGCTTTAGCAGGGTGGCTGGACTCAATAATCTCTTGAGGTTCCTTCCAACCCCTGCAATTCTGTGATTCTGGTGTCAGTTATAACAGTTTCCTACCAGGTCACTACACAGAGTCATTCTTCAAGGGTTTCTAAGTCTGTATCAATCAGCCAGGGAAATAAAAATCTCTCATTACTTTCCCTTCTCTTTTTTTCTTTTGTCCGTTTTACCACAGACAAAAAAAGTAAGCAAGGTTCATTTGGGGTGAGAATCTAATGATCACAGCATGCTTTATTATGATTAAAAATTAGCCTTGCTGGCCTAGTTTAGCTCATTCACTTTATGCTCTCCTCCACTTTGTTACTCTTCTGCAAAGTAATACATATAATCTGAATGTATAAACATCTTTAAATGTCTGTAACATTCTGTGCGGAAAAACTGAAACCTAATTCAAGAAAGTGTTTTCTGCATAGCAGCTAATGCAAGGCAACTTTAAGCACCCACACATTGGTAAAGGTAATATCAGATAAAAACATTTGATCAGTTTGTGAAATAAACTGTTCTGTCTTTAATTTCTCATGGTTTTGCTATGGGGTTTTAGCCTGTTTTGATTATCTGAGCTTTGACTTCCTAAGCTGACATACGGACTGTATTCGATGCAAAGAGAAAAGGACAAATCTTCATCTGACATGTAACAGAAAAGAACAAAGAGACAAGGGAGGGAGGGAGGGCTGCATAATATGTAACAAGTTTCTGCATTGTCCCTGAGATCAGCTTGCAGTTGCCTATCACCAGAGCATTCTACTTGGTTCAAGATTTTACAGCAGTTTCTGAATTGCACTAAACTTATCCCACATTTTTTACAGTTTAGCTTTCAGAATTCATTTTCAAAATCAGACACATGCGTGGAAATATATTGCCCAGAAAGCACTTTACATAACTGTTTCAGTAATGACTGTAGGTAACTAAAGTGAAATTCACAGTGACTCAAAGCAGCTAACAAGGAATCCATTTAGCATACCATCTTTCCAATTTCACAGGCATCCATGGAGCTATAAAAAATCTGTACTTTATTATGCTTGTCAGGTGACTAATGACCAGAATTAATTTGTTTTCACATCCCAAGATTCCTTTTCTGTTTTATCAACATTTAATTAAAACTATTCAAAACCCTTTGTAGAGTACAAGTTGCTCCACAAATTCAACTACTATAAAGACTGTGAAAACATGTAATAATGAACTGTGGTGAGCAGTGATATATTCACAACAGAAATGAGATCTCATCTTGATCTTTCAGCTTTAGGCTTATCTCTGAGAAAAACAGCACTTTTTCTGATGTATTTGAAGCACATGTAAATTATCTTATTCAGGATACCCTCAAACCAAAAATGATTGCTAGTATCTCCAGTCAATTTCAATGTATATATTTAATTCATTTTGAAGCATAGGTTTCAGTTCAAAAAGAAGAGTAAGGTGAAAGAATAAAATGGTCAGGCAATGGAGAGAATTTTCCCTCTAGAAAGCAGGAATTTCATTCATCTATTACAATTCTAGATATACTTGCCACTGTATTGCTAATCATACTCTAGTAGCATGTATCTGCTCCAGTCAGTACTGATCCTACTGTCTCAATAACATAGAGATGGCTTTTGTCCCACTGAACTTGGGCTGCAAGAATGTAAGCAGAAATGTTTGTCAAGAACTGCTGAATCAGAAACATGAAGACCTTTTTTTTAAGTAAGCCATATCTAATGACTATATGTAAAAGACAACCTATCACTTAAAGAAGATACCCCGTTCAAAATTTGCTGGCATGCCATTAACATACAATACCATCTGTGTAAAATTGCATTAAAATTATCAACTTGGCAAGCATTTAGACAGTCAGACAACCACTTTAAAAACTCCTTCCTGTTTTTTTAGCATAATGGGAAATGACAGAGACAAGCTCTGAGTCAGTTATGCGTTTCCTCGGGTGTTCCCCAAGGAAGACAAATTGAGTATCATCACCTTATATTCACAAAAAGGGGTTTAAGACAAATCCAGGTGAAATCAGCTCTCAAAGTTCATGCAGAATATCTGCAGCAGAGATGGGATTTCATGATTTCAAAATCTCAAGCTTCCATTTTATTTTAATGATTTAATGTCTGGATGAAAAGTTCCTTAAAACAATAGTTTTTGTCTTGTCAATCTCATGAAAACATTTTGGAACTTCCTGCTAACAATATTAAGAAAAAAATCTTATAAAGTAGATGCTTTTAGTTGTCTTGGAATTTTTTACTATGCAACACGGGATGTTATATGATTTAATTCAGACAACTACAGCCAATATTTATCTCATGAGATATTTACATTGGATTTGTCTTGCACACATTGTTATAGTTCTGTATGAATGTGCTTCCCACCAGCAATGATGTAAAGTCTCAAAATATGCCAAATTATTGCTTAAAATGTTGCACCAGTTCCCAACATTTGTTCCCTAGAGATAGGGAAAAGTCTGGCATTATATATCACTGTCTTCTAAATATGAACATCTTGAACAAAACACTGTTTCACTGTGATTGTTGTCATGTCTGTATAACTCATATTTCAGCATGAAGCAATAGGAGTTCCCAGTGTACAGATTAGGATTAGATTTATCATACAAAGACAAATGCAAAGAAAAATTCTTATGACATGACAAAACAGGGATTTGTTTTTTTAAGATGGAACACTCACATCTCTGTAAGGAAATGAAAGCTGTCAAGTAATATCAGAATATTTCAAAACTGACTCAGAACAGGTGAACAATTTACAGTTTCTTGTCAAATTAAAAAATTGATATCTCCTCCAAGGAAGAACAAGAGTAATTTCTCCTGAATTATCAAACAATAAAATTACCACTTAAGGAGACAATGCATTTTAGATTCCTCAAGTCAATTAATATCATGAATGCTGAAGAGTGTTGACAATCTGATTAGCAATGTTTTAGCTATTTGTTAGCTTCTGTGCTGCTGTAAAAAACAACCACACAGTTGAAGTGGAATTTTAATGCCTTAGTGCATTCCTAAGCACAGCCCTCAGCCACATGAGGCAATTGTGAGAGTTGCCCTCTCTCAGATGACCAAAATACTGCCTTGAAGTCACATGAATCAACAGTGAGAAAAATCTGTACATCTGAAGAAAATGAGAAGCTTTAAAGTGACCTTAGTTAACCTGACTATTATCCCAGTGCTTCTTTTCTACTTTCACATAAGAAAGAAAAACAAAAATACAAAGTAAAGAGAAGAATAATTATTCCCACTGAAAGCCAATTTGGCCTCAAATATAGTAACTATTAGCTTAAACTGTACTGCTTTCAAGTAGAGATTTCAAATGAGTTTTCCAAAAAGGTTACTCTATACAAAACATTGTAAATTACTAATACCAATCATATTTTAAATAGGAAAATATTTATTAAAATATTCAAATACTGTACTGGTGTTAATGGAAAAGCTCTTTTGGATTTTATTTGCCCTTTCGTATGGAACTTTTAGTTATCTCTAACTCAGAAACAATTCGATAAATTGCTTTAAATTTTAAAGTATTCCTTCAAAGCAAATCTGGCAATTAGAGATGAAATAAATTTTCCCAGCCTACTCTGAAGAATAAGGAGTGCTAAAATAAGACTTTACAATCATTATTTTGTTTCAGACCTTAGCATTGACTCTTACTCCTTACGATCTACAGCAAAACTCATGCTAGAGTTCAAAGCAAATGTATTGCTGTGCTTCACATGGCTGTGCAGCACTGGTAGTGTTTCTATGAAATGGAGCTCTGAGCTTCATTGTCTGCTGGACTGCAGTTGCTATATCATGTTCATTTTCAGCAAAACCTCACACAGGTGCTGGATTCTTTACTGGTGTCTTTTCACTTATCTCTAGCTTTGTCCTTTTCTGTTTCTATATTATGTTAATAAAACAGAGTATGTAGAGCTCATCTTTATGTCTAGAACATATCAAGCTCATGCTATTGATTGCTAACAAATCACAATCCACCAAAATAATTTAAGGCAAAACTGAACCTGTCAGTAAGCTGTACATTTCTGACAGTTGCAGACAGCACTGAAACAAAAATATTTTCTCCCTCAAATATCTAATATTCCCACAGTTTCCTCCCAAACTCATGCATTATATCAATCCTAGAATATAAAATAGCATTTGCAAATACAGTGGGAACTTAAGGCAGATTAAGAAGTGTCTTGAATTGTTCCCTGCAGTGCTCTGTTGAGCTGTCTTCACATGCAGGCTTTGTCATATTCTATCTCACTTTCTGTCTACAAGGCTGCTGGCTGCTTGCAGGCCAGGCTGCTGTGACAGAGGTGCTTTCTTGGTGCCACACTGCAACAGCCTTTTGCTCCCCCAAAGCCCTCATATTATCCCTGTAATTAGTTCACACAGATTGATAAAGAGTTCACACTAGAGCTCGTCTTTTCTCCACCAGATACTGATTTCAGCCAGTTAAGGCTTCTCAGTGTTTCTGGAAATCAAACAGTCTGGATCTATGTCCTGTATAAATATAGGAGTTTAATCGCTGACTTAGACATGCAAATGTTAAGACAACTATAGCAGCATTATTAATAAGAAAGAAAAAGAGAAATTAGTAATAAACTGAGGAGATAGATATCATGATTTTCCCACAGTGAATGTTGTAACATCTCAAATGGGGTTATACAGAGGAGTGAAAACTGAAATCATCACATTCTAACATTTTGTGTTCTTGTTGTTCCCATACTAAGTACAGATACAGCAGAAACATCACTGTTGCTGGCACAGTTCTCAGTTCAGTTTGTGCTTTAGGCAAACTTCAAGGTACTTTCAGAAATATTGCAGCACAGATCAAAATGTTTCATGAGCATCTTTTGATTTATCAAAATATCATAGATGGAACTTTAGTGATAAACACTATTTAATCAAAAATGAAGTTTTAACAGAAATTGTTTGCATCAACTTTTAATTCATTTTCTTCAGTATTCTTATGCCATTTTCTTCTGGAAGACAGTGGACACAATAATTCATTATTACTGGGTCTTACTGAGTAATGACTCCTTTATAAATTAATGTAATTAATGTGATTGAAAATCAATTGCTACTAAATAGTAGAAAAAACATATTGAAAGTGAACAAACAAACAAGCAAAAAACAACAAAAAAAGCAAGCAAACAAACAAACAAAATAGACATGGGAAATAGCTTGTAAAAATGGTAATGGCTCTGACACGTATTTCCAGGCAGAAGTTTTTCTTCTGCATGAGATAGACAGTCATTAAGAGTGCTGGTGGGCTTTAACAGTCAGATCAATCAGCTTCCTGAGGGTCAGAGTCAACCTGGTGCAGGAAGCGGTTACCAAGGAGAAGCTGTGATGCTATTTGCTTGTCTGCATGCTGCTCGAGGGCCTCTGTGGCAGAAACAGTGGTGCTGTGCACGTGGCTATCAGAGGCCCTGACAAGAGAGGCTCAGAGCAGCTTCCCGGTGAGCAGAGCTGGGGGAGAAGCTGGATGTGAGGACAAGATATTCTGCTCTCAGCACAGCAATAGATGACAAATAAGGCTCTTATTAACGAACGCTGCTGAATTACTGAGATCTAAGCGTTTTGCTTGTTCTGGCAAAAAGTCAATGGGTGAAAGTAAAATTGCACACACACACACCCTTCCATTGTTCTGTTTGGAAACCTTCCACAGCTTAACAATCCCTTTTCTAGGAAAGGGGAGAGCTGATGAAAACAATATCCCCATCTGAGGACTTGATAACGCTCATTATTCAAACCTCCTCTCTGAAATATCAATCCGCTGCATAAAGCCAGGTGAAAATTTCTTTTGTGAGGTCTTTGGTGCTGCAATTATTGTCGCAATGGCTTTCAGCCCACCCACTTGGAAATCCTGAAAGAGCTACCCGTATTTAATGCCGACAGTCCCTTTTTCAGAGATCATTACGACTTACATATTAATGAACTAATTTGATAGAATTATTCTGTGCAGTAAGTCATACCACAGCTAAGAGTCGTATCAAAAGCGCTAACTTTTTTGTCTTTGATTATTTTGCAAAATCCTTAATCTTTGCCTGACAGGTTCACTGTAATTTTGCTTCTCCAGGGAAACCTTTATCTCCCGTACAAGTTCAGACTCCCCATTTTCATTATCTGTACAATGTGTTGACATATGATATAACCAGCAACCGCACAGAATAGTAACACTGAATGGCGGGAGAGCGTCTCCCTGTTTATATTACGCGAAGGCTGATTTGATGGGCTGCAGCAATTGCCTCTGAGAGCAGACATAAGAGCAGCCTGACTCTTTCAAGTTGACACTTTGCAAATACCATGCAGAGCTTGCCACGGCTGCATGCTTTGTATCAATTGCACCAGGAGATACAGTAAATGTCACTCCCCAAAGCTGCACATTACCAAATTAGTCCTAGTGTCAATTGTTATCTGGCAGCGGTCACTTGCCAAGCCAGCACTGTATTTTCAAGGGCTTGCTGTTTTACAATGAAAAAGCACAGGCCTGGGAGGGCTGAAGAACTACAGACGCCAGTGGCTGAACACGTGAGCATTGCCAAGCGGCACTATTTCCTTTTGTGCTGCCTAATAAGGCAACCCGTGTCATTCCCCGGCTGCTTGCATACAAACAGAGCCCCAAATTTGTCCCTCTGTTGTACACTTCTATAAGCACCACTGAGAGTAACCAGTGGCAGAGCCTGGTCCTAAGAGTATAACTGCAAAAGCAAATACAGCGTGACACAGCCCAGAGAGAAGGCATATTTATACCCGATGAGGAGAACACTGAGCTAAAGCGTTCTCTATTACTTAAAATGTGTGATACAACTTAGGTTTTTTCATTATTTTGGACTTCGACTACTGCAACAAAAAAACTTGTTAGTGAGCTGTGCACGAAAGCCCACCTTATTTCACATTTCATGTGTAGAACATTATTTCAAAAAGACAAACAAAAAAGTCACTGGGCATGTTTGAATGTGGTTTTCATAAAGCAGCCTGTCTGAACACACAAAATATTCAGTCCATAGTAAAGAAAGGAAAAATTACTACTTTAAATGACTTGCCTTACTAGCAAATTTGTCTTTGTTTATTTTAAAATTAATTCTGATCTATATTGTGTATATTTCTCACGTGTTGAGTCTCACATTTCTTGCATATACTGCATTTTAATTCTCCCACATTTCACCTTCAACTTAACAGCTAAACTTAGACAGTGGGCTTACAGGACACCTTCAGAAGATTTACTCTAGTGCCTTGTCTTCGCTGAACACTTTTACAAGTATGTAGAAATAGCCATTGCCTCAGACACAGGCCTGTCTACCTCAGCATGATATAAAATTCCCCCTGTAGTTGTCCATAGGGTAATCTCTTACCTATACTAGGTCCCGACCTGGTTTTATACTTACAATTAGGTTTGAGTCCTCTAATATGAAGTTTGACATTTTGTAAAGATATACCCAAAATGTATCTTTATTCTCGGAGCAAAGTCTTGTTTTCCCTATAAAAAGTCTAGGTTTACAAAGAATCTTTGAGATGACTTAACAGCCTACTAGGAAATCACAGAGGTACAATTTCACCCTCTGATTTAGACAGAAGATAACGGATGTTTGAAATTCAAAGCCAGGCAGCTGGGGTTAGAGCCCTGAAGTGCTGGTCCTTCAGAGGGGTCTCCTTTGTTTGAGTGGTGTCTCAATAATCCTTAAAGAGGGTGAAGAAATATGAATCCCATTTCTCTCTTACCTGATTTAAATCTGAGATGAGGTACTCTAAATACACACCAGTGCCAGTGAGTCAAATTTGGCCTTATTTTTTTAAATACAGTGACAAGAAGAAGCCCTTTTTTCCAAAGCTGTTATAAAATATCACACCTAAAAAACAATACCTTTGGGATCTTTATGTGCAATAGAGAACCTTTTGCAGAATAAAACATCAGAGTGTTATAAATCAGGGACACCCACAGCCTTCTTTCTGGAACTGCTTCTGCTGCCTTATCTCACTGCTTGCTTCTGTGACTGACACTTGCCAGGGTGCCAAATATAGCATGGGGATACCCTTGTCAGGGAAAAGAGATTAAATCAGTGGTATTATGAGAACTTGTGCCAAGATACAAATGTCCTAAACAACAGAATACTTAAAGAGGTGGTATAGACAGGCAGATAGCTTGGTTAGACTACACTGCTACTTCCTTTCATTCCAGGTGCCTTCTTTCTATATAATTTCAACTAACAATACTTTAAAACACTACAGATTCTCACTTTCTGTTGATACCTAGCTTCATTGTAAGTAAGCTGAGGAAACTCTCTCTCTTCCACAGCATATAACAACTTATTTTTCTGAAGTTAAATTAAGCTCATATTGTATGTAAATTTAGAAGGGAGTGACCAGTTTTATCTATTTCTTGGTGTAGATAAGGGGAGTCTTAATAAACATGAGTAGAATTATATCTACCCTATAATTCATTCTCAGTGAGCACTTAAAAGAGTGTGTCATAGTCCCTTTTTTATTAAAACTAAGATGGAGAATCACAGAATCACAGAAATGTAGGGGTTGGAAGGGACCTCTAGAGATCATCTAGTCCAACCCTCCTGCCAAAGCAGGTGGGAGAGACTGTTCTAACATCAAACATCCATACATTACTTAGCAAGTAGCATAGCATGGCCTTTTACTTGTATTCCCCCAAGCAGTACAGAGAATAAATGTTTAGAACAGGAAAAAAAAAAAAAAAAAAA
>VXAB01009836.1:291160-401068 GCA_013399175.1 Odontophorus gujanensis | reverse complement strand
AACAGGAAAAAAAAAAAAAAAAAAAAGATTTTTCTTGCTTAATGCAAACTATCCCCCAGACTTTTCAAATCTCATTTGATTTCTCATAGATATAGGTTTTCAGAAAGTTTCATTTCAGAAAATGTGCATTGAGACATAGACTGAACCTCCAGAATAGCATTTTTTTGAGACTGTACATCAGTTCAAAGGGACCAGAGAGGAGAAATCTGGCTTCTGGAAGGAAGGAAGTCCATATATCTTTAATTTCACCTCAGAAGTGTAATTCTATATCATAAGGTTTTGGACCTCTCAGATCTGTATAGAAGATTACAAACTGTGTTTCATCAAGTTTTTCCTGCACTCAGCTTAAACCTTCAGAAAAATTTGCTTTGTTTTTGTTAATTAGAATCTTTTATTAAAGGATTTATTAAAAAATTGAAAATATTAAAACATTAGGGTTCATATCATCCCTGTGAGATGAGACTAGCCTTGATGAGGAAAAATCGGTGAACACAGGGGTTAAATACACATGCTAAGTTAGAAGCTAGGAGTTTGTGGTGGAGCTTGGAATCTAAACCAAATATCCCAACTGCCACCACTTCATTTTACTTTATGTTCATTCTTACATAGACTGGGTGGGCAAAACAGCACAAAGTGCTGTTTTGGCAGTCATGGGCTGTGGAAAGGAGCGAAGCAGAACTGTGATTAGTGGACCGTAGTCTCTCTGGCCAGTTTAAATGAATTTACATCCACGAAGTTATTCCTAATTTATTCTGATGCAACCAACAAAAGAATCACACTCAATTAGGACAAGTATATTTCATCTAATATTTTAAATTGTTATAGACCAACTTTATATATCATATATAGTGATAAAGTGACTTTAAGAGATGAGCAGTGGTTTCCATTTGTTTGGTTTTTAGTGTTTAGCAAAATTTCAGAATTTTTGTTTTGCTTCTTCAGCTAAACAACTCAAATTACACCTACCTTGGCTTAGCAATTCTCACTACTGATACAAAGGTTTTTACAGTTCAGCTTCTTTTATGACTTGTGGTATTATTAAACTAGCAAAAAAAAATCCCACTTCTTCTTTAATTATTCTTACCTGCCTAGTCCTATGAGAAAAACAACATTCAGACAAGACTCAGTGTGTTACAGACCCACATACTACATCTCCATAAACATTCAGAAAGACTCAATGAATGTCAGTGGTGCACTTTTTCCACATGAAGGAATTCAATTCCACACGTTTGTTCCAGATGCACTTCTGTCTCAGACACCATTCTGTCAGAGTGTCCCTCTGCTGCCATCTGTCACACATCAACAAAGTAATGGGAATATTGGTGGGAAGGTTCATCCTCTGTCATACTACCAACATCTCTGATATCATGGGGCAACATCATAAAAGAGTAGGCATTACATTCAAAGCAGCCCTTGTGTCCGCCAACATGCACTAAAACAAAGTCACAATACTTATACGGTAAGAACAAGGAGCAAAACAGCCCTTGAATTGACAAAATACACATAGAAGCATGCATTTTATAAGCCATTCATCATTACCAATTTGTACATACAAGTATGCAGGAAATTAGGCCTCCTTGTCAGCAGTGCTACATTGCTACCAGCTTCTTACGCAACAACAGTGAAATGGAGCACATGTTTCTACCAAAAGAAGCCTAGGCAAGCATTTTGCTTATGGTATTTCTTCCATTAATGTATTTATTTGGGGTATTCTTAATAACATTTTGGGGTACAGATGCTGATTCAGTAGTGAGTAACGCAATGTCATAAATGACAGAAAACACTGAATTCTCTATATCACCTCCATAATACCAAAGAAAAAGAAGATTCACAGGTTGAAGTGTATAGCAGAAATGACAAGTCACGGCTTGAACCAGCGCTGAGCACCTAGTGGGAAAGCAGGGCCAACCCAGCTCAGGTGCATGTAAAGTACCTGAGTGACAAAAAGGGGAGGAGCCAGGATCCACACCTTTCTAGACCTCATTGTTGGCAATGGAGGTAAGGGTGGGGTTTTTGAATATTTGGGTACTACTAGTAGGTAGATTCTAGCTGTATATTGTTGTTGCTTTTGTGATGGTCCCTATTTGCTGTAGTCTAAGATTTTGCCACCCTGTTATTGGTGCTGTGCTTTCTATCAAACTGTAGCTTTACATGATGTTTTTTCCCATTTAGTTCAGGGGAATTGATGATATTTGGTATCTTTATCATGTAGTAAGATCTCAATGTCTTCTTTAGTACTTCAATTTTTTACTTATTTTTTTTTCCTAATGGATCAAGGATTACATTATAAAGTAACCCTTGAGGTGTCATCAATTGCACTGATGTTTTATCATCTAAGCCAGAGCAACAGGCAGTTCCAGTGAATGTTAAACTCCTTGTATTCAAGGAAAACCAGAGGTATCAATTAATCTGCAGATCAATTAATCTGCAGACAGAGAACTAGTAACTAACTTCTAGGCTTCAAGAGTTCTTGTATATACATCAGAGAAATAGAATTTCGAATGCACATTCATTTATATAATAATATTTATATATAAAATTCATTGTATAAATAAGGACTATGTTGTATGTTGTATAAAGCAAAATGTAGCATTAGAAGTTATAAATGTATGTGGATCTTTTAAAAGAAAAAGTATCTCAATCTTAAACTCACAGCTTTGGAACTTCAAATGAAATGTTGGAAGCATGAATGAAAAAATTGACATTTTCAGAGTGCTTTGTTGTAGAGAACACACTGAAAGCTGCAGTTCCAGAACCATGAACATAAAACCAATTGAAGGGTTTAACTGATAAAATTCCTGAGTATAGATGTAGTAAATGATTGCAGCTAGTTCTGGGATTCAGTCTACAAACAGGACAGAGTTCAAAAACAGGGACAAGGGATGCATTGTGTGACACAAGGCTGAAAGGATGCTCTGCCCTCTGTGATGCAGTAAAGATTAAGTGATTTGATTAGTGATATTTGTGAAGAGAAAAGATGTCTGGGAAAAAAGCAAAAGAGTTTTTCCCTCAAAGGAAAGCCTACAACAAATTGCTGAATGTTGTATTTAGAAAGACAAGGTATTTTTTTACATGTTAAAGTATTTACTGAAGTTGTTAGAGAAAAGTGCCACCATTGGGAATGATTAATATCAACCAATGTATTTTTAAAGAGAAAAGACTTTGATTCAACTATTTATTTAGTAAGGGGGGGGCATTCAGGATTGTTAAGTTCTTCCCAATAAACATCAAGTCCTTCAGCATGTACATTTACATCCTATCAGGCCAAACTACCAATTTTTCTCCATTAATTAACAAAATTTACTTAGGATATTTTAATTATGAAATTACTCAGGAAATGATCATCGCAGGTCCTTCCCACCCTTACCACCATTCAGGTAACTTACAGTTTTATAAGTAACTGCACAGCCTCCATAAGCAGAAGTCCCAGTCCAGATTATCCTGGTGATCTTTTCTGGCTGGAGAGGGTAAGGGTCTATAGAGATTATGTGAATTGTTATCATTTTTCTTTAACTCGTCCATACTCACTGAAGAAGAAATTTTTTGTTCCCTGTCTCTGAAGGAGCAGATCTTTTAGCTGTGCTTAGAGACCTCATGCTCAGTTCTAGTAAACAACCCAATCATAATTTTTTGGTCAGTAACTTGTTTCATTTTAGGACAGCCTTCAAAGTTTCTACCTCCACAGGTGGGAATATCTGTGAGGTAACTCCCCCTTTTCAGAGATGAATAAAAAGTAAGGTCTAGAAATAGGAGTGAGGAAAAAGCACAAGCACTGAATAATGCAATGTTATGCAAGAAACTAATCTAATGTACTTGTAGCAATTTAGCAGTAACACAAAAATAACGTTCATGGGAACTTTTTTACTCAGGGCTTCATTTAGCATAATTTTGGAAGTTGTTGCTTTTAGAAAGTTCAAAACATATTGAAAAATGTATGAAATTTACTTAAAAGATTGATTTCATTGCCAGAAGATTCCATTTAAAAACTTACATATACTCAATTTTATTGTTTTAACTTGTAAAGTAGGAGGAATTTGAATCTATGGAATTATAATTGTTCTGAGAAAAAATAAAAAGCCTGTTTGCAGACTATTTCCTTAATATATTAAACTTGTTTAGACACTTCAAAGAACTGAAAGTTGTATATCAAGAAGGACCCAAAGATAAGTTAAGATTATTCTTATTTCACTTTATCTCTGGCCAGAACAACCCCCTTAGATCCGGAAGTCATTTGCAGAGGTTTCTGGAGTCAGTGTCAGCTACACAGGCAGTGTTGTTCCATCTTCCCATAAAACAGTTAATGAGAACAGAAGTAGTCATGTTAAAACCTCTTTTTATTGTTAGTTGTCTTGTTTCTTTTTGATTGTGGGTTTTTTGTTTTTTTTTGTTTTTTTTTTGTTTTTTTTTTTATGATGCTCCTTAAATTTCTGAGATTAAATACTAGCAAATAATGCTTTTCTGTAACTGAGGAAAAAACTTTGAATAAGCAATAAATAATGTTTTGCAAGTTTATAATGTAATTTCATAGCACATCCAAGTAAAAAACTGTACATTACAATTTGATCAGTATGTCAGGTATTCAAACTGCAAAGGGCACAGTGTTAAAGACCAAGCTCACTGTGATGGGTCTGTGTTGGCTAAGCCCCAAATTCCAAACCAATTGCTTGTTTGCTGCCCCCAACCCTACAGCAGGACCAGAAAAGCAAATATGAAAAAAAAGGAATGAGAAAGTCTGTGGGTCAAGGCAAAGACACAGAATGACCTATGTTGGAATTGATCTTTAAGATCGAGTTCAATCATCAACCTGACCTACCAAGTCTCAACACTAAGCCATGTCTCATGTCCTTTAGTGCCACATGTCACTTAGTGTCAGATAAAGGCAGGAGTTTGCTTACCAAATACTGGAGTGAAATAGATTTGACTTAGGGAAAAATTAACTTAATTTGTAGCCAATTAAAGTAAAAATGGAATTAACAACTTCTGCAGTAGGAAACATACACAAAAAAAATTAAAAAATTAAAAACAGCACCTTCCCATTCCCAGGTTCTCCTTCACTCCTTTAGTGCAGAATGCTCTACTTCCCTGAACACTACACAGGATTGATTTTTGGGGTGTGGGTTGCCACTCCTTTCCTCTGCTCCACTGTGGCTTCCCCACGGACTGCAGGAGATAGCTGCTCTTCCGTGCAGTTCTTCCTCATCTAACTGTGGCATTCCCTCTGCTGTTTCTCATTCTTTTTCTGTTTCTTCTTCTTGTGCCTCTTCAGCATTGTCTGCTGTTTCTTAGAGTCCACCATCTAGTCTGCAAGCCCAGCTATGCCTTGTGGTGGGGCTGCTGGAGCCAACTGGAACCACTTGTCTCTGCCACATGGCAGCCCTGGCCTCACCTCACAGGAGAGCCCTCTGCCAACACTCAGACACAGCCAGTTAACTTAACTCCTCTGCTTTCAACTGTACGCAAATCAGTCACCATCACAATTTTCTCTTTTGCATATCTGTATTTTTTTATGGTATTAACAGTGCTATTGATTTTATTTAATCCTGCAATAATTGTTTTCCCTGTACTGCACTACTAAAATTACACCCTCATTCAGCAGAATGTATCTATTTGAGGAGAGTGAGTAAGCATATGCTGAATGTTTACATAGATGACTAACTCCCATTGAAGTCATAAGGTATAGTTATGTGTTCAGATGCAGATCTGACCTGGGTCCTTTTTTATGAGAAGGTTGCCCCACATGTCTAGTAGTCTTAGGGAATAATTATATTGCTTATGGAAACAGGGAAAAAGAAAAAAAAATAAAAAATAATTAAAAAAAAAACCTGTGCAAATGGCTTATATGCTTAGATTTTCCTCTTTTAATAGTTTAAGATTGCCCTAAGAGGATGAATTTTCCTGATTTCCTAAAGAGCAAAATTCTACTGGCATCCAAGTATATGATAACCATACTTTAACACACTGGAGAGTTAACACCATATCATAAAAGACTGATATGAAGAGCTGTAGTTGTATCTTACAACTGTCATTGAGGCATGCAAACTGTATCTCAATGTGCTCTTCGAGGGGCTACTCAAATTATGGGATCTATAACCTTTAAGCGGGAAAAAAGGTATCAGAGCAGCTTTGATTTGTGAACACCCAAACCTCACAGTGGCTTTTAATGTGATTATTACTGTGGGCAGACTTTCAGTGCTTAAAATTACTTTCTACTAGATGAGAAAAGAAGTGAAACCATGAGCCATATAAACTAGAAGTAATGTGATGGAAAATGCAAAAATCAAGGGGTGGTGAGCTTAACAACATTTTATATTTTTCCTTTGTGCAAAGAGATCTGTGAAGGAAGGTGCAAAAGGCATCAGTATGTAATTCTTCAGGACCTTTTAAACTGTGCTTAGGTGAAAGTTTACCAGAGGGAAACAAACGTTTGTTTGGTAGACCTTTTCTACCTCAGGAGAATCAGGGACAAAACAGAGATTTTCTCATTAGAGGTGCTGTAAATATTGTAAGTTCTTATGCTAGACTATTTTTATTGTCCAGGTTAACCAAAATAAGCTTCTACACCTAAGTGTATTGTATAAGTCTCACTGTTATGATTATAGAAGCAGCACAAAGAGATTAGTTCTGTTATAGAACCATGTTTGGTCAGATTAATATCAGGACTTAAAATGAGCAAATGTGGTTCTTATAAGACTAAGATTCTAAAACAATTCTTACTGTTTTAGATTTCAGCTGTGATTTCTGATCACTTTGGTTTACTATCATAAAAAAAATGCTGCAACTATGTTATTTTTACAAGGAGAAACAATAATTTTTTCTTCTGTTGTTCTATTCATGCTTAAAAATAACTAAATTATTTGTAATTTTCAAATGCCCAAAGAAAACCACGTTGAAGGAGAGACCAAAAAAGGTAAAACCTCAATTAAAAAAAATAAGTAAAAACGTTATTATTTGGAAATATTAAATTACTGAAAACAGAAATTATTACCTAGTTAATGAAAATTAGCTTCTAAACAGTAATATAAGATGTTAAGCAGGACCCATAATGTAACAGGGAAGATAACTATGAAAGGAAAAATGGCATGACAAAACAGTACAAAGTGGAGAATACAATTAAAAAAGGATAGGTTAATAGTGGTCTTTAATGCATTCCTTTCCAACCATTTCTGTCTGTAGTTTTGCATACATTCCCTGTTCAGGCTTCAATCCCGCAGACAGGTGTGAGAATGAAAGTTGACTCATAATCAGCTTAACAGGAATGCATTTATGTTTACACTTCATTACAGCTTCAAGATGTGAAGAAGTGGGAGTGACCTACTTCTTACTGTTTGTAAATAGTTGAGGCTCGTGAGTGGTAAGACTTAAAGGGAAAATGTATGTTTATATGGATGGCAAAAATCTAGAGTCCGTACAACTAATGCAGCTCTTGAAGTGATAGCAACTCAGAGCTTCAGAGCTTATCTAATCTCTATTGTTGATTAGATGGCCTAAATGCAATACATATTATTATATTCTGCCTTTAACTGTCTTGACCATTCTTTGAGAGCATGCAATTGCCTTCAAAGACCCAAGTTTTGATCAGAAGACTCAGTGCTTGATCCAGTATAACAATTCGAAGAAGTTAATCACCTACAGTGTTTTTAACCACATTTCCAAAGTTGTAAAGCGCCTGCAATTACCATTAAAGTGGGAAGAGTCAATATTTGGAGCTACCACAATTTCAAAATGAGTCAGTTCTAAAACATAAGATATTTGTAATTTGTAAAATACAGGAATCTAATTCTTTTCATAGGCAGCAAAAATCATGATTTGCTGGCAGAGAACTTCAGTGGGTTATCTATACTGCAAGGTATTTTAAACCTTCTGTGTGCTTGAAAAGGTAGTTGGCAGCATAAAATAAAAAATATAAAAAAAAAAGCATGGCCAGCAGGTCGAGGGAGGTGATCCTTCCCCTCTACTCTGCCCTGATGAGACCTCACCTGGAGTACTGTGTCTAATTCTGGGCTCCCTGGTACAAAAAAGAGAGGGATCTCCTTGAAAGAGTCCAGTGGAGGGCCACAAAGATAATAAAGGGCGTGGAACACCTCCCTTATGAGGAAAGGCTGAGTGACCTGGGTCAGTTCAGCCTTGAAGAAAGAAGTCTCAGAGGGGATCTGATCCACATCTATAAATATCTAAGGAGCCGGAGGAAAAGGGACAAGGCTGGACTCTTCTCAGCAGTGTGTGGTGATAACGTGAGGGGAAATGGCCACAAACTGAGGTATAGGAAGTTCTGCACAAATGTGTGTGGGAACTTCTTCATAGTGCAGTAATGGAGCACTGGCACAGGCTGCACAGAGAGGTGGTGGAGTCTCCTTCTCTGGAGATGTTCCAGACTCACCTGGATGCCTACCTGTGCAACCTGGTCTAGGGAGCTCCTTTGGTGAGGGAAGTTGGACTCGATGACTTCTAGAGGTCCCTTCCAACCCCTACAATTCTGTGATGCTGTACATGGATGATGTGCTGCAAAGCATCAGAAATTATCAAAAATCTATGCTCTACCCTAAAACCCTAACATCCCTCATAATGCCTAGGAAGTTCTGCACAAATGTGTGTAAGAACTTCTTTGACTCCTACCTGTGCAACCTGGTCTAGGGAGCCTGGTTTGGCAGGGGGGGTGGACTAGATGATCTCTAGATGTTCCTTCCAACCCCTACAATTCTGTGATTCTGTGATGTCAGCTGGCCTGTTTACACTTCTGTTTTCCAGTTCTGGTAGAACACAGTCCTTCTTTGTCATGTCTCACCACCTCCAAGGTGTTCAACTCAGCAGGTAGGTGATGTAGAGGAGAAAAAGAAGAGAGTGGGAACCCGGGCATGTGTTAACATTTTCTGTGGTTGTAGATCTGACATGCTCTCTCTGAGCAGTTCTCCACTTCCCCACGCTGTTCTCTTAGCATGCAAAACTTCATGCTGCTTCAACACTGGAAGTGCAGATGAGAAATACAATCATATTTCCAGCTTTGCTACCTTCATTTGCAGCAATATATTATTAAAGATCTTCACTAAGCAGACTTACCTTTTGGGTTCACTAAGCAGACTTACCTTTTGGTTGCATACAGTTACATACATTTACATGCCTGTTGTCAGGTTTCTTCAACTACAATACACTTAGGATCTGAGTCTCTAGTTTTGCCCTCTATTTTCACCAGAAACCATCCTTCTTGAAGTGCTGTGCTACCAGTTAATGCATTGGTGTTTTTTAGGCAGGTTTAACAGAGAAATTGGCATCATCCTGAGAATTTACACTCTTTCCCTTAACGATAAATACTGAGTTCTCTTGCCAGTGAATTCTAAGATGGGAAGATCCTTCTGTTCCTGCTTCAAAATAATTAGATTGTGCAGAGACAATGTTGTGTTTTATTGAAAGGCAGCACTTCCAGGTTTGAAGCTGAAAAAGTTTTTATAGATAGGATGTAAAGTTTTATACTGTCATACAAAAGTAAAATCCCTTCCACATTCTCCCACGCAGTCTTCTTCATACTCACGAAGGTTTGTGACATACCCACACACCCTCAGCTTAGCAGTGCCACCACCCTTCTTATTACTCCTTTCAATTTCTATATTTTCAACATATTTTTCACCTTCAGAAAATGACTTGGCATTGCAGAATACTGAAATAACTTGTGGGGATTCAGTATGTATTCTTATCCAGGTTTGCCTACAATCATGGCATTTCCCTCAGACCCTGGCACAAAAGAAGTAAGCAAAAATAATCAAATGGAAAACATTTTATTCGTGATGTGAGTTGTATAAACTTGACTAGACTTCTATCTAAAGAAAGTGTTTCTAAACTCATGCTTGTCTTTTTATTCTCTCATCTAGCTGTATCACTGGTATCTCTGTTCTGGACAGATTTAACCTATTCATTCAGATTTTTCTAGAGTCTTAAGGGCTACTCCAAAGATCAGAGCTGTTGATCACAACAGTCTATATGAGTTTTTCCATTATCCTTTTTTTGGAGTATGGTTTTTGACTGGTTAGTATTCATAAACTAACATCCTAATGCACTAGTTTAAAATCCTGCCCTTATATTTCATACCAGTAGTGAGAAAGGTTCAAATTTTTGAAGGTGCATGAGGTCTTTTATCTGACAGATTAATGAAGCCAACTTTTCCTATGCATATCACATCACCTAGTTAAAGTGACCAAGTACACATTACATTGGCTTCAAGGATAAGGAAATTACCTCATTTGAATGTATGGCAGCTGTGCTTCTTGACCTCTAAGGAAATTCTGAGAAAATATAAATATGCCTTCAGTGTCTGATGTCAGCCATGATCAGTTCTCCCTGTTTTAGATTTCTGTATTTCATTTGAATTCACACTGCGTTAACCATATGTGAGGAGAGCATTATGTGAGAATTTAAGTGCTGCTTATCCTTCTTTCTTTCTAGCATGGCAGTAATCCTGTGTTTTATATCACTAAAGTTTCTCTGCTCTTTCTGTGATTGCTCCAAATTCATACACATGTGGAGAGATGACTAACTGATCATTGACTGTACTGACTTTTTTTCTTAGGACACAGGCTCAACATTTTGTTAACCTAATTATTATCAGTATCAAGCACCCAATCTTCACCAGTGTGTCCTGGTGTCTGACTATACGTTCAAACCAATAAATATTCTCAATGTACAAGATTTCAGTAGCCAGCTTACTAATTGGTTCTTCTTAAAGATTAAGGATGATCATTTTCAGCCTTGTGTTTACCCGTGACACATCAGCATGGATTAAGTGAAGGCATGAGACCTGATTCCAAGCTCACCTGGGCAAGAGAGAGGAGCAGAAGCTTTCTGTCTTGAGCCCTTAAGCAGGGCAGCTGAGCCAAATGACTGGCACTCATTTGCACACAGGGATTGATTATCTCTCCCAAGAATCAACAGTCAAGCAGAAGTTGAATCATTTTCCAAATTATAGTTCTTTTTCCATTTCTAAAGTACAGCATTTTTAAACAATGATAGTGTGGTAAAATGTCAGTCTTGTCCTGATATATTTTCTTAATAAAATAGGAACAAAGATAAAAGTCACAAGAAAGAGAAGTGACTGGGGGGTGTTACACAGTTATACAAGTGACAAGAAATCATATCAAAATTCTTTTATTGACCTTTTTTCCCTCTTTCACAGTCCAAAATAATTATTTGTTATTAAATATTTCCATTGTTTCCTAATAGATTGAGTGCATTAATGAGTTATATTTACAGTAAAACAACAATGAGCTGTTCAGCTCTGAAGAGGAGATGGCCTTAGTAATATTGGGAGAATACCTTCTACATCCATGAGAATTTCTTGAAATTTGCCATTATTTCACTTAAAAAAAAAAAAAAAGCAGGAGTGGACACTAACCATTTAAGCTATCATATTTCAATGTGTTTGGACCAACACATTTGTTTACTTCTCAAATTTACTATATATGTTGCACACTATATAAAAGAAATCAGGAATATTTTAACATTGTTTAAATAGAAAGCTTTGAAATACAGATTGTATGTTATTTTCTTCAGAAAAAAATTTGAAATGGTTAGTCTTTTGTGCCAATTCTGATCTAACCCAGGTTTTGAAGTCATTAAATGCAACATTCCTATCCTTGACATCAGATTTGTCATGAATTTCTGTTTTTGTTGCTGATGACCAGAGAGAGCTACGCTGACCTGCACCTAATCCCCTCTAGCAAATTATTCCACTGCAGTGTTTTTATCTCAGTAAGTTTAAGTTCCTTCTTGTTACTATTCAGTTATTCTTTTGGCTGAACATTACATAAAAATATAGGGAACAAGACTCTCCTAATTCTTTTTTCCTCTTTCCAGTCAGATGGCTGCCTTAAAGCAATATGTTTTGATGAAAAACAGGGTTGCTTTTAAGATATGAGCTTCCCTTTCTTTCCCTCCCATGATTTCTGATGGCACCTGGGGTAGGGAGGCCTGTTGCCTGCAAGAAAGAATGTTATATATGTGGTGCTTGTGAGTTAGGCAGTGTCATGGGAATGGAATGTGGAAAACTGTCTTGTCTTGTTTTTCCGTTTTCCATTTACTTTTGCCTGGTTGTTTTGTGTTTGTTTTTTTTCTACAGTCTTTTCCTTCTCCCAGGTATTGAGTGTTTCCCTTATTTCTTTTTTACTTTTAAACATAGTTTTAGGAAAGTCAGCTCAATTTGTGCTATCAATTATCCCAGAGTAGGAAACTAATTGTTCTAATTATTACTTGAGGGTCATAGGGGAAGTTTTAGAGCCTTAGATCAGCTGTAAAGGACGTGGTAAATTTTATTTATTTATTTATGAGTTTGAGGCAGTTGATAACTCCTGGTTTTGCAATGTTCTTAACTACTGGGGGAGAACTTGAAAGAACAGGTGGAGTAGATGGAATAGAAATGGGTTTATCTTTCTATGTCTCAGCTCTTTGAATAGAACATACTTATGAGATATGCTTGTAATGGGATTTTTCTTTGTTTGGAGAAATATTTTTTAAGTAAAACTATTTGATGAGAACATGGTTATAAGACATGAAAGAAGCAGTTCCTACTATCATTGTAGCAAGGTGTCTATATTTTTAAGTAGAACCAATTGTATGATCAGGTAAAAGGTAATAAAATTAATCTGAATGACCAGAATAGAAACAGTGCTTACTGATACAATAATTCATCCACATTATATATTTGCTAGAGTTCAAGAACCTGTGTCCAGTACTCAAGTTTTGTTGTGGTAAGATTTTATTACATTGAGGTTATAAAGTCTTGGTAGCAGAAAATGTTTTCTGGTTGTTGGAATAATATCCAGTACAAATGGAGATTCTTGTGGCCATTTTAGTATTAATGCTCATAATCATTACAGAGTTGAAGTATGGCTTTTGAGGGTCCCCTGTTCATCATTCAACAGTAAAATCTCAACCAAGTCTCAAACGTTTAATAAAATAAAAAAAGACCCACAGAAATAAAGCAGGTAAGAACTTGTTTTAGTTATTCCTGGTTGGACATGATTTTTCATTCCTGTCTGGACAAGGTCTAAAGATAGGTTTACACCAATTTTGATTAATAGATTAAAACACATCCTGGTTTTCATGCCAGAGTCTTCCCTTGTGTTAAGTGACAGAATGCATCCTGACCTGGCAGTACGTTGTGTGTGTGTAATGTGAAGGAAAATTTATCTTCCACATTCTAATCCCCACTGTAAATCTTACAAGCACATGTACTCAACAGGGCTTTTTTTTTTATATTAAGAGATAAAGAAGATTTAGCTGGTACTAGCAGGTACCAAGAAACGTAGTTTAATTTACAGTCACCTCATTCGTTGAACTGCAGCACAGGAGGTTCCGCACGAATGTGTGCAAGAACTTCTTTATGGTGAGGGTGACGGAGCACTGGCACAGGCTGCCCAGGGGGGTTGTGGGATCTCCTTCTCTGGAGATATTCAAGACCCGCCTGGATGCCTACCTGTGCGACCTGGTGTAGGGAACCTGCTTTGGCAGGGGGTTTGGACTCGATGATCTCTTGAGGTCCCTTCCAACCCCTATGATTCTGTGATTCTATGATAGCTCACTGTAATGTTAGGCAATGGACATGATATTCTAATGACAGGAAGGCAGATTGTCTAACTTGTCAAGGTTTAGGAAATGAGTGAGAGATCTTAGTCAAAAATGTAACAGAAAAGCTGTTATGTAGGTTATGTATAATCTCCAGGCTCTGTCAGGTGTTGATGTAGGTTGTGCTCAAGATTTTGACTCATATAAAACCATGCTCACATGTTTATTAAGGAGGCCTAATTAACATGCCATAAAAACAGAAATCTGTGAGAAAACAGAGGTTAAATCAGCAGGAAGAATTAGAAGCACCCAATAGGAAACTGTGACGATGTTTTCTGAGGGTCAGAAGAAATTGCTTCTGAGTAATTCCATCTTCCCCCAATCACATGGAAAGGGTATTTCAACATTTCAGTTGAAAGAGGCAAAAAAGGCAACCAAACAAGACAATGTCTGTCAGAAATGTAAGGAATGGTTTCCTGTCACCAAAATATTTCCATGTTCCCATAAATTTTCAGGCCTGGACTCTTGGTAGTATCTGAAAATAGTCTCACTGAAAGTTTGAGCTGTTTGTTTTCCATGAGTCACAGAATGGGAAATGGTGGAGTCGTCATATCCATAACCTCTTTCCTTCTGAAACCAAGAGTTTCTCTAGCTATGCCAGCCCTGACAGAAGCTTGCGAGGGAAGCAAGGAGAGTCCCAGCCAGAATTCTGCAGCTGTCCATAAAGCCACCTAAGTAGAGTTCTTGCTGTGCTGGCTCCAGGTCTGGCACCAGGAGTCCTGTGAAATCCCTCAGGTGGATTTCACAGTCTATTCCTACACTTGCACAGGCTGGCAAGTGTCACCTTAAGCTATGCATAACAAGCTATGCACTAGAGGATCTCACAAAGTCTTTTGCAAATAATGATTGCTTTTTAAAAAATGTTGTCAAGCATATAAATGCTTAATAATATTAGAATGAGTATTGTCTTGCTAATGGATAATCTATAAGGTTCTTACTTTATAAGAATTTGTTCTGCTAAACCCCCATCGTTTGCCCACCCATATGTACAGACAAATTCAGATACGCACACAGGTTACTACAGAAATTTCAGTGGAGAACCCCAGCAGCTGAAAAAGCATTGAAGAGGCCGCTGAGCATCTCTGCAGGCTGTTCTTAAAAACCTTCAGCTTTAAAGATCCCACAACTCTTAGTCAACTGATGCTACTGACTATCCTTTCCATTATAAAATTTTCTCTGATATATTTTAAAATCAAAATTCATTTAATAGTTAAAATTTAATAGCAATAATAAGTTTCTGTGTATCATGGTAAAACTGTTACAGATGATGATGTCCTTTTAAATTTGTTAAATTTGTTTCTTCTACTGTAACTGCAATTGTGGAATGCATATTCTCCTCTATGCAGAGGTCCCGTTGGTTCCCCTTCCATCCTCAAGACACAAATAGGGCATGGTACTCATGTCTTCCTGGGGTCAGGGACTTCTCTTAATCTTTGCAGAGCATATGGGACTACTCTTCACCCTTGTTGCATAAAACACAGATCTTCATACCATATTCCTTGGAAAGCTGATGACCTGTCAGTGAAAGATAGATGAACAGCATGTCACAAAGACATCTGAGATCTCAGGGACCCAAAATATTGTATTTGTCTGAAAGAGCAAAGAAGCATACAAGGACAGCAGATTCACCCAACTGTGGGCCATGTGATGCTTCTTCAGAAAGTCATTCTGATTGGTAGGCAATTTGCTGAAGACAGATTCCTGGGCAGGACAAATCCATGCTATGATTTTTGATCTGACATATGATTTTTAATCTTGTCTCTACACTTTCTCTAGCAGCATTAAGGAAGATTGATTTCAGAAACAGCATTAAGCCCTTTGCATCTCAGTGTGCTTACACACCACCCTCCACCACTATAATCATAACTGTGGGAATAGTTCCAGAAGATACCAATTTATTTGTACATATTAATTATTAATTTAAAGCATTATTAAAGTATAAAATGTTAAATGAATCATTAAATAGATGTTAATGCTTTTGTCAGAACAAACCCATGTGATCCAACAAGAAAATAAATTACAAAAGGCTCAGACATAATTGGTTTCCTTTCCAGATATGAGACAAATTTTATTGCTAGTCTAGATAACACAGCCTCATAGAAGGAGACACACGATTCTACCTTTAGAATTTATATGACCTTCAAAACAATTTTGCCAGTCTCATTTGGGCAGCTGCTGTCTTTCCTGTTTGTGCATACTACAAGCTCTTCGACGCACAAGTACTCTTAGAGCAAGTTACTACAGTGATTAGAAAAAAAAATAGTCCTTGCTTTCCATAGGTATCTATAGCAGATCCAGGAAAAGTGGTGGATGTACAGCCAAGGCTATGCTTCAATTCAGATGATCTGTGGTTGTATGATTTCTTTCCATATAACAGTTGGATAACAGTAAGGTACATGACTTGCCAAACCTGCTGGAGATGTGCTCTCAGCTATAAAAAGTTTCTTCATATGAGTTGTAGAGATACCAACAATAGTTTAAAAGTACATCGTTCCACCCATCAGAAAAATATGTTTGGTTTTCCAACATGGTGTGAACAACCACACAGAAAATAATCCTAGCTGGACTGGAGGACAGGATACACAGTAGCCTCAATGTTAGTAATTTTACAGAGAAAATTAAATTGTGTAAGGTTTAGATGAAGATTCCATAAACACAAAACAATTCTAACACATTCCAGCTGGTTTGAGAATGCAGGCTGAATGCACACAGAGTAATTTTATTTTGAGCTAGTTCTAGATTTCACTCCAGTCTTCACCACAGATTTATGTAAGCTTGTCATTATATGCTCCTAACTGTACTTCTAACTTCAAAACGGGATAATAAAGAATTAAAGTTTCCTATACTTCTGTGAGAAGACCAGATCAGAGGGTTGTGAGCAAGGTACTAAGTAGTCCTTTCTTCAGCAACCAGCACCAGTGGCAGTCACAAGCACACTGCTGTGACTCTGTGGACTGAACCTGTGATACAGAAAAGAGTTGAGGAAAAGTCCACAAACTCATGGATCTTTTTTAACATGGAGCTTATGTAAATTGCGCATTAAATAGGTTACAATACCGCCGCTTGGCAAGAAGAGAGCCAACCATCTGGACTGATGTGATTAGCAATGTTCGTTCTAATATTCTTTGACTAAAAAGTACATCGTTTTCTGGAAACAGATATACATGATAAAAAATGGTGGATTTCTTTAAGCTGTATTAATAGTGGAAGTTGTGTTGTGTAATTCCAATTCATTTGGGTAATGAGGTGTGCTAATTTTCAGACTCAGCCCAGTTTAGACACACAGCATGCATATGCCCTGTAATAAGAGTGTTTATTAATTATATTTAATTGTCATCGTTTTTCCTAATGATAGTTGTGTTCACCTTCATTCATTTTGTTTCTGAAACGGTGATTAGTAAGAACAGCGACCATGGCTGAGCAGGCAGCTGGAGCTAAGGAACCATGGGTGGCTGCAGGAGAAAAATCAGCCCTCAGAAAGCCAGCCATCAGTGCAGTCGTCCAGGCCATCATGCTCCAGTGATGGGGAAAGTAAAGCTCGCCCAACCTGATTGCTGCTCTCCAGCAGCAAGCAGGCCAGTCAGATGGGGAAGCTAAGTGTCTTTCATATGCGGCTGTCTGCACCACGAGTGCAGGCTTAATTAGAATTTTCCAATTAGCTGATTGCAAATTTTTATGGGGTTAACTAGTGGTAACCTCCATATCACTCATAGCAGGGGCATTAGGGTTTATAGGCCTTAAAAATGCCACCAGCAGGTGGAGAACGAGTGACATGAATCACACACACATGAGCACACATGCACTCAATCTTGAGCCATTGCTGGAACTTGCAGAGTTGCATTTTACAACCAGAATACCAGTTCCCAAATCCTTTCCAGTTGCAGCTTTACATGTGGTTGCAAATTGAACTTCTGGCTTAGCACAGAAACAAAATTGCTATCATGGTTTCATGAGGTTGCAGCCTGTATGTTTAGAAGTTCTGTGTTAGAGAATTATGTGGCCTCTACATATGCTTCTGCTAATGTGAGGTGGTTGTATATTTAAATGCAACTTCCATGTGCATCATATATGTTATGCCAAAGTGCTATTTCCATCTTCAAAATACAATAAAATTATTGCTTGTCTTTGTCTAATATTCCAGCAAGAACAAGGACCTTGAATTCTGTTTATGTCAGTGAAGAGCTACCTAGTGTTCTGTGCAACTAATATGATTCTTGCCTGTGGTTACACTTGTGTTTTTCTGTCTACTGTAGAAATGCCCCTCAATCTCATGAGATGTAACCAGGGAAAAGGAAGGCTGTGGTGAAGGCTCTGTGTTTCATGCCGTGGTACTGAACTTTGTAAACTGAATAAATACATGAATTCAAAGATGAACAATTTAACTTTTCCCATCAGCATATGGGACAAAAATGTACTGAAATTCAGCTAAGCTGACTTTTTTTCAAAGTAGCAAGTATTTCCCGTCAGAATAGCTGACAGTGGCCACATCAAGGTTTCTTCATTTCTGAGCCCACAGAAAATCACTAAACGATTTCCCTTTCTCTTTTCAGTAGTGTGTTTCTGGGAGATTAGGCTCATTCAAAAGAAGAAGTGTCATAGACTACTTTCATTTTGTGTGAAGTTGGGTGTTGTTTTCTGTTCCTCCATCCTGTGGCACAAAGCAGCATCTATGACTATCTTAGACTGCATTTCTACATTGCAATTCATACACCTTTTTCTTTCTGAGAGTCAATTTTGACATTAGGGAAAGCACCACATCTTACGGTGCTACAGTTTTTCTCTGTAGACTCTTCTCTCTGCAACAAATTCTTCGTCATTCCTGGATTATATGTGAATAAAAAAAAGCCATACCTGAAGACTCATAACTAAAGGAGGAGAGACAGATAGATAGAATCACAGAATCATAGGTAGACAAATAAAAAAAGTATTGTTGTTTTCAGTGAAAAGATACATTTATCACAAAGGTTTCAAAAGGGTTTGTTGTGGTTTAAGTTACTAGGAAGTAGGTAAGCACCTCATGGTCATTTGCTCACTACCTATCTCTCCTCTTCCAATGGGATGGGGAGAGAATTTAAAAAAAAAAAAAAAAGAAGAGAGAGAGAGAGAGAGAAGTAGAACTCGTGTTGGGATGAAATCTATTTACTGAGACAGCAAAGGAAGAGGAAAAAAAGATAGTAATGACAAAAATATACATATATATATATATAAAACAAGTGATGCACAAGCTGTTGCTCACAATTCACTTCACCAATCAATACCCAGCTAGTCCCCATGCAGCACCCGCTCCCCCTAGCCTACTCCCCAGTGTTTTAGAAGTTTATTTCTCATTATGCCTTATGGCATGGAATATCTCTTTGGCCAGTTTAGGTCAGCTGTCTTGTATCTGTACCCTCTCGATTCCTTGTGCCCCCTAAACCCCCTTCACTGGCAATATAAGCAGCTGAAAACCTGAAATGGCTTTGGATCTGTACAGCACTGCTCAGCAACAACTAAAACACTGGTGCGTTATCAACATTGTTTTTCCCCGAAGGCTAAAACATAGTGCCATAACAGACACGATGAAGGGAAATGTCCCAGCTGAAACTAGGACAGGATTTTAAGAGATGTTTCACTAACCAGAGTGGGACAGAATTTGTTCCTCTGCATGTTCAGCATCCAAGGCAAATAATTGCTTGTGCCAACATTGTACAATTCCACCCTCCACTGTAGTTCAGCATTTGCACATCTCTTGCTAACCTTCACTAAACACGCAGCCCTTTTCCACTGTTGGTCACATTTTTTGGATCAGAAAGATGGTGAGTTGGAGGGTAATTAGGAATTGGATTTTGGCAATTGAAATATACTTCTGTCTTTGTTCTTCTGTCAGCAGCATCCTGTTAACAGTGGTCATGATGACTTGCTTCACAGTCCAGTTGGGACTTTTATTCCCTTTGTTACAGCGTTTTGCTGGAGACTGAGACCACATGCCTTATCGTATGCAATTGGGAAGCTGTCACATATATCACACAACAAAAGCACAGTGCCCCGGGAGAGCTCCAGACACACTGTACACCCATGTTACCAGAAGTCTCTAGCACACTCCTAAAAGAGCAGCTCCACATTTCAGGAAGTAACACATTACAGAATGATTCTCTCATTAAGATTTATGCTTAAAATAGAGGAGCCACAACCTCGTGCATCAGCAGAGTTTTCATCAGCTGATTAAGCATGACAGATGAAGCAGGCTCCTGACCTTTCTTAGGCTGAGGGGAAAAAGGAAGAAAAAAAGAGAGAGAGAGAGGGAAGAGGAATGGCCTCTCTTTCACCCCTGTATTCAATGCTGCACTTCCTCAAACAAATAAAGAGACACTTTTGCAGCTGAACAAGAGACCATGCAGTTAGCCATGGGCCCCTGAAGTTGTTCAATCAAGAAGGAACATGATACTATATGATTTGCCTGTTCATTACTCCTGGGGTGGGCCATCGCTCCTAAGTGAAGAATAATAGCTGTCAATTATGTTCAGATGACTGTAAGGGCCCTGGAATTCTTAGGCAACCTGTTATTAAACCGTTAACTTTTTGATGTCTACCTTATTACTTCAAACATGCATACCAGAATGACTTTAAATATACACATTGAAAGGAATAATAAATCTTTCTTAACACTGAGAATTCCATTTGATGAGTGCAATCAAAAGTTTTGTACATGTCCACACCTTTTCATATTATTTTACTTTTTTACCTCATGAGAAGCTCTGTATGTTGCTTTTGGTGAAGTCATACCATATAGCCACATGTAAATCTCATGCATACAGTATGATCCTACCTTGGAAGCCTCCTGGATCTGGTATCTCTATTATGGAGAATCAGAACTAACGCCTAGGTAGAACAAATTATTCTGATTTCTTAAAATCAAAATAACTAAGCTTTTGGAAACAAAGAAAAAAATATATTTCAAGTGCACATTTAATTTTATTTGGTCTACAGTAGCATTTAGAGAGCTGGATAGAAGCTGGTGCGCTTGTGATAGCAGATGTAGCATATTTTATCATTACTAATTGGCCTTCATTTCTTAGCATAATGCAGTCCCAATCCTGTTATTTAAGAACTGATAAATAAACTACTGAGATTAGATTCTTTTCTACAGACTATACTATAGCTCAAGTAAGAGTTCATTCTGGGAAGTCCAATGTCCAAAGTTTTAAAAGAAGTCATCCCAAAACATTACAGTAATTTCTTTGGAGTTTGTAATTTAAAAATTGTTGGAGATATATCCCTTTTTTTCTTACACTTGCAGAATCAGTAGCTAATTAGTGGTATATATCAATGCAAGAAGCATTATAAATCTATTCAATAGTCTTTCCTTCTTTACACCTGAAATTTTGGTAAATGTTTAAATCTGGACTTAGTTATGCCATTGTTTTCTATCTTCCTTGCATGAGAAGCAGTCTGGCCAAGTTGTTCCTGATTCTTGTATGGATCCTAAAGAATTTTAAGAAAGGAAAAGACTGATGTGGTGTGTATTCAAAAATCTTTTTGATGAAATGAGAATGCAAAGATAAAAAACACAACTTTAGTTTGAAAAAACTCACCTCCATAGGTTCTCTAATCCGTTATGAATTCCATAGCCTAAATCCAGCTCTGTAAAGTTTCAGAATCTGCCAGCTTGTTCTTAGACAGAAGCAGCTTTTCCAGTAGCAGGTACCCACCAAAGTCTTTTATCATCACAGTGAAGTAAACCCTCACAATGAGAAAACCAACTCAAATAAAATGCTAACAACAAACAGAAACTTTGACTCAAATCATAGAATGGTAGAATCATAGGGTTGGAAGGGACCTCAAGAGACCATCGAGTCCAACTCCCCTGCCAAAGTATGTTCCCTACACCAGGTAAATGTTGAGGTCCTAGGGAACTAGAATAGAATGAAGCAGGAAAGTTATGTATTCACACTGACTCACAAATGACCTTTCATTATTTCTCAAATCAATGTATTTTTGACTCATAACATACCTTTCATTATTTCTCACATCAGTGTGTTTTTCGATTCACAGTGTGTTCGTTTAGAGCAAGGGTTTTAACATAAATGCCTTACCTCACGCTTCATTTTTTTCCCTACTGTTCTTCACCAAAAGACTTTAAAAAAATCATTCCAGAGGAGACTGGAAAATACAGAAATATGTTCCAAGGGTTTTATCAAATGGGATAAATCTTCAGTTTTAGGAAAATCCTTCTGTTTTAGGCAGATGGAATCAATAACAAGAAGTTACCAGCAAAACAAAGTCATGTAAGTGATAATATCTCTCCAGTAATTATGTGAATTGAACCCAGAGAGGTGAACATCCACTGTGGTTTGCATTTTCATTAGGGCATACAGTGGTTCCCTTGTCAGGGCAACTTAGACCTCACTCTAGTTTCTCAGTTGCTGTGAAGAATCTGTGTGATCTAGTATTTATCTAGTGGGAAAGCAAGTGCTTGGATCAGCAGGTAAACAGAACACGTTTACTCTTTGCCAGCTAATATCAGATCTATTAAAAAATACAATATTTCAGGTAAATATATTCAGATGGGTTTTTTAAATGTGTGCTGGTTTATTCCATTAAGTGGGGTTTTCCAGCCTGTTTCATTTTTAAATGTAGTAAGTGAATCTGAGTAGTCAAAAAATATGCATAATTGTTGCCAGACCTGCATTTGATAAACAGAAATAGACTTTTGCAGAATGTTTGCTCTCTTGTCATGGATATAAAATGACAAAAAAACTCTTTTATCGATCTCTTTAATTGCAATGAAAATCGTGCAATTTACAAAATTCAAAATGCAGCGTGACAGTATTACTTCTGAGACATTAATCAGAAGATATAATTAATCACTGAGACATTAACGTTCGGTTTATTGAACTGAATCACAATGTTTCACTTTGGCTTCATTTAAGAATTAATTTTAACTGGACTATTTACTTCCAATATTTTTCATGTTCTGTTTTCCACCATAATCACCAGATGTTCAGGAATGAAACAAAACTTTGAGAAGGCAAACTGGCACATCAAGAGAGTATAAAGAAAAGTAAAACCAGCCCAGAATTCAGATCTCCTTATCCCAAAAATGTCTTGTTAGTTTTCCCTGGTAAGAACCTCAAAAGAATATTCTGAATGACTCATATTATTCAGGGATTCATCCAAGGATTTCTTTCTTTTTTTTTTTTTTTTTTTTTAACAATCAGGGTTTTGGAGCATTGGAAGCTTTAGGGCTCTCTCATCAAGCTCATTGTTTGCAGGGGGCTCAAGTACCGACTAAGGCTTTTACTGTCCAGGAAGGACAGAGGTCAGAGTCACAGTTGGAGGCTCAGCCTGATGACAATGCTATTGTGACAATGTGGGAATGGGCTGAGTAGCAAAGAGAGGACATTGTGTCCGTGTCTGTTCTCAACTTAAAAGAAAAAGTTGTCTTGTAAGACTGTCTCAGTTGTTTATAAAATAATAATTAGCGTATTGCAAAAATGTGCCTGATCAGAAGCAACCTGGATTTACAGACTCATTTGTGGTAGAGAAATATTCCCCTCAGTAGAACTTTGCTCCTTCTCAAATCTGTAGAAACCTAAAAGTAAGGTCACATTTCTTCCACTTAGCTCCAGGGATTCACAGCAAATAGCTGCTTATGCCTAAAGAGCTATTGAAAGTCGGTCCTGGTGTTAAATGCTTTTTCTATTTTAGCAGAGATAATTCACTAAATAGTCATTAAAAATTGATAGTGCTTAAAATAAGAAATTTTCAGTCCAAAAGATATATTTCCCATTGTCTTCCCACAAGAGAGAGCTCATTCTCTCCTGCTGCAGATTCCTTACCCATTCCTCAATCTGAGGATGGAGTGGAAGAAGGCATTTCTTAAGCAGACCAAAGGTGACTCCTCATTGCTTACACCAACTTACATCTTCACCATCCTGTAAAATCATATTTACAGTCTGTTCTGAACTGGTTTTCAGTAGAAATGAAACAGCCTTTCCCTCCCCTCTTTCTATCTCATAAGTAACCACAGAGAAATCTTTCTGTGTCTTGGTGTTCAGTGGTATGCTAGGTCCTATCAGAAGAGTGGTAGAACGCAGAGCAAGAGAGGTGATTGTCATCCTCTACCCTGCCCTAATGAGGCCTCAGTTGGAGTATTGCATTCTAGTCTGGGGCACCCAACATGGGGAGCTTTTGGAGCGGGTCCAGAGGAGGGCCACTAGGATGATCCAAAGGCTGGAAAACTTCTCCTATGAAGATAGGCTGAAGGAATGGGGCTTGTTCAGCCTGGAAATAGAAGGCTGCAATGAAACCTCATTGTGGCCTTGGAATATTTAAAGGGAATTTATAAACATGAAGGAAAACAACTTCCTACATGGGTAGACAGTGATAGAACAAGGGGGAATGGTTTTAAACTAAAGGAAGGGAGACTTAGATAAGGAAGGGAGACTTAGATAGGATGTCAGGTGGGAGTCTTTTACTGAGACAGTGGTGAGGTACTGGCACAGGTTGCCCAGAGAGGTTGTGGATGTCCCATCCCTAGGGGTGTTCAAGGCCAGAATGGATGGGGCCCTGGGCACACTGATCTAGTACTCGATCTAGTAGCTGGCAACCCTGCCTGTGGTAGGGGGCTGGAACCTGAGGATCCTTGATGATCCTCATTTTCAGCCCAAGTCATTCTATGATTCTATGATTGGCATCTCCTCATGAGAGATGACCCTTTGTTGCTCTTTGCAGCTCAAGTATCTCAGATATCCTCAACATGAATGATGTTTATNAAAAAAGTCATAGTCTTTGAATCATTTATGTAATGTGATCATTTCTGTCATATCAAACTGCAGTGCTGCAGTATCACTATACATGAGCATTGATTTCCTCAACTGTTTAATGAAACTTTACAGCATAGTTAGGTTGCTGGCGTGTATTGATTCATAAATAAAGTCCAAACACTATTTTTCAGATTGCATTCACAGATGCCACCTTCCAGCTCAAACAACAGACCTAGGTTTAAAAACAACATGCCACAAAGCCGCAGTTTTCAATGAGGTGCAAGAGACGGGTATGACTGTGCGGCCTGTATGCCTGTCTCTGTAGTTGGATTTTCTAGATTTATTAAAAGTTCAGAGAAGATGAATAGCATGTTTTACAGAACTGCATGTTGAAATATATAGTTGGCCATATATAATGAAGATCTCTGGCAGAATATTCATTATAAAACACAGCTTGTCTGTGTTTTTCTTGCTTTCAGGTGTTCTGTTTTTTCTCCTTGCTGACCATTTCAACATTCCTCTCAGCTTTCTCCAGATTAAACATCATATTTAATCTAAAGAACAATGTTAGGCATCATCTGGGCAAACTATATTTTATGTTTCTTTTTCATAGATACATTACCAATTAAACAAATCCTTGTAAGAAAAGTTCCTTTCTCTTCTTCATTTGCAGTGCTGTATTTAGCACAAATCCATTTCCTAATCACTGTTGTCATTTATCTCTTCGTTTTACCTTGTCACCTATTTAATTCCACTAGAGGCACTTCTAACATCTCTGTCTAATAATCTCTGCTAACAATGCAGAACACTATTAGCATAATAAGCGTTTCCCATCTGCACAAATGAGACTCCTTCTCATCAGTCTGAAAACTAACTACTGTACATAAAAATAGCCAGGAATCATTAGAACTAAAGAGCAAACACATTCCCCTGCAAACAGTCTTCTTCCTTTTCTCCTCCTGGTGGTATCTGCTTCAGCTGTCTCTGTAGTAGAAAAGTATGCAAGGCCAGGACAGATATTTGAGCACAAGGCCCCAGTCACCCTTACTGTTTAATTTAATATGAACCCTTACTCAGTTCTGAGCCAGGACAGATCACCAACAATGCTTAAATTCAGTTCAGAGATTTAGTACAAATCATAGACTCATCTCAGTGAGCAGTGTAAAGAGATGTGTTGTTCCACAGATGAACCCAGTTTGACTGTATGGACCATACATACCTGTACTCCACATCTCTGATTATGGTCCAAAGCCCTTGGAGTCCTACAGAGACTTTTCAGTGACTGTCTTTAGTCTTTGGACATAGCATCCCTTCTTGTCTCCTGTCTGATCACTGAGCACCACTGAAAATAGCTTGACTCCATCTTCTTTGTACCACCTCGTCAAGTATTTATACACTTCANTCCTATGAAGATAGGCTGAAGGAATGGGGCTTGTTCAGCCTGGAAATAGAAGGCTGCAATGAAACCTCATTGTGGCCTTGGAATATTTAAAGGGAATTTATAAACATGAAGGAAAACAACTTCCTACATGNTCCCAGCTGTCTCAGTCTCTCCTCCCAGAAGACGTGCTCCAGTCTTTCAGTCCTCCACTGGACTCTCTCCACTATGTGTTTCCCTGTCTTGGGCTGGGGAGTCCAGAACGGGATCAGCACTCTAGGTACAGGCTCACCANAACTAAAGGAAGGGAGACTTAGATAAGGAAGGGAGACTTAGATAGGATGTCAGGTGGGAGTCTTTTACTGAGACNGGCTCACCAATGCAGAGGAGAGGGGAAGGATCCCCTCTCCTGCTGCCTAGGGTAGCCAAGATTAGCATTAGCCTTTTTAGCAGGTTCAGGTTCTGCTTGGTGTCCACCAGGACTGTCAGGGAACTTTTTCAAGAAAGCTTCTTTCCAGGATGGTACCTTTTAGTGTGCAAATGATCTAATATCCNCAACCCTGCCTGTGGTAGGGGGCTGGAACCTGAGGATCCTTGATGATCCTCATTTTCAGCCCAAGTCATTCTATGATTCTATGATTGGCATCTCCTCATGAGAGATGACCCTTTGTTGCTCTTTGCAGCTCAAGTATCTCAGATATCCTCAACATGAATGATGTTTATGTCTTAGATTATTAAAGCCCAGAACCTGAAAAACCAGTTTTGTTCCCTGTTCCACCACGAACCACCTGTGTGACATTAGACAAACCTTGGAGTTTATCTTTGCCCCTGTTTCATATAAATGAAATAAGGAAATTAAACTCAACCCTCTCAGAGGTTTGAAAGATTGTGAGATGTTCAAGTACAGAAGTGACAGAGAGCATGTGATGGTAACTGATTAGTTCCTTCAGAAAGAAATGGAAGGAAGGAAGGAAGGAAGGAAGGAAGGAAGGAAGGNAATATATAGTTGGCCATATATAATGAAGATCTCTGGCAGAATATTCATTATAAAACACAGCTTGTCTGTGTTTTTCTTGCTTTCAGGTGTTCTGTTTTTTCTCCTTGCTGACCATTTCAACATTCCTCTCAGCTTTCTCCAGATTAAACATCATATTTAATCTAAAGAACAATGTTAGGCATCATCTGGGCAAACTATATTTTATGTTTCTTTTTCATAGATACATTACCAATTAAACAAATCCTTGTAAGAAAAGTTCCTTTCTCTTCTTCATTTGCAGTGCTGTATTTAGCACAAATCCATTTCCTAATCACTGTTGTCATTTATCTCTTCGTTTTACCTTGTCACCTATTTAATTCCACTAGAGGCACTTCTAACATCTCTGTCTAATAATCTCTGCTAACAATGCAGAACACTATTAGCATAATAAGCGTTTCCCATCTGCACAAATGAGACTCCTTCTCATCAGTCTGAAAACTAACTACTGTACATAAAAATAGCCAGGAATCATTAGAACTAAAGAGCAAACACATTCCCCTGCAAACAGTCTTCTTCCTTTTCTCCTCCTGGTGGTATCTGCTTCAGCTGTCTCTGTAGTAGAAAAGTATGCAAGGCCAGGACAGATATTTGAGCACAAGGCCCCAGTCACCCTTACTGTTTAATTTAATATGAACCCTTACTCAGTTCTGAGCCAGGACAGATCACCAACAATGCTTAAATTCAGTTCAGAGATTTAGTACAAATCATAGACTCATCTCAGTGAGCAGTGTAAAGAGATGTGTTGTTCCACAGATGAACCCAGTTTGACTGTATGGACCATACATACCTGTACTCCACATCTCTGATTATGGTCCAAAGCCCTTGGAGTCCTACAGAGACTTTTCAGTGACTGTCTTTAGTCTTTGGACATAGCATCCCTTCTTGTCTCCTGTCTGATCACTGAGCACCACTGAAAATAGCTTGACTCCATCTTCTTTGTACCACCTCGTCAAGTATTTATACACTTCAATAAGATCTCCCCTGATCCTCCTCTTCTCCAGGCTGAGCAATCCCAGCTGTCTCAGTCTCTCCTCCCAGAAGACGTGCTCCAGTCTTTCAGTCCTCCACTGGACTCTCTCCACTATGTGTTTCCCTGTCTTGGGCTGGGGAGTCCAGAACGGGATCAGCACTCTAGGTACAGGCTCACCAATGCAGAGGAGAGGGGAAGGATCACCTCTCGTGCTACCTAGGGTAGCCAAGATTAGCATTAGCCTTTTTAGCAGGTTCAGGTTCTGCTTGGTGTCCACCAGGACTGTCAGGGAACCTTTTCAAGAAAGCTTCTTTCCAGGATGGTACCTTTTAGTGTGCAAATGATCTAATATCCAGAAGAAAGAAAAGAAAAAAAAAAGTTTGTAGAAAGGCTGTTTTTAATCCAGTAGTTCTTGATCTGCTTCTCTGAGTGTCTGCACTATTGACACCATGAAGTTGGAACGAGAGAGAATCCAGGAGTAAATACTAGTGTGTAAGGCATAAACAGGGCTACTTTAGACAGCAGCTGCAACACAGTTTCCAAACATAGAATCATAGATTTTAAAAGTTAATTTTAGACCTCTAAGATGTATCTCAGGTTTGGTTACATTCTTCTAATCTGGAATTGTCTTACATTTCACCAGAAGATACCATGCCAAGCTAAAAACAATATTAATCATAATAGAATAATGTTATTTTCACCACATCCACTCCTGCACATAGCTGTCAAGAATGCTAAGAATCTTTAATTATTATTCGCTGGTGAGGATGGCCTCCATAAATAAAGGATCTCTATAAATAAAGAGGTCATTCTGAAGGAAAATAAAACTTTTCATTGTGTTGCATCTTGTTTCACCCACACATGAATTCTGTCCCACATATTTTTCTGGAACACCTATTATTATTCTTAGCTCTGCCCAAGCTAAGAGTAGAAACGCAGAAAGGTTTCAAAAATAATGAGAAGGAAATGTAAAAACTGATAATAGTATGAGGGTACTAAGATATGAGTATTTCAGCATGTGTCATTAAAGTCTGTTGTTTGTGGCTGTGTACTTGTCTCCTTTTAAGGGCATGTAGAAGAGAAAACAGTTTCTTAAGAATACTGAAGCTGTGTTGGTATTTAAAAATATCACATGTCTTTCACTGACAGACTTTGCTCAGCCAGTCCTTTGGCCTGGTATCCTCAGAGAATGTGATATCATTCAGTTCAGGAAGCACTGTAATGCATCTCATCATGAGAAGTGTCACTACATGATATTTGCAGATTAGTAAGGCACTAGAAACCAAGATTGTTGATAAACTAGAGAGTTGTGTCATATGCCACATGTATTCAGATTGAAAGAACAAATTTTAACAAAAGAGACTCTTCAAACAGTAGGTGGAAAACAGAGGGATTTAAATCAGGAATTGGATAATGTTAAGCAGCTTTCATCTATTTTAATTAGAGATGATGTTTTCCTTAATGATAAAATTGAATCTATGGAAATCAATTTAAAAGTCTGAAGTTTTTAATACTGAGAAAAAAAAAGATTTTCACAGAGTCATCGAATGGTTGAGGTTGGGAGGGATCTCTGAAGGTCAGCTTGCCCAACTTGCCAGCTCAAGCAGGATAACCTAGAACCACTTGTCCAGAACCATGCCTAGATTGCTTTTGAAAATAATCTTTCTCCATCTTCTTTGCACTCTTCTTGCAGGTACTTACATAACCGATAAAATCTTTCTGAGCAAAGAGCAGTTGCTGGTGAAGACTGATGGAAAATAATTTTGAGTACTGCAACCTTCTCTTAGTTGTTACCAGCTTGACTGGATTATGCATTGCAGGGGGTATGCCCTCTTGGACTTACCTTTTCTTGTTTATATACCTATAGAAGCCTTTCTTATTCTTCTTTGTATCCCCTGCAAAGCCCAGTTCCAACTGTGCCTTTGCCTTCCTGACCCCATCTCTACACAGTTTAGTGACATTGCTATACTCTTCCCTGTACCTGTCCATGCTTCCACTGGCTGTGCATTTTCTTCTTGCTTCTTCAATTCAGCAAGCAGGTCCCAGTTCATACCAGACTCTTGCCTTTCTTTCTTGACTTCCTACACCTGGGGATGGAGAGTTCTTGTGCACTAAGGAAAGCTTCCTTAAAAATCTGCCAGTTGGATGCTGGGACAAAGTCCTTCTTGATGTGATGCTTGAGCAACTGATGCAGACAGCTGCTTTATCAAATAAAGCCAAAAATATATTTTCAAATAGTTTAGAACATTTGTAAAAAATATTCAATATGTTTTTGAGTTTGTATCACTCTAATACAGTCACATGTTGAAATTATAAAGAGTCTTTAAAAGTTAGTATTACAGTTCCTCTAAATACATTCTTATTAAATATTGCTGGTACTGAATACTTCCCCAACTGTTTTACCTGATCATTTCTTGTGTTACCTAAGGGAACAATATAGAATGTTTTTAATGGAAGAAAAAAAAAAAGAATTTTACCAGAGTGGAATATTCATCTTTTTATATTTCACATACAACTACATATTTTACATATATTTATCTATTGTATATATGCAATGTATGTATGCATAATTTTAGGTCACTGATTGTCAAATTGCTTCTCATATGTTTAATTTTTGATGAAGTCTTACTTCTAAAAAACATAAATCAGAAGACCTTGAATAACAAGATATACAAAAAAATACATGCCAAAGAACTTCTGAAAAACATCTATAAATTAAACTGGATTATGTGAGAAATTTTCTGGAAAAATGCAGGGTTTAATATGTCGAGTGGCGCTTTGTATTTCAGCAGTATCTTCTCCACAGGTTGCTAATGCTTGTTTACATATCAGGGATTTTTTTTTTTTTTGAGCTAGATGTGCCTGAAAAGGGAGAATAATTTTATGTCTTTTCATAGTAGATCTCCACCCCCTCGTTTATAACCATTGAGATGGAATGTGGAGATACTGACATCAATGATGTTTGGATCAGGCCCTCAGCCTGTAATTGGACACACTGATATCTCTGCTAAGAAAGTTCCTTAAGGCAAACGATGCACTTCAGAGGACATGACCTAAATATGGCTTATAGGGCTTTTAGGAAAGTAGAAGTTTGGATAAGAGTGCTTAGAAGACACATGCCTTTCTTCTTCCTGAACAATATGAACATTTAATTTTTCCTGCACATCTCCTCCTCTTCTACTGCCTGTCAGATAAAAAAAGGCTCGCAGATGGTTTTGTGGGGGAGATAAAATACCCTTTTTAACCTCTACCCCACCCCCCAAATAACAGCATATCCACTGCAAATTTATCAGAGCCTTATGTGAGTTTCAAAACTTTTGCCAAGTCACATTTTCTGCTTTACCAAAAATCTAATTTCAGATTTCATTCTTTTAATTAACAGATCACAGATACAACTTTAATTAATTATGTTCTACCAAATTAAATCAGCTAGATGTGGGTGCTTGCTTTTCTGCTGAGCTCAGTTGGAATTACACTTTCAGCACAAATGTTGTCTGATGAAGAGGACCTGTCTGCTATTATGACAAGGGGGATCATTCTTTTAAGCATTGTGTTAGCTTTATCTGACCAAATCTCTTCTAGATTCACACTAGGGCTAGGAAAATTCCCTAGAGTTTCACAGCTAAAAATGCCTAATCTAGCAAACAACTTTTACCACTGATTTCAGTCTATGAAGGAGCAAGCTCCTCCAAGTTCCTATCAAGTGCAATGTTTAAAATAATGAAGATTTTCCTGCAAATTTCAATAATATATTATATTACAGTGCCACACTACATAAGATATAGAGAGCTCTATACTGGGACCAATGCTGCTTAATATCTCCTTCAGTTACAACAATGGTGGGATCAAGTGCACCCTCAGCAGCTTGCAGATGACACTAAGGTGGGTGGTGTCATCAATACACAGAAGGGACAAGATGCCATTCAAAGAGACCTAGATAGGCTAGAGCAGTGGGGCCAGGTGAACATCATAGGATTCCACAAAGCCAAGTGTAAGGTTTTGCAAGTGGTCCACAGCAACCCCTGCTATCAGTATAAACTGGCAGATAAAAGAATAAAGTTCAGCTGAGCTGAAAAGGACGTGGGAGTAGCGGTGATCTAGCTGTACACGGCCCTGTTATCTAGCATTAGATAGATGATCTTTAAAGGTCTGTTCCAACTCAAATGTCTATATGATTCTATGATCCTACAATTTAACACACAGTAAGTCAGAAGTGTCATTTTTATGTTCAAATGAAAACATTAGTGTTTATGCTTTTTCTGTGCAATTAGTTTCACTCTCAAGTGCACATCTTGAAGAAAGGCTCAAAAATCAGAGGCAAAGGGTATTTGGAGCCAAGCAAGAATGTCAGCTGTTCAGGTCATTCTTGTCCCACAGCAGATGAATAGAGAAGTATGGAAATACATGAGTTCAGAAGAAAGTTTTGCAGTGGAGAACAACAGAACCATAATATAATAAAACTAGTTTAGGTTGGAAGCGATTTCTTGAAGTCATGTAGATCAACCTACTGCTCACAGCAGGTCCCTCTAGTCTCAATTAATGAGGACATTGCCTAGTCCAGTTTTGGATATTTTTGGATATACATGAAATGAGATATGACAGCTTTTCCATTTTCCAGGACGATATGGCTATTCCACGAACCAACGTGCAATGACCTAGACCACTGGCGATACCGTCGTCTTACATTCTCCTTTTCATGTGACCCATGACAGTCTTTTATGTCATTCTATATTTTATCTTAACATTCTGTGTTTGTTACCAGTTACCAGTGGCATGCTGTGTGCCAAAAAGATCTCTTATGAAGTCATCTGTATTATATTTCTATTGGCTTCCCTAATAGCAACTGGACCTGATGACCCAGGTGGTCTTCTGCAGGTCTCTATTCCTAAGATGAATAACTGCACAAGTAAACCACTACTTTCATGAATGACAGCTTGTTTTTCATGGTCTACAACAGCATATTTTTGCATGTGAAATTACCTGCTTGTGACAGCATAGGCATGTTTTGCATGCATATTTTATGAATGATGGTCTTTGGATAGCCCATACAGTCCTTCTGAAAATCCATATTAATGAATTCTGTTGCAAGGGCAAATATATTCAAATGAAACAAAGAGTTCCCACCCTTTCTACAAAATTTCAGCTTCACAAATGTCAATTCAAAAGATTAATTTTGTGCATCTGTTTATTAGAGGGCCCACACATGCACGCACATACTCACACAAAAAAAAATAAAAAATAATTGAACAAAATAAAAGGAATGGAAAATGCATCCTGGTTGCTCCTTCTCTACATAGACTTGCAATAGAGAAAGCACAAAAGAATGTCCAATCCTTCACCAGCAATTAAAAACTAAGAGGATTATGCCATGCTTGTGCAGATTTGTTTCTACCCACAGTTCCATTGTCTACTATAAATTATTTAGACTGCTAAGGAAATGAGAAACAGTGTGAAAGAGGAATGTGCAAGAAATTAGGGAAGATAAATTAAGAGAAAGTTAAAGAGTAAGCACACTACTTAGCAAAATATACAACCTTTGTGGCTTAATATTCTCCCAGGTCCCTATTTTAATATGACTTTGCAAGCACTATTGAGTTGTTTTATTGTGGTTCATGTAGACGGTAAATGTGGATGGATGAGAGCTAACATGATGGAGGCACATAGTAGCAGGAGTAAAGGGGTAAAACAAGGTGTTTCTTATCTCCCCTAGCTCCACACTGAGGTACTTCAGATCTTAATTTTGTATAAAATGTAAAGACAGACTTTCCAGGTACTCTGAATCTACCTGTCCAATGACTAAGGGAAGTATGGCATCACCAGAGATCTCCACAAGGACTACTGTAATGCAGGCATTCACTGCCGGATAAGGGTCATAAGTTTGAAGCAATGCACAAAAGAATTGGATTTGGTGTCTTCATGAGTAAGTAGCTGGCCAGGAAAAGCTGGCTTTACACTCCTCTGTCCTGTACCTAAAAGATAAAAATGAGAGCTGTAAAGAAAGAACTTTTGATTACATTAGTTATAAGTTCTCGTTTAATTTTGTTAAAGAATAGAAAATGAGGTGTATCAGAAAAAAATATCATTGACTTCAAATAAAAGTTGAATAAAAAGAAAGACACTTTTTACATGAAAGGTAAAAACTGTGAGTAACATTTCCCCTATCTTTTGCCAGAGGAAATGTGCGTGCCTTTCATACTCTTAACAAGCTTGCAATGGCAGGCAAACCTTGCCTTCTCTGCCCAAAGAGAGGATTCTCAGCACCACTTCCTCAGTTATGTCCATAGGGTGCCCTTCTGCTTACTGGTTCTCTCAGTAGAAGAGAAAGGGAAAATGAAGTGTGAGGGTAAGACACCGATGAACCTTTGCTTTGGCCTCCAAGCCTATACTTTAACATGTCTCAGCTGCAGGTAACCTCTTTCTATAATCTGAGATAAAGTAGTATGAAAAAAGACAAGTTGCACAAGCAAGATTGTTTGAGTAGTCCCACTGAACTCACGTGGCTGAGGGTGTTAACTCCAAACAAATTCATAATCTGAGAGTCTGAGTAGTTTGATGGTATAGGCTGGAATTGCAGAAGGGGGAATTTGGAGGAGTAGTTCAAAATGCTAATTACAGCAGGTCAAAAGAGAAACTGTTCCTTTTTTTGACATTAGTTCTACTCTGCATTTGTATTAATACATAGAAATGTATTGCTTACATTAACTCTGCATTTCAACAGCCAAATGTTGTAGTTTTCTCAGTCAAGTAGTTAACAAGAGTGTAAAGGAATCACAACCTTGATAAATACTTGTTAATACAAAGCAGAGTGCTGCAGATGTCTGGATTAAATAATTAACAATAAAGGAACAAGAGAGAGCCTGAGTGATGAAGAGTACAAGCCTACATCAGCAGAACTTGTTCAATCTCTCCCCTGACTGTTCCATCAAAACTAAACCATAAGGAGATGAGTGTATTACTGTTTCAGTCCAACAGATTGGCTTTAAAATTTTGTCTGTCACAATCACAAGCACAGCAGTAGACAAGGTTTCCGGAAGCCTTCTACCCTGTTTGCATGACACAGTATCCACTATTCTTATTCTGCTCAAACTAGTTATGAATGTCCTGAACAACATTCTTTGGGCAACCCGTGCCCAGGGAGTCTCATCCTAGTTGGGTGGCCTGCAGCATACCCTCACTATAAAGTCACCTGCCCCTGCCCCTTTAATCCTGACACATAAACTATTGATCTGTTCTCATCTATATACAGGTGGAGCTCCATACACTCCAGAGGATGACACACCCTCCTCATCTCCCTTGTCTCTTCTTCCTAAAGAGACTGAATTCTTCTGTTCCAACACTCCAAGCATGGGAACCATTCCACTACATTTCCACGATTCTAAAAAGATCATTGCCTTGCAGGTGTGTGCACATCTCTAACTGTTGTTTATTATTCTCTATGCTATGTGCATTTTCACAGAGATGGTTAAGTTGGGCCCCTAATGATGCTGACTTATTGACTGGAGTGGCTGGAACTCCTTTGTGCTCTTCATGTGCTCTCCTGATGATTTGTAACCCTTCTTCAGGCTCTGGGCATCTATTGCTGGTACTGGCGTCAAAAAGGTAACAGTGGGATAGATTGAGGTTCCACTCTCCCAGCAACAGAATAGAGAGGAGAGAATTGAATTTCTGTTGGAAAGAACCTTCACAGATCATGGAGTCCAGCTGCCTGATATATTCAAAGCAAACTAAATGTTAAAAGCGTGTTAATTAGGGCGTTGTTCAAATATTCCTTTAACACTGACAGGCATCAGGTAACAACCACCTCCCTAGGAAGCCTGTTTCAGTGTTTGACCACCCTCAAATCTTACGTGGCTTTTACTATTAGATTACAATTTCTGCTTTTTATTCATGTAAATTCATTTAGTGACTTTTGGAATATCATTAAGAAGATGATTTATTTTAGATTCTGTAAATGTTTCCTAATTTTATTTGGTTGTGCTTCAAAAATTGAATCCCTGTCCTTTATTTACCTGTTTACATATGCTTTTTTTCTGCAGAATAATCTGTATTTCCCAAGCGTAAAGCATTTGTACATAAATGAAGGGCTTAGTTAGTCTTAATCATAATGAATTAAAATGTATTTTAATTGTTTCTGGAGGTATCTCCAGCTGAAGGCACCACCTGGGGAAACAGGCTGATAAAAAACTCATGAAGTTCAACAAAGAGAAGTCCTGCACCTGGGGAAGAACAACCCCATGCAGCAGGATAGGATGAGTGCTGACCAGCTGGAAAGCAGCCGAAGAGCCCAAGGGACCTGATGGATACTGAGCTGAGCATGAGCCAGCAATGTGCTTTTGCAGTAAAGATAACATTGTCCCGGGCTGCCTTAGGCAAAATATTTCTAGCAGGTTGAGGAAGGTGATCATTCTTCTCAACTCAGCCATGGCAAGACCATGCTTAGAATACTGTTTGCAGAAGGTGCAGAAACGTCTCTCCTATGAGAAAAGGCTGAAAGAGCTGGGACTGTTTAGCACCGGAGGGAACTTGTCAGTTATACAAATACTTGAAAGTAAGGTATATAGGAGCTCCGGGGGGACCTTATAGCGCCCCTCCAGTACCTGAAGGGAGGCTACAGGAAGGCTGGGGAGGGACTTTTTATAAGGGCACATAGTGACAGGACAAGGGGAAATGACTTTAAACTGGAAAAGGTAGATTTAAACTAGGTATCAGGAATAAATTCTTTACTGTGGTGGTTGGTGGTGATGAGACACTGGAAAAGGTTGCCCAGTGAGGCTGTGGATGCCCTCACCCTGCAGGCCAAGCTGGATGGGGCTTTGAGCAACCTGGTCTAGTGGGAGGGGTACCTGCCAATAGTCCTCCCTGAGGAGGACTTGTGGGTATTAGTTTATGAGAAGCTCAACATAAACTGGAAAGCCAACCATATCCTGGGCTACATAAAAAAAACCCACACCTAACAAGTTGAGGGAAGTGATTATCCCCCTCCACTCACATGAGACCCCAGCTGGAGTACTGCATTCAGATCTGCAGTCCCCAAAATAAGAAAGACATGTACCCCTAGAAGCAAGTCCAGACAAGGCCACAAGGATGGTCAGAGGCTGGAGCACCTCTGCAAAGGAAATAAGTTGAAAGTTGGTGGTGTTCAGCTTGGGAAGAGAAGGCTTCAGAGAGACCTGATAGTAACCTTCCAGTACTCAAACAAAGCCTACAAGAAAGCTGGAGAGGGAGATTTTACAAGGGCATATAGTGGTAAGAAAAGTGGTAATGACTTTAAGCTAAAAGACAGTAGATTTGGTTTAGATATAATGAAGACGTTCTTCACTATGAGGGTGATGAGGCACAAGAACAGGTATTCCAGAGAAACTGTGGATACCCCATACCTGAAATTACTGAAAGTCAGGTTGAATGGGAATCTGAACATCCTGGATTGGTGGAAGGTTTCCCTGCTTAAGACAGGGTGGGTGGAGTAGATAATTTTGAATGTCTTCTCCAGTCCAGGCTATTCTATGATTCTATTCTGTCCAGCCTCCAACCAAACCAAGAGCAAAATAATTCCAAAAGCAAATGTCCACAGTTCATGAAATATGACCTCTGGCATTCCTTTCCTGTCAATTCTCTACTTATAATAGATGAACTTCTAATTCCTCTTTCTTTCTCACCTCCTCTTTCAGACTGCCTATTTTTATGACTCTTGAAGGAATATGACTTTGAAAACACCCTTCCTCAGTCAAATACAATTTAAATTGAATAATAAATTCAAATGTTATTGTATGATACATAGCCAAACTTAAAACATACTAACAAGCATAGGGCAAAGAAGCAAAGCTGGTCTGCGTACCATCTCTGAGGTCTGGGAAATGGAAGGCTCCCCTTTGGTGAGGGAGGAGATGGTCTGAGAGCATCTAGGCGACGTCAGTGTACGTAAATCAACGGGCCATGATAGGATCCATTCACATGTGCTGAGGAAGTTGGCAGAGGTGATTGCTGAACTGCTTTCTATCATCTTTGAGAGGTCCTGGAGAATGGGAGAGGTACCTGAAGACTGGAGGGTAGCCAGTGTCACTCTGGTCTTCAAAAAGGGCAAGAAGGAATATCCAGGTGTCAAAGGTTTACGGGCTGGTTCGACCCAGTTCAATGATGATTGGTTAAGGGGACCCATGGACCTGTGCCCTAGGAAAGACTACAGGCCAGTCAGCCTCACTTGAGTTCCTGGAAAGGTGATGGAACAGTTTCTTCTGGATGCCATCTCCAGGCAGTTGGAGGAGAAGAGAGTTATCAATAGTAGTCAACAAGGGTTCACCAGGGGGAGGTCGTGCTCAACCAATCTAGTGGCCTTCCATGATGTCATTATTGGTTGGGTGGTTAGGGGGAGAGCAGTGGATGTAGTCTATCTTGATTTCAACAAGGCATTTGACACTATCTTCCACACCATCCTTTTAACAAAGCTGAGGAATAGTGAAATAGATGAGTGGACAGCGAGGTGGGTTGAGAACTGCTGACTGGCGCAGCTCAGAGTGTTATGATCAGTGGCACAGAGTCCAGTTGGAGGCCTGTACTTAGCGGTGTTCCTCAGGTCAGTGCTGGGTCTGGTCCTGTTCGACATCTTCATCAATGTCCTTGAAGAGGGTATAGAGTTCACCCTCAGCAAGTTTGCTGATGATACAAAGCTGGAAGGAATGGCTGACACACCAGAAGGCTGTGCTGCCATTCAGCGAGACCTGGACAGGCTGGAGAGTTGGGCAGAGAGGAACCAGATGAGGTTTGACAAGAGCAAATGTAGAGTCTTGCGCCTAGGGAGGAATAAATACATGCACCAGTACAGTCTGGGGGAGTGACCTGCTGGAGAGGAGCTCTGAGGAGGTGGACCTGGGTGTCCTGGTGGATGGCAGGTTGGCCATGAGCCAGCAGTGTGCCCTGGTGGCCAAGAAGGCCAATGGTATCCTGGGGTGCATTAAAAAGAGCATTGCCAGCAGGTTGAGGGAGGTGATCCTCCCCCTCTACTCTGCCCTGGTGAGACCTCACCTACTGTGTCCAGATGTGGACCCCTGATACAAAAAAGACAGGGATCTCCTGGGAAGAGTCCAGCAGAGGGACACAAAGATGATAAAGGATGTGGAACCCCTCTCCTATGGGGAAAGGCTGAGAGACCTTTGTCTGTTCTGCTTGAAAAGAGAAGACTCAGTTCCATGTCTATAAATATCTAAGGAGCGGGAAGCAAAGGGACAAGGCTGGACTCTTCTCAGCAGTATGTGATGATGGGTCAAGGGGAAATGGCCACAAACTGAGGCACAGGAAGTTCTGCACAAATGTGTGTGGGAACTTCTTCACAGAAAGTGTGACAGAGCACTGGAACAAGCTACCCAGAGAGGAATCTTCTGTGGAGATGTTCCAGACCCATCTGGATGCCTACCTGTGCAACCTGGTCTAGGGAGCTGCTTTGGCAGGGGAATTGGACTAGATGATCTCTAGAGGTCCCTTCCAACCCCTACAATTCTGTGATTCTGTGATCTCCTTTAATCCATAGCTCAAATAAATGGTATAGGTAAAATTTTCCCAGCAGGTACTACAGAGGTAAAGAAAATACTCTTGCTTACTAATATGACACTATAAAAACTAGTTCTCTCTTTAATTTGTTACAGTAATGATGTAAGTCAAATAACACTAAATGTGCTTTAGTTGTTGTGTTTCGTAGCACTATAGCTAGCTTAGATAGTTCCAGCATATTGATTTAATTGTGCTAATAAAGCATCTGGGCAGTGCTAACAGAAATAATCCTTGTTCAGGGATAAGGTTTACTCAGAATGGCAGAAGATAGAGCTTTTCCCAATTACTGATTTTTAGTAAAAGCAAAAATGTCTGTAGAAATGACTAACAGACATTCCCCTTCTGCTCAAGAATACAAATGAGCTGACCTACAATGCAAAGCAATGAAAGATACGCATGTATTATCCAGATTCCTGCCTGCAAAGGTATAAGCTAAAAGATACCTCATATTTAAATAACTGTGCGCTGCAGGACTTCCCACTCACTGCATTTGATTGGAGCAATTAATACTGGTATCATCTACTTTCTAAAAGTCTGTGGCAGTTTGTTATTAGTTTTTTGTACTAATATATATACATAAAAAGGTTGAAAAGTCATGCAGTAAATGCACATCAGATAAATTTGTGGATAAATATTTTAAAAAGGGGTGGAAAATTCTATCAGAGTGAGGATGACCAGAACAAATTGCTTCTATACTCTCCACTTCTTCCATCTTCATTCAGTTCTGCTTAGTTTTCCATGCTTGCTTCATGAATTGCCGAGACAAAAGCATATCACCAACTTGTATGTTTACAAAGTCTTATGATGAAATTTTGAACTCCAGAAAGACAAATAACAGGTAATATTTTGGAGGAACTATTACATGTCTATAGAGACATGTCTAGGGCATAACTAGCTTGAAGAAATAAGAGAAGCTGGAAAATTAAAGAACATTCCTATTCTTTAATGTCTTACTCCATTTATGTACATTACTTAATTATTGACATTGAACTGCATTGTGTATCTGTTTCTTGAAACTTTGTATTATATACCAACAACAGTTATATAGAACTATGCATAATGAATTTAAAAAGAAAAAATAGTTTTTTGTTTGGTTGGTTGGTTTGTTTTTCTCTAGTTTTATATGCCTTCTTATGGTATACTTTTGGTTGGAAAAAAGTCAGATCAAATTTGAAGAAAGAAGACAGTAAACTAGCCTAAGATTTCTCTTCATTTCTGTGTGGTTGAGGGAACTCATAAGTAGGGTAAGGCTCAGCTTTGCTTTTATAGTGATGGAATTTTCAAGTTGCAAGTCTGTTTAATAGAGGAAGCTTAAAGCACCCCTGTATGGATTTAAATGGCACTCATCTGTTCTGCAGATATATACCTTTCTTACTACTGTGATTTTGATCACCTGCTGTTCTGCAATTAAACTATGAACAAGTAAAAGGAATACAATGTATTTGCATGTGAAATGCAGCATAGTAACAAACAGAGCTTTTTAAGGAAAAGATCTATTTGAAAAGAACAATATGTGTCTGTAGTGTACAGCAAAATATCCTTTATTCTTCTAAATTTGGAAAACAAAGTGTTTGGAGCTCTGTTTTCTAAATGAATGGATTATAGGATGATTTACAACCCACCTGGGACTGAGTGGCACAGGGAGTGGAAGCCTGAGAAATACTGTGTGTAGTGGAAATGGCTTAAAAAGCTGTTGATGTGATAAAATATGGGTTATAATATTAGCCTTGTAACTATAGTGTGGAACACGAAATGGCATTTCATGCCTGCATGTCTCAGTCCTCATATCCTTAAATCAGGACTGTCTTTGTTTCACATCTACTTTGATCTAAAAGTAAAGGAAAGTCTTACTGCTCTCTTGCAGTAGTTTATGGAGAAGTTACACTGCTCATAATATGCACCTCATTTGTTTCACCAGTTTAACATTTTACATGTATTCGTAACTCAAAGATCTAAAAAGAGGTGCATGGAGACAATATCCTTGTTTTTACAGGACAGGAAAATACACTGCAAGGATGTGAGGTGGTTCACAGCAGCCATCTCGTGTAGCAGCTGGACAGTCAAAAATGGCAGCTGGGTCCCCTGGCATCCAGTAAATGCCCTGATCTATTACAACTTATCTCTGTCATATAATGGTGACATAGCTCTAACATAAATTAATGCACAGAAGGGGATTCAGTCTCAATGCAGTCCTGTTTACTTTTGGATAGTGCAATTATCTGGGCTTTCAGTGCATGTACACAGGAAAAAAAAATGTTTTTTGAAAACCCAGGATATTTGCAAAAGGGAAGAAGAGAATCTCATTATTTAAGGTTTCCAAAAAGCCGTAAGATAAACCTTTTCAGGGTACCTTGTGAGGCAGTGGTTCCCCAAAGACACTGGAGAAAGCCTGGTAGTCAGGGCCTTTCCTACCATGCCAACAAGGAGCAGGGAGCTTTGGGGCAGCAGCAGACCTTCACAGGGATGGGAAAAGGCTGAGGCCAGGCTGGGATGTAGGCCACGGCCAGAAAAGGCAGATTTGTGGGGAGCTGCAGACTGGCCCTGCTGCAGCCTCACTGAGACAGGGGCTGGCAGCCACAAGGGCTGACATGGGGTCCTGGTCCCTGTGCAGGGTGAGGCAATCCTGGGATGGAGGCTGGCAAGGATCTTTACAGACTGGTGGTGACCTTAGGACCCTGACAGGAATACTGATGAAGAGTGGTTTCCTGTGAGCCCACCATTGAAATGCATAGGTGAATTCTTATGTATTTGCCCCCTTGGTCAGATGCAATCCATTAGTCTCATCTGTATTTTAAACCACTCACTCTAGCATTTCTGAGTGCAATTTGCTCTTATATCTGCCATTCATGAGTGGAATAATACAAGCCTCTGCTATCTTTTCCTATAGGCTTGTAAGATTTTATTATAACCTTAAACTTGCCTCTCCAAAGATTAGAAAGGCAAGTAAAAATATACAACCCTTTCAGATTTTATTTTAAATAATATGAACTACAAAATCACTAATATTTCCGGCTCAAGGTATTTATCTTGCCAGCTGATCTGCAAATTCAGCACTAGATTCAGGATGTAATAACACAGAATGGCAGCCGCGCTGGAACAACTTCTGTGGAAATGGAAAATTTCAGCCTTGAGTAGCAATCCAGTAATGACCACTGATGTCTCAGGGAGAAAAGGAAAAAATCCCAGCATATATCACAGTGCCTATTGGTTTTTATTTCCATAAGCTCCAGTGTGCAGGATATAGGCATGAACTTTTTTGGTCAGATCGGGGCTGAGACCCTTTTCCCCAGCAGAGCCACACTAAATAGTAATCATACTTCATAAGAAGAGCTAACATTCAACAAGTCATTTTAAACTGATGTCCTGGGTAGCCGTAGGCTAAATACAAACAGAAACCTCATGCTTGCAAACTTTACTGTATAGGGAATAGGGGAGAAAGGGGCTGATGTATATCTAATCCTATAGTCCCTCTACCGCCTTCTTCCAGCAGATCTTTGCTGCTAAAATGTATTTTTAACATACTACCTTATGAGCAACAAAAGATCCCCACATGTAACTGCTGAGCATGTCTCAACAATTTGTCTCTTGTAAGGAGGCATTTGAACATTCAACAACTTGAGAACATGCAGTAATCTAGCAATTGCATAATGTAGCATTAGATAATCTAGGAATCTACGTTCTCAACGATTAGAATCAATGAGAATTTAAACATAATTTCAAAAGAAGAGTTTTGTCAAGATTAGTGCTTTTGGAAAATGCAGTAATATCATCATGTTTCTAATCAAAAGGACACCATTTTGTTCTCAAATAACAATTTGTTACATCTGGTTAAAAATCCTCTGATAGGTAACTGCCTAAGAAGTCAAACATTTCAATTTAACATGACAATTCTGAAAAATGTCATTCTGAAGCCAAAAATTTGTATTTTTAAATAGAAAAAATCAGTTTTTACTACCAAATTACATTTTTAAAATGATTTGGTCAAAGATGGATGACATATTCAGCACTTCATTAACAGAAATTTTCAGGGAAATTTTTCTGTATTCTTTTCATTCATTTTCAGAAAAAAAAAAAAAATCAAAAATCCAAACAATTTTTTAAGAACGAAAAAATAANAAAAATCAGATCCAAACAATTTTGTAGGAAAGCAAGAATAATTATAAAATAAAATAAAATAAAATAAAATAAAATAAAATAAAATAAAATAAAATAAAATAAAATAAAACAATTACAAAAACACTTGATTTCTACCTAAACTGTTATTTGAGTAATTTCAGTTACTCTCATGGAAGGCAGACAGATTCTGCAGCGTAACAATTTTCAATGGACTAAAAGCAAGAGGTAGACTTCTGTGTGATTCCATGCAGACTTACATAAGAAAACCATGTTTCTGATAGTTTAAGCCATACCGTCTCATACTTGTGCTGTTGTAGTACTTACGCTGAATTTTCTCTTGGTCCTTATTTATTACGTCTATAATACTGCTGGATTCCCAGAGCTACCAGGATAGTGACATTTTATGGTGAATTGTAGTTTAAACTGCATACCAGAGATTGAAAACTCACATTCACCGCAAATATATTGTAAACCTTCCCTGTCTGAATCTGCATTACTGATCTTCCTCTACTGAAAAATGTGTGGTGCTTGCAGCAGTTATGTGACAACATTATCTATTTTGCTCAGGTGATATTATTTATATTGCGAGTTTTATTTCCACTCATTATTATATTTGGAACAGTTCACTTCTCGTCATGCTAACAGGATCATAGAGCATATAAACATAAAACTATTTTAGCTTGTCATATTTTCGGTTCAAGAGTAGTTTCTTTTTTCTGAAGGTTAAAATTGATCATTTGATGGAGATGGTTATGTGTTTCTTCAAAGACAATACTCATAGGCTTTATCTTTAAGAAAATCTACCTTGTAAATATATGCATTTCTAGATCTTAAGTGAAGAGTCTTCCAGGAATTCTAAGCATCCTACTAAAAGATTTAAGTTGAATTAAATAGATATCTCACACTACTCGAAGTATTAACTTAAGCTTGCCGATTTCACTTTTTAGAAGCATTCATCAGTCAAGCCATTCTTTGCAAACTGCAAATTTGTTAGTTGCAAACGTAAATCTGAGTCATAACGTGAATTACATATATATGGTTTTCATCTCTGGAAAAATCTAGTAATTCAGCTACACAGCTAAGCCACAGGACCTTCCAGAAACAACTGAGAACTTCATCTACGACCAGATATGCTACATACAGACTGTCCTGTTGCCATTGCAGACTTCAACTGCTACAGTTTTTGTCCATGTTTTAGAATAAGGAGAGCTTTTAATCTTTACTTTTTGTCTTAGCCATCTGACCCTATGCTGCTGACATGTTGCCTGAAGTGCTTTCAGAGGTCTCTTAGCACCAGGCTACTGGCAATTTAGATTGGGAAATTATTATCATCTTTCCTCTTGAACTTTCTTATTCCAGCACCATAGTCACAATCATGTTCTTATTCAAGTCCCCTCAGCCTGAGCTGGGACTTTAAAGTTCCTGAGGACCCTATATTTCCACGCTCCCACCCGGGATTCTAGCAAAAATTGGGCAATACCATGAGATGGCTGAGGGAGTTTTATAAAACCCCAGAGTGTGTTGCCCCAGACTTTTCATTCCCTAATGTCCTTTGATAGTTTTACTAACTTTTAATAAGCTTTCTCTGCCAGCGAGACTGTTTTGATTTTAAAAAACAAATGGAGAGCTACACTTGTAATTATATGACTGCTTTGTTGCTACATATTTCAGACTTCTTTAAAAATAAATAATAAATAAATAGACAGAAAACTAGGATAATGATTCATCTGTTAAAGCAATTATTTAGCTAGCAGAGTTTTGGGGAAGTTTTTTGTAGATGTCCACATCAAACAACATCAAACAGCACTCTTTTTCCACTTTTTCTTTATTTGGCAATCCATCCACTCCCTGTAACATACCTCTGTCCACGAACCAAATATTTTGCAAGCTGAATGCTTTTGCTAATATGAATGAAGTATGTTCTGACATCTACATGTTACCAAAATATAATTCTACTTCTCAAAATTTATTCTGTTTTGGGAGTTTAGAAGTTCAAACATAAACAACAACAACAACAAAAGATTTTCATTCAGTTTTCCTAAGTATCATTTGTACTTATCATTTATACAGGTATAATAAGAATATTATACATATATAAGGGTATAATGATGGCAGCACTCCATTTGTTCATTTCTGCCCATGCTTATTTTTTTTGTTTTTTTTTTAGCTGTGGTATTATTATTGTATATGCTCTAATGTAAATATACTACCAAAAATAATGCCAAAAGACAAAATATGCTAAAATAAGAGGATAAGAAGAATTTATAGATGTCACAACCACCTAGCACAATGATTTATTACTATAAGCAGGCAATAGATCCTAAGTAATGAAGAGGGTAAATGAAAACTAATGCCTTCTCACCTTCCATTTGTAAGGTATTCAAAGTGGGCATTTACATTGTTGTGTTTAACTGTTCTGATGAGCCCTTCTTCCAGGAATGTATCTAACTGCTTTTTGAACCCAAGCACTTCCTATTTACTTCCATTTTTTTATATTTCATAGGTATTCAGTGAAACAGAATGAATGCGACTTACACAGAGATGTTTTTGATCAGTCCTATGAACTTATGTTAAATAAGGAGGAGCTGCTGATTCCTTCAAGAGTGGAAAGGCCTTGCAGAGAAATCTTGATAAATTACAGTGCTGCATAATCACCAGCCACATGAAGTTTAACAAGAGCAAGCCCTGGATTCTGCACCTAGGACAGGGTATCCCTGGATATATGTACAGACTGGGAGATGAGAGGTTGGAGAGCAATCTTACAGAAAGAGATCTGGAGATTCTGGCTGACAGCAAGTGGAATGTGAGCCAGCAGTGAACCCTGACAGCCCAAAGGGCCAACCAGATCCTGGGCTGCACCAGGTTGAGCACTGCCACTGGGAGAGGGAAGAGGTTGTCCTGATATCTAGGAGGAGCAACAGGGCCCCAGAGAATGACATAGAGCTGAGTTGGGTTAGGAAAAGGGTCTGCACCAGAGGGCAGTGGGAATGGCACAGGCTGCCCTCAGTGCTTGAGTTCAGAGTATTTGGACACCGCTCTCAGACACAGGGTTTGGATTTTGGGTGTTCCAACATGGAACCAGGAGTTGGACTTGAAGATCCTTGTGCATCCCTACCAACTCAGAATACTCTGTTCGCTGTGGTCAAATTTCAGTTACTACACATTTTATATGTATAATATAGTATATAATACAGTTTATTCTACATTTATACATATATATATATACATACATATGCACTACACACTGACACAAGACAACTCACAGAACTCAGAATCATGTACCCATGTCATGGCTTAACTTCTGTTTGCCCACCTTCCCTTGTTCAAAGTATTGCCTTGCAGGCAGTCACAGCTCTCTCTCATTATTTATTATAACCACACTTCTAACCTGTTGGAATTTCACATTGGATCAATTCCCTAAGGAGTATCAGGAGCTGGTTTTGATCATGATCTTCCATCACCACAGCACATACAGTTACAGTTTGTGCCACAGGTCTAAGAACAGCAGTAAGAAATCAAAGCAACAAAAACAATAACTTACACACATGCATGTATTTGGATATCTTAAGGATAGAATTAATATATGGGCTCCATGCTTGTACGTTGCAGACAAGAAGAAAATTCACTACATGTCATAAGCAACATTTCTATTAGCTAATATGTTTAGGGCTTGCTTTTGTCAGAAGAATTATATTTCTTTTCAGCACAAACAAGCAGACAGGTGAATTTTCTTGATAGTCTTTTCCTTAGAATTGTAGACATTCAAAACCTGAAATATTTCGATTAGAAAAGAAGGCCTAAGTCCCAACAATACTGTTAGCCGTTATTTTAGCATAATACAGTACTTTTAAGGAAGATAATGGCCACAGTATAATTATCAATACAATTACACTCACAGCAAGGACAGCATTCTCTCCTTTCAGTAAACAGTTTCGCATTCTCCATGCAAACAGTACAATCCTACTGTAGGCTTCCAGACATGAGGGGGCCACAGATAAAGGATTCATCAAGGAGCTTGCCAAAGTACTGTAAAAGGAGGTAAAATCCTAACTGCCTCACAGGTGAATGCCACCAGTGAGGAGCTAAGCTGCAATGTCTTTAAAAGAACTCAATCAGTTGTTGCAGTGCCATTATGTTTCAAATTTTAAGTGCAGATACTTAAGGAAAAGAATTCCCCAGTTCAAGTCTATCAAGTACCTCTTTATGTTTAAATGACTGACACCTGTTAACTTAATTAGGTAATTAGTTTACTTTGGATTATTAAGGGAAAGATTTGAAATGATAAAAGCTATAATAGAGCTGGAGGGCTTTTCCTTTCTTTTCATTTCTTTCTTTTCTGGTTTAGCTGGAAGGATAAAGAATAAATACACAGAAACATATGGTTATAACCTTCTGGAAGATAGGCCTATGGGGGCCTTTTCCAGGTTTGTGAAGTCAGCTCCAGAGTGAAGTTATCTGTTTTCAAACGTTTTATTTCTCTGTTTAGCATTTTGAGTTTTCACAGACTTCTTAAACTCCCTGGATTTGATAAAAATCAATTATTGATTTACAGAAGTATTTTCAGAATAAAATGTTCTACTGATACTTTCAGTTTGGCCAAGACTGATACAATTCTGCATTTCTTATAAGAAGACCTATTCTCATGAGGTTTTCTAGCTGATTTTCATAACAAAGAAGATACTTCACTCTCTTTTATTGTGGTGTCCAAATCAAATCTTTTAAGATTCGCCCTGTAGTAGAGGCCTTTTGCTTTTAACAAATTCCCACTGATATGCATAATGAAGACCATCTTTGTGCACTGAGAGCAGCTTGCAATACAATGAGTTTGGAGAGCCGGTAGCTTCCCAAGCTTCGAAGCACCTGGCATAATAATGGCTGCGCTGATGGATGACCTGATGTCTTGTATAGAGGATAGCCTCTCAGCATCATACTGATGGATTCTTTCTTGTACCCAAAGAACGTTTTGAAAGGAAACTCTATTTATACGTTAAGAGGAAAACAAGAGGGTAGGAGAGTTGTGGGGGAATGATTTATTGCTCCGCTATAGCTTCTAGGTATAGCTATCAGAGATTGTTTCCTTTTCTCAAGTAAGCATTTTCAAAGGTTAATGAGATGGAAGGCAAGAAGTCTGGTACAGTAAGGTGATCTTAGAAACATGATTATATTGAGCAGAATAATTGGTTAGGTAAGTTGCTCTGCTGTAACTCATCAATGCTTTATGTAACATGAAGCAAACGTGATAAGCAGTAAATTAGTATCACTTTTGCTTTGGAGAATTAAAAATCCAAACCACAGAATTCCTTATGAAACATGACAAGAACTAGCATAGCATAGATAGAGCAGCAATGTTACTACTTCAGTTACATTCCTCTATAAGCTACACTTATGATGTACACGTCAAAAACTCCAGTTACAATTTCTCAGGACACTGATACCAATTCCAATTAGGCCCCTTAAAAAATAGCAGGTTTAGAAATCCTTGCACGTGGAGGATGTGATATCCAAAAGCTGCTGCATACATCAGGCATCACAGAGCAGTCTTCTACACCAGCAGATTCAGACCAGCTTGCTCCGAGCAGTAGACAGCTGATTTGGCATTTCTGATCTGGTCACACGGAGATCTTAGCACAGCCTGGTGCCCAGGTGGGAAGCAGCATTAAAGGCAGTCTTTATTAGTTTGAACTATTAACTGCATTTACAAATCATAGGCAAACCTGAAAGTGACGATTTGTCTGTATTCATCAAAACAAACGTATGTGTCTGTGCATCACTTTGTTTGCTTTTTGTTGCACATTATATAATAAGGTGAATTGTAAGGTGCCATTATTTGTCTTACTGTAAAAATAGCAGTAATTGTATTACTCCATCTCAGAGATTTGCTGAAAACCTTGATCCAGCTAACAACACGCATCTGGGAATTCAAAAAGTAAAATGTTTTGTGCTCTGCCTCTGAATAAGGCAGCCCTGAAATTGTTCAATTTTAGCTTTTAAACAAATCTTAAATGGGAGTGACAATTCTGTTTCTGTAAATACTAGGAAGGGAGCAAGAGAGTAGAAAACATGAGCTCCTTTGGAAGGGGAGAAGTAAGGTTTGGGAGATCCCTAGCCACAGGACTTCTGAGAGGATCATGTGGTAGGTGGATAATTACATTCATAGGAACTACCTCACTCCCGCTTTCTTAAGTAATTAGGTCTAATTAGAACCAGCCACAGAGCACTGATAACAAAAGGAATCCCATATGATGTATGACAGTTATTTAACTTGTCTCGAAGTCAGACAAGCAACATTATGTCTCTGGCTTCAGGTAACTGAAATAAGAAAACCACGATTAGTGATAGATGTGTAAGAAAAACAAAAATCCATGTGTGACAAAGGAAAGAATGCTTCTTATTCTTTTTTTTTTAATGTAAAATTGTTTACTAAGATATAGAAAGGAAAAGAATAATAATTATGATAAATATATATAAAAATAAACGTATATAACAAGTGTTGCACAAGCAGTTACTCACACCCCCCAGATTGAAGCCCAGCTAGCTCCCTGAGCAGCAGAAGAGAGATGAACTCCTACCTCCTTCAAAACTCATTCCACTTGATGTCATATGGCATGGCATATTCCTTTGGACAATTTGAGGCAGCTGTCCTAATTCTCTTCCCTCCTAGCTTCCTTGGGCCCTTTGTTGAGAATGGCCTTGGCTTTGTGCAACAGTGCTTAGCAGCAACTGTAAACGGTGATGTGTTATCAACATTGTTTTCTCCTACATAGCCTCATACCAGACACTGAAGAAAACAGTTCTGTCCCAGCTGAAACTAAAACTACATAGGTGATACCAACTGTATCAGTGTCTTTAAAAATCACTGTCAGTTATATTAAAATCCCTCTAATTTGCATTTCAGAGACTTAGTTATAACAAATTAAGTTAGTACAAGAGTCTGTGCAAAGCATTATGTTTCTGTATGGTATGTACGAGGGGGAAGATCTTTCCTGTTTAGGCTCAAAGTAGTAGTGACCATCTACTCAACCTGTGACCCTGACAAAAAAAAACAAAACAAAAAAAAAAAGAATGAGTGAGCTGCTTTCAAAAGTCAGTAAAGAATAATACAGATAGAACTTTTTTTGTACAGTGTGTAGTTCTTTCTAGATGCATGGGATCATATACTGGCAGTTTTAAGAACAGCATTTTCCTCCTGCACAAATTCTGGGCCTGTTAGCCTGTCTATCTTCCCTTTTTTAACAGAGATATTCTGTTAGTATTTAATTGAAGGTCAGGAAGTGGCAAGTAAGGAAACAGATGCAGTGTTAAAGCCTGATGTACTACTGAGGGTACAGGTTTGCTTTCATTTTTGCCAGCAGAGTAATGGCCAGAAAACTGAAAATGCTTCCAGAAGATTACATGAGAGAAGGATGACATGGATTGGATATACCAGCTACAACTTTAGAGGTAAGAGGAAGAACACTACACAAGCATTACACTGGCTATAATGTTCTTACATAGACTCTTGCATTAGCAATCACACTGGCATTAAGCTCACATTGCATTATCAGTGTTAGATATTGCAGTGACAGCAGGTTAGAAACCTTTGTTAGGAAAGAAAGAAGCTAAGAAGAAGACTCACCGTGTAAAACGTGATGACTATTGCACAGCAGGTTTGAAGGTGTTGACAATATTTAGCACCATTATTTCTTATATTGAGAATGTGAGATCACGGCACAGTCATTCATGTTCAAGAGATAGACATTTATTACATATGGTTAACTGCAGTGTGTAAATCAGCATGAGGTTTTGTCTTGCTTGCTCATAATGCATAGGCTCTCCTGTAGGGCCACTGAAGTGAACAGGAGCATGTGAGAGTGAGTTGCTGTGCAGATGGGTCAGCAAATCAGCATCTAGTTTTTAGTTATTTAAAATCACTGTTTCTTTTGCTCTTAAGCCAATCAACAGATCAGCAGGTTTTTTTCAGTGATTTCCTGCCCCATATGTTCTCACTGTGGTAATCTTTTCCCAACTCTTTATTTCTTCTTTATACCCTTGTACTTGGTAGATGTTTCTAAAATTACAGCTATCAAACCTGTTCACCAGAGAAGGCATGGAGCAATGAAAACCTTTACAGCCCAGGGAGCTCAGTGACAGTGCTTTGGTGAAAGCCTTCCACTTTTTCATAGTCTTTATGGTCGGAAAGACTTTTGACCTCAGAAGAACAATCAAAAGGAACATTTATCCAGAGAATGAATGCAGGGGAAAATTATCTGAGCCACTCAGCAAGTGATCTATCATGTGGTACCATTTCCCTCACATTCATTGTCAAATTTCAGAATAACTTTTCAGTGGAAACCTTCTGTCACAATTTATCAGGATAAATCATTTCATTAATGAACATATAGATTTGAGGGGATGTTTTCTTTTCACAATAATCCAAGTATTTAATTACTTTTGCTTTAAGCTTCACTTTAGGACATTAAGGGATAGGTCTGAAAAGAAGTTCAGAAGCACTGGTCAGACAGTTGCAGGGAATCAGCATTCAAACAACAAAACAAATGATGACATTTTCTACAAGTCTCTAATGCAGTGGGCTTCAGTTCTGTCTGTCTCTAATAGCTGCAACATTCTGGTTGTGAGTTGTCTTCTTTTTGTTCTTGTTAGATACAACTATAATGGCCCTGCACAATAAATATTAAGAAGATTGTCTTATGGTCCTGAAGCTGAAGGACATGTCACATTGTGCTTAGTCCAGAGGCTTCTTGGAACTCAAGGTATTTTTAGAACACAGTTACTGTAAAGTTACTTGTATGCTCCATGGTGTAATGATCTGAAACAATGCAAGGAACATTGTATAGTTTGTGGATTCACGGCCTAAAACTAGAGAAATGTTAAAATCCAAGATGTTACACAAAGGCGAGGGTGTTTAGAAACACAGAGTCTGCAGGGATATTGGTGGAAGGATGTGTACAATGGAGGGACAAAAGGAGTCCTATCCATCCTGACTTTTGAGATTAGTCCATGGCAAACCAGACTATGCCCAGACAATGTGTGGAACACAAAGCTGCTGCCATGCATGGAGCATACTAATAATTACTATAAACAAGCAGTGGTCTGGTGCTTAAGTTCACGCTCAGATCCTGCTTTATTTATAAGCAGAGGCATACTCTCTGCCTCGCATGTGTATGTGATATGCTGTTTTCTATCTTCATGCTTCCAGCCACAATTTTGCAGTCTAAGCTACTTTCCTGTCCTTTAAAAATATGAATATTTACTCTATACCATTCCAGCTATGCTATTCACACAATGATTAGTGATCGTCCTTGGGGAGGAGTGGCTGGAAAGCTGCATGACAGAAAGGGACCTCGGTACTGATGGACAGTTAGCTGAATAAAAGCCAGAAAGTGGACAGAAAGGCCAGTGGCATCCTGGTCTGTATCAGAAATGGTGTAGTGAGCAGGACTACAGAAGTAATCCTCCCCCTGTACTCTGCACTGGTGAGGTCCCACCTTGAGTACTGTGTTCAGTTTGAGGCACCTCAATACAGAAATGAAGTTGAGGTGCTGGAACAGGTCCAAAGAAGGACAACAAGGCTGGTGAAGGGCTTGGAGAAGAGGCCCTATGAGGCGAGACTTAAGGAACTAGGGCTGTTTAGTCTGGGGAAGTGTAGGCTGAGGAGAGACCTTACTGCTCTCTTCAAATACCTGAAAGTTGATCACAGTGAGAGCAGAGTTGGTCTCTTCTCACTGGTGACAGGTAACAGGATGAGGGGAAATGGCCTCAAGTTGTGCCAGGGGAGATTTAGGTTAGATATCAGGAAAAACTTCTTTACAGAAAGCACTGGAATAGGCTCCCCAGGGAGGTGGTTGAGTCGCCATCCCTGGATGTGTTTAAAAACTGTTTGGACGTGGTGCTCAGGGACATGATTTAGTGGTGGGTTTTTAGAGTTAGGGTAGAATGGTCAGGTTGCATTTGGACTTTACGATCTTGAAGGTCTTTTCCAATCTGAGCAGTTCTTTGATTCTGTGATATCTGAATATTCTCGAGCCTTTTAGCTCAGGCAGGAGAACATACGAGGTGCAGCTTGACAATTATGTGTTACTTTAAATGACTTAAAATGCTATGAAATATAAAGTACTGTGACATTAAAAAGGTGGATCAGTAATACAGTAGAGTGGGATTTATGTATCTTAGCTTGCATTACACTGACCAGTAATAAATATAGGTCACTCTGAAAGTGATGACTTATATTTGTTTCCATGGAAACTATAATAGATACAAAAACAACAATCACACTGTTTGATAGTACAAATTCTCAACTACGAAACACCATTTTTTCAACATAGTCACCACCATTAGCTATTATGTATTTTCACCAGCACTGAACAAGAGCTGGCATGCCACACTCATTAAAATCTGTAGCAGCACAGGTGACTGTTACCGTCACCACTTCTGAAATGCACCACTCACCACCTCATTGTGCTCACTTCCAATGCTTGGTCTCCGTAAATGTTCAACAAGTGTTGATAAATGTCAGTGGGTGCCATTTTTTCAGCATGGAGAAATTCAATGACACACCATTGTTCATACACACCTCCACGTCAGACACCTTTGTACCAGAGTGCCCTTCTGCTGCCACATGTCACATGGCAACAGCATGTAACAGGATGCTGGCAGGGTGGTTCAAGCTCTACTCTCACCCCACCAACTACCTCTGATGTCTTGAATCAACATAATAAAATAGGAGGCATTACATTCAGAGTAGTTTTGACCACTAAAATCGTCCCAACTTCTAGCTTTGCATTTTACTTAACTCACGGGAAAACACATACGCAGCAAAAGAAATAGGAGATTACTTTGCTAATGCCTGCATGTATTGAGAAAGCAGTTTTAGGAACAAAGCTAGTGTATGTTTTACAGATATCAAAGGGTACATTTACTTTATCTGATGATTAGTGTATTACTTAAAATATTCCCTTGGAAAGTTTATTCTCAGGGTTTTCTTAGCCCAGAGAATGTCAAGCATGATTGGAGGAACATATTACCTGACACTAATAAGGTTTTAAAAAGAAGCAGACAGTGTTACTAATATCCTTATTCTGGTCCCATAGATAAGGAGCCTTTTTTAATACTTTGCTTTGTAGTAAGTGAAATTTCTCATCCTTATTTCAGATAAAATGTAGATGGCTACTGAAAGCACATCTGAGCCTTCCATTTAACAATTTATTACTGGAGCTGGGTATACTGCACTCTTTACAGCGTACAATTAATTTTTATAAATTTTAGCCAACAACTCTGATACCTGTTGCTTTCCTTGCTGACTCAATGGTTTATGTACCCAAAATGTTGCTTCACAGCTAAGATGGAAACAATTCCTGAAATAATACAGAACTTATTTCATGCCATTTCTTGGATGAACTTCTTAGATATGCAAGTGTACCGCATGGTGAAGTGCTCTTGTATGATATTATATGTCATACCAGCTATTTTCTCAAACAGTATGAAAACAGCAAAAAAATAAAACCATATAAAACATGAACCAAGGTATAACATCTGGGTCCATTGGGCTCAGCCCCTGCTCGAGCAGGAACACCTAGAGCAGGGTGCCCAGCACCACAGGTGAAGGCAGACCTCATAGTCTTTGGGCAGCCTGTGCCAGTGCTCCATCACACACAGTAAAGAAGCACTCCTGGTGCTCAGAGGGAACTTCCTGTTTTCCAGTTTGTGTCCTTGGCTTCACAGAGTCTTGTAGCTGGGTACAGCTGAAAATAGCCTGGTTCTATCCGCTTCACATCATCCTTTCAGGTGAGTATTGATACGATCCCCTCTGAACTTCCTCTTCTCCAGGCTGAAGAGTCCCAGTTCACTCAGCATCTCCTGAGAGTGGTGTTCCAGATGGTAGTCCTCTGTTGGACTTCTTGTATGTCCTGGTCTCTCTGGTGCTGTGGGACCCAAAACAGGACACAGCATTCCAGGTGCGACTTCAATAATGCTGAGTAGAGCTGAAGAATCATCTGTTTTGACCTGCTGGTGTTAGTTTGCTTAATTCAGCCAAGAATAATATTAGTCTTCTTAGCAGCAAGGGTACATTGATTACAAAGTGGCCTCACAACCACATCTGCCAGCTCCCTCAGCACTTGTGTGCATTCCATCAGGGCCTACAGGTTGCAAACATCTATTTTACTCAAGTATTCCCTGACCTCATTCTCTTCCACCAAAGGTACATCTTCCTTGCTCCAGCCTTTCAATCTTGCTTTCCCATACTCTATACCCACAGTATATCAAAGCTGTTTTTTTCCCACCTGTTCAGGTTTGATAACATCTAGGACAATGATCAGCTAGTCGGACTAACAATGAATGCAGACATCCAGTCAATCTGTGATTTATATATATATATATATACCCAAAAATCTGCAGAGTAAGGAGCAGATAACTGAACAATCTGAAAGTTAGTTGCAGATCACATCTACTTAACCAGTAAATCCAGTAAAACAAGTATCTGTCTACTCGTTCATCAGACTGGTAGAGAGGAAAGAACATATTCAATATCATTTTGATTGTAATGAAAGTAGTGAAATTTTTTTTTCTCTGACACGGTCAATTTTTGGTAAGCGTTCACTTACGGAGTAACTTCTTAGCATGTACAAATCTGTACATAGGAAGGAGTGTTATGTCAATAATATGCAATGTAATTATGCATTCACAAAGATATGAATTAGACTATAGTTATATTTTCTGTACCTGAACAGGAAGAACTTGCTGAAATCTGCTCTTAATTGTATGCTACAATGGCTGGTAAATATTGAATGTGAAAAAAAATGACACAGGAATCAAAACAATAGTTAAGATTTTTTATTTTTGAAAGTATACTATTTTACTGGATAACATTTCCTAAAATTAATTTGAGTTTGAATTGTATTTCAAGGCCAGCTATTCCTAAACTTACATACCAATCTATATTGCTGACACTGTGCTTCTTTTGGGCTGCCAGCAGATTATATCCTCACTATGGTTTCACCACTGGCAAGAAGCCTAGGAGAGAAGTTTGCAGATGGAAAGGGATGGAGAAATTCCCAAATAATCTGTTCTGTTCTGGTCAGGTTCTTATACTATACCCACCACCACTGCACCAGGGACCTTGCTAAGCAGACACATTGGGGCCCTGCTTGCAAAGCAGAAGATCTCAGGTCTGAAATAATGATGGATGAACACTAGGTTTTGGTTCAGTTACAGGTCTTGGAAAAATTAAGAACAGTTCTCATTTTATCAGAATGAATTCACCCATCCCTAATATAGAGCTGGCGAGGTAGTTTTTTGCAGCATTAGAATACTGTTGTATAAGCATAGTGACTAAATGATAAATGCCTCTAATGGGGATGGAGTAATGGCCTTGAACTACTGTAGACAGCTCCACTGGAACTGCTGTTTATCACTCACAGCATTTCTTACTTCAGCTTCATTGTATACTAGCAAGATAGATGCTATTCTCCCTCCCCACCCTACTCATTCCATTCTTGCTGAAATGCTGTTAAAGGAAGTGTTACCATTAAAAAGGGAATCAAAGGGACTTGGTGCATATAATAGAGTTCTGCATTAGAACATAGCCTATCATTCTGAGCTCTTCATGCCGACCATCTTTGTTTATCGACATTCTGCATTAAAACTACTTGTCAAAAAAAAAAAAATTAAAAAAAAACAAGCCTTGAAGCCTTGATTATTGATATTGTTCATATATTTATTCATTATTAAGTGAATTGCAGTTCTCTGGGATCTTAACATCTATTCATAATGCTAGCAGAATACAATTTGCTGCAGGAAAAGGGTTGTACGCTTTCCACTTACTGGGGAATTCTGTTATCAAATGCTAACAAAAATAAATAAATAAATAAGTGCCTGCCAGCTATGGCTTTATTATGTTTTCCCAGAACTAATAAAGGAAAAGCTGTGAAAGTTTTTCTTTTTCACTTTCTTTTCTGTGTCAGCCAACAATAACAACAACAACAACATACAGTCTTTTGTTTGCAACAGAAACATTTTTTTTAATTTTATTTTTTTCAGAAAATGATCTAACCAGAACAGTAGTTATTACTACTAAAATTAGGATCCTCAGCTGTAAGCTGAAACTTCCTGCGAAGCACTCCTGGGGTATCAGGAGCAGTTATTTCCAGGACATGTAGATGCAAAGATAAGGTGAACTGATTTGGATGAGTGACTGTGTAGTACAGAACAAATGTGTTTGCACATCTACTGCTGGCATTTTCCTACCTTTGCAATCAAACATCACACAGTGAGACACACTGAATTCCAGCTATTTGGTGAATTGACCACAGATAAGTTGAAGTGAAGGAGAAGTTCCACTTTCCTCAGCATCCTCTGTAATCTCTTTTATGATTATCCAGCTGTGTGTTGCAAGAAACACATCAATGCCCACAGTTTGTTTCTGACTGAGATGGCAATACCAAAACCCCTTATTTGAAATCCTTCTGACGTGAATTAAACTTCATAAAGCTCTAATAGTTTTACCCTTCTTAGTGCTCACTTAAAGGTCACTTTTAAATGAACTCAAATACTGAGCTTTCAGACAACTTTTGTCTGAACATAGAACTTTAACTAATTTCAGTTCCATCATTTTCTTCACAGGGTGAATTTTATTCTGACTCCTAATCAGTGAATTTTATTTTATCAAAACCCAAAATTGAATTTAGTTAAGGTCTGGTTCAGCAAACTGAAAAGGACTACTTACTTCTCTAGGTCAGGCCTTAGGCAAAGAAATAATGAAACAACCTTTTCTGCTTCCTTTACAACTAATGAAATTTCCTCACTGAAAGTATAATTAGGCTGTGGAACTCATTGCCGTGGGATGCCAACTAGGTAAATTCCAATACGGATTTATAGAATTACAGTGTTCATGCATATAATGGTACATGTTAAGAAAAAAAGAAATGTAGCAACTAGAATACTTTTTATATTTTGAAATGCATTTTATTTCATGGGATTAGAATGAAATCTTAATGAGGAAATCATTAACTTTTTGTGGGGTTTCTAACTGAATTGGCCACTCTCAGCATCAAGATGGACAGATTTCTATCCATTGGTTGGCAGTTCCACTGGAGTCATTCAAGGTCAAGCTGTAGAGGGCTCTGAGCAGCCTGATCTAGCTGTAAGTGACCCTGCTCATTACAGGGGAGTTGGGCTAGGTAACTTTTAAATGTCCCTTCCAACTCAAATGACTCTATTACTTTACGAAGTTTGACCAAGTATATGGAAGTGAGTTGTAGAACATGTACTGCAGATATTTTAGTGACCCATGGTGACTGGGGTGGGGGGGAGAGAAAGGGGTTATAACACATACCCTATGACTGTATGTTATTTTAATTTTTTTTTTACTGCATTTTGTTGCTGAGTGTGATATTAAAATACTGAGTGTATTCTGATTTGTATTTTAGATTTACTCTTGAAAGCTGTTGCAGTTGTAAAGTTCTTTTTGATTAACAGAGAAGAATATTGAGATGTGCCTTTCTTACTAATTTGCCACAGTACTTAAAGACCATTAAAGATTATCTTTTAACTACGTACACCCTGATTTTGAACAGAACAGAGGTCATTCAGCTAATTGTGTCTCTGCTATCCCTTGAGAATTCAGCAGTCCATTATATCACAGTTTTAAGTACATAGAACACCAAATTCAACATTTTACATTCATTTTCCAGCATATACATGTAGTTTGTAATCCAGAGTCCTTAATAACATGTGGCTGTCCCTAGAAAAGTTAGTCAAGAAGCTGACCTGGGTCTGTCTTCTTTGAAGGTAAATTTTTAATGTAAATACATGACAGAACTGTATTTGTAGGTCAGGAGATATTATCTGTTTTATAGTATTAGAGCTGTATGACAAGACAATTTTATCAGCTGTTTTCTTTGAAAATAATTTGCAGATAAATTGTCTGTGGGCAGATCAAGTAAGCTGCAGGACTCATTAGACTTTTATCTTCCGTTTGGTTTTTAGTGAGGATTCTTTTTACAGGTTCCCTACGCATCTGGCCCAGAAACAGAATTTCAGCTCCAGGAAAGAGACAAGGTTTTGAAAAGGAAACTATTGCAAATCAAGTCAATAGCCCCTCCCAGATAGAAAATATTTTTATAGAGTTCTATTTCCACAGTGTTTAGTTTGGGGAACACAGCAGCATCACTACTACAGGGACAGATTCATGTTTCCAAACCAGAATGTTCTTATTTCTACTTTGTGTTCCCATGTGCAGACAGGGTAGCTGATCTGTAGTTCACCCACCCTTATGGCTACAGCCTGCTGACTCAGCCAGCTGGCTGCCCCGTAGCCTGGGCAGCCTGCACAGCCAAATAACTTGCCCACTAGAAAGGCATCTGGCCAGAAGTGGTGTCCCAAGGAAGACTCCACTTGCTCTTGAGGCAGCTATGTGAATTACACATAACACCCTTTGCCCATAAGAGTTAAACTACTTAAACTTATATGAAGCCCAGAAGAGAATTCTTGTCAAATCTATGAAGCTGCTTACTTCAGTCAAGCCCTACTGCATTATTCAGATGTTCAGAACAGGATAAAATATTAGAAATAAAGAGGAATGTAAATTTTAAACCAGCCTATTATTCCTTTATCTAGCCTGTGGTAAATTGCTACTGCAGGAATTTGGTTATTCAGTTGAGTTTGACTGAGTATTTGTAAAACAGATCCTCATGTCATTACCCTGCTTTATTGCGCACATTTAACTTGAAAAAAAATAAAACAGGCAGTATTTTTGCTAGTGGAGTTCATCTTTGCTAACCAGATAGGATGAAGTGAACAGGCAACCTGCACAGAAAGAACCTTCAGGCAGATTTCCTTCCCCAAACCAGCTTTTACTGACTAACAGAGTGAGATGAGATAATGAAAGCTCTCACCTTTCATCTTCTCAGGAGTGGTCAGTGGGGAATAAAAAAGCAATCAGACAAAAACAAAGTAAAATTAACTATTCAAGCAAAAACAAACAAGTAAACAAACTAACAAAATAAACTAAGAGACTCCCAACTGATTTACAGCACCCAGAAACAAAGGGTGTCAATACAGTGTCTTGAGTAATAAATAAATAAATAAACAAACAAACAAACAAATAAGTGTGCATTAGAACTTCTGTCAAGAGAAGTTATTAAATAATGAGATAAAAGCTAATATAAAATGCCCTCAAAATGCCTTTCAAGCTCTATCTTTTTCTACTCATACTCACTTCCCCAAAGGTTAAAAAGTGTCTAATGTTTCCATTCTGGCCAAACACCTGTCAAATTCCTATTTTAGTTAGATTTTAATTAGGAGCAGGAACTAATACCCTACTAATTAATTGGGCATCTTCCTTCCCCAATTCCTCTGCTGCCTCTTCTTCTACTAAGATAACCCACCAAATAGGATTGCTGTACAGCCATGAAATTCCCTAAAATAAGACTATGATGATAATAAACAGTTGAATACTGAAAAAACTAATATATTCAAATTTATTCACACATTCTTAATTAATCATTAAAATTTTGTTGGAACTGAATATCTTGAAAACAAAACTGATTTAAACAGCACATTTTCACGTGTCTGATAACGTATTTGCTATCTAACTTTATCAGCACACTGCATGTGAATTGCTTGAATGAAAGCAGAAATGGATCTCTTAATCTTTTGATGTGGACTGTCTATTCATCTTAGATTGCTCTGCTGATATAACAATATGATTTCCATGTGCTTTGTTCACAAAGTAGTTGTTTGCAACTCAACAGATTGTTTTCTGCAAACTTAATTCCAGAGATCACAGAAATTGTGTGGTTCATTTCAGCTAAGGCACTATCCCTGATATATGCTCCAAAGCTCTTCTCTTTTGCATTGCATTTCTCAATCAGTATTAAATGAGAGACTTGTGGAAAAGAGAAGTGAAAGAGAACTGCAGAGAAAGTGCACTTCATAAATGCTTAAAAAAGGAGTAGGTCCCATTAGCAGAGGTTTTAGAAGCAGGAAGAAATATATTTGTTTTACTTTTGTTAGTTCTTTCCTCCCCTCTAGCCTCTTATTGGGAGTAAATACATAAACAGTTTCTTCTGAAAGCACTTTGGTTCAAGCTTGGAGTAGTAGTTATGTATATTTACAAACCAGATGTACTGTAGTACTGTCCCTGAAACACCCACAGAGCACGATGAACATGATGAACTGTGTTATATTGCTATGCCAGCAAAACAAGTGTTCTGGTGCCATCACACAGTGCTACCTCCAAGAGATGATAATATCACTTCTGAAAATTGATGAACGTCTAAACATGGATCCAATCAACTTTTGTAATCATCTAGAATGGTTGTTCTGCTGCCACAGAGTCATCTGTCATAAGTCTATGACTAACCTATGCGGTTTTTGTAACAGGTTTGATTTTTATCAGCTATTTTATCCTTTCTACTCACCCAGGTTTTTGGTAAATTAGTAAAATCCTTCCAAGGCTTTCGATGAATTCCCATTCATTAGGACATTCTTTGAAAAAAAAAAATAATAAAGGAATAAAAGTCTTACATATCTACAGAGATACATTTTACTAAATACTAGCTTAAGTATTTAAACATTTACATGTGAAATTTTTAGACCTATGCCCTAAAAATGCTTTTTCCAGTCATATCAATACCTTAGTGGTTTGGAGCATCACTGATATGTGGATATGACTGAGAGTTACTTCACTGTTGATTCTGGGCTTGGTTCTCTAATGAGTAGGTCTTCTAGTGGAAGGCCTAGTATCTACCAGAGTATCACAGCAAAGAAACAGATAATAAGTAATAGATAATAGAGAAACAATAGAGTTGTCATGTGGAAAAGCTGAAGAGAAGCAAATTAAAAGATGTGCTCTTAAATTATAAACATCTGCCATGGGCCAGCACTGGAGATTGGATGTTGAACCCAACACAATTGGAGAACTGACCCAATTTAAAGTATCCAAACTTACACTATGCTCTTTGGTTTAGATAAGCATATATTATTATACAGTACATAATCTATACTTAATTTATTTTTAGCCTGGGGGAAAATATAAGTGATTACCACCCATATTTAAATAAAGATAGAACTTTTCCAGCTTTCAATGCAGCAAATGTTAGGATTTTATTAATATGCTGAGAAATGTATTTGCATTATATCCCACAAAGTGATCTCAATCTCTGCTAGGGTGAAAGTAATTTAAAAACTCCTTCTCTATAAAATAGTTTTACAGACTTATTAAAGTAATTAAATATCTCTATGAGTGAGATGGAATTACTCTTACATTAAAGTCTGAAGCATATTATAGCTGTATTTCTTAACCAGGATAGTGCTTTAAATCAATTACATCCTGTTATAATGATCTTTTTTTTGCTAAAATACATGATTTGTGGCATTTCTATAAAAGCAATTAATAGTAGCCTTTTAATATAGAGGGTATACATTCTGCATACTATGTATGTGAATGTGTGAAACATGCCACACCTTTATAAAGCATTTTAAAATTGCTTAATTGCTGCCATAAATCATTTAAATGAATCTTAGTCTGAGTAATTACTTTTGATTGGTTCAGCGTGCTGTTTTACTTAATACATTGTGTTTTTCTAATTGACCAAGATTTTAATAACAAATTGCAAAAGAGTGTGGGGGAGGATGGATAGTACAACCAGCAATTTTAATATATGTGGTGTCCTGAACTCAGTTAATTAATCCAAACAGCAGCGTTTGAAATGGCATCTGCTTTATGCAACTGGAAGTGCTTTTATAATCCTAAAATGCTCTTTAACTAATCTGCTCAGGGTTCTTAAATCTGTATTTTTAATTACTGTTATTATTTAAAATAAAACACATTTGGTTAAAGAAGTCTGTGGTGACTGGTATCTGCAGGGTATATTCTGCTTATGCTTTTTAAATTTAATTTGTAATTCTTCATCCTTAAAGAATTCGGGGAAATATGATTTCAAATTCTGCCTTGAGGGAAATAGCAAGCTTGTGGCTACAGTGTCCTTGGAGCAGATCACAGAATTTACTGTCACACCGAAGTCTGGGATGGTCAGGGATGCTGTTCTGCTATAATTAAGCCAATTCTATTCCTTTTTCAGATAGTCTTTTCTCAAATAATTTCTTCCAGGATAATTAGTGTCTAATGAAAGCAAAGAATCATCAACTGGTACCTGCAGAGGTGAAACCAATTGAAAGTGTGATTTTGGATGTTTTAACTATTCTAGCTCAGCTGTTCCAGGAGGAGACTTCTGTATCAAATGAGTCTTCTACTCTATGAAACGTGGATTTATCCTGTCATGAAAGAAGGCATTCCCAGAATGGGGAAAATTAACTACGCTAGTTCTATTTCTGCTCAGGATCTTGAGACCACTGTAGAAAAGGAATACTAATTACATTAATTTTGTCTCATTCTGTGAATTCAGCCCCTGCATGCTGGAGAAATGAGAACAGGTCTTTTATCTCTATATAAGCATAGCTGGCAGATAAAACAACGGATGTATAACCCTGCAGGCTCCATTTGGCCTCTCTAAGATCTGGTTACTATGGAAAGAGGGTAGCAGCGTCTTTCTGAAGGTATTAGATAGAGATATATTTGCAGATATTAGTTGCCACTGCCCCATGGAGCAGGCTTTCCTGCCAGTCCAAAAGACGGTATTTTTCTCAGAAATTAGGATGGTGGGAAGCTTTGGTTGTTTCTCAAGCATCGAATAGAAGCGCGTGAAGCAGATAAGGCCTGTGTTCTCATGCTAACTTATTTCTGTTAAATAGATACAAAATATTCCCATGACTGAAGCAGACCCGTAAAAGCTTTAAACCGTGTACATTTTGGGTGTTCCTGGCTGCCTAGCCTGAGCAAGACAAGCCAGAGGTTATATCAGCAAATCATTCAAGGAACAGAGACTGAATTCAGGATGTTAGGAACAGCCACAGTGTGGATATGTCCTGAAGGGAGTACATCATGTCTGGAAGAGGTTTTTAAATACTTCTTGGTTTAAATCCCTGAGTTATTAAAAAATAAAAATAAAAATAAAAAATTAAAAAAATAAATAAAATGAGTAAGAACAATGTTCAAAGTGGAGAAAATTAATTAAAAATTGAATTTAATAGGTAAAATTGAAATTTGAAGTTCATGGTCGTCTTCTCCCAGCTTCAAAAGGAGTATGCAATTGTATTTCTGTTTCAATTTAATTTTAAATTAGTAAAACTCTACAAAATATTTCAGAAAAAAAATCTCATATTTTATCAGAAGTAATGCCCCTTTTTAACACAGAGAATTGCTATCCAGAGATCAATGTTCATGTTCTAGTTTTTATCTTGTTTTTGTTTTTCTACTCTCTATTCGAGCATCAACTTCAGAGAAATCATTTTGTGTATCAGTTGTATAGAATGTGCTGAAGGAGTACTCTTAAAAGCATCTGGGGAAGTATGAATAGGTATGTACTAAAACAATTTTAAAATTAGTTCTGTGTAACCAGTGTCTTCAACTATATTTCAGAAGAGTGCTATAAGGCTAAATCATAGAATGATTTGCGTTGGAAGATGAAACCAAGATCATGTTCATTTACAGTCCTAGTGGGTATTACTGACACCATAAATGTCACACGTTTATAGGTCCCACAAGCACCATATCTCGTGAGGGATCTTCATACCTTGTTGGCTTACAGAATGTTTCTTTAATGAGAGAAGACCCAGTTCTTAAAACTTCAGCTGCCTCTTCATATGCAGCGCTGCTGTCCCTATCTCTGCAAAAGGCAGAGAGAAATCTCTCTGAAAAGCCCTGGGTGGAATGATGTCCTTCCAGTCCATTCCATGTGGTTTATTTTTAGATACTAATAACTATCAGAGAATTTCAGAGAAACTATGCTCTATTCCACCTGCAGCTCTCTCAGGGCCTGGCTCTTTGTAAAGCCTGTGGTCTCATTTAACATGGCTGTCCAGAACAGGGACTTCAGTCAGAGTGGAAGTCTTGGCTGAGGATTTTCTATCTTTTCTTAGTTTACGGTCAGATGGTTAGTGTTACTCAACAATGTCTGTGTCTGTGAGTTGTTCTCAGACTCTTGCTCCTGTTTTGTTGCTCTGTACAGTATCATGGTTTGTTGTAACAATTACAAGCTAATGTTGTAATTATGGACTTCATAATTTTAATTTATTTTCATGACAACAACTCTGGCGAGGTGTTTTTTTTTTGAAAAGCAGATACAAATTATAATGAAAATAATGTGTAATTGGAGGCAATCAGTGGAATCAGATCATTAAAACACAGAGTGAATGGCATAGATGAAAAAGCAAACAAGCAAACAAAGACGCTGAACAACTTCTCCAGTTGGAGAGCGGGTGAAAAAAGTCATCTCTTCCCAGCAATGGTTTCAATATTTGGATAGCAGATCTCACTATGTCTGCAAACAGGTAACTTGGCACCCTCCTCCAGCTGTACAAAGCTAAAACATTAGGCAACATCATGTGGGACTGGGCACACAATCCCTTTTTCTCAGACTTCCAGTACACCTTTCTTTGCTTTAACAAAAAATACAGTCCAGTCATTATGGCAGGACTAGTAGGAAATGAATGAAAGAATTTCTCTGAAAAAATACTGATAATGTGTTTAATTCTTAAAAATCTAGGAGTTGTACACATATACTGCAATGTCCATTCAAAAAAGATGTGTAAAATTGCTGTAATAAGTTTTATGTGCTTTATCATGAGTATTTGCTCAGTCCATGAGACTCAGGTTTTATCTGCAGTATTCAAAAAAGGTATGTTTCTATTGATTGTACAGGAAGACAAAACTTACCAGCCCTGAATAGTAGGCCAAATCACTCACACAGCTGAACACAGTTGTACCGAATGGGATTCCTTATGCCCTTTACCATAACTGAGAATCTTCCACTAAGACTGTAAGTGATGGAGCCATCTTCAGTATCTGATGGATTCGTGATTTTTCTTTAGGAATGGTTTTCTGTGTGTTCACATAAACATGTTGTGTCGGTACCCTTCTCTACTCTCCAATCTTCCATGTTCTGCCAGCTCATGCTCATAAGAAAAAATGAATACAGAAATGCTATCTCAGCAGAACATGTCTTCCACTATTCAATGGATGTTGACATTCAGTATGTACTACATAATTTGATCTAAAAATTATCAATTAAAATAAACGAGGTACATGGTACATTCAAACTACCCATCTGAAAAAGTATTTTCTTTGTAGAAATATTTTTGTGTGAAACTGAACATTGCAAGACATGAAAGACTTAGATTACATTCTAATATGATTTTACATTAAAACATGAGATTGTAAGTACTGTGTAGAATGAACAATTTATTAATGCTATATACAAATATCGGCTCTGCCTCAAAAATGCAAACACATCTAAGGTGCCAGAGGCAGTTGTCTCCCAACACATGGTAATACTACACACAGGTTTAGCAAAGAAATTAAAAATAACATTGAATTGGAAGAGTCAAGGGAATTTAGATAGGCAGAACATAATTACCCAAGCTGGAATTTGGCCAAGACACTAGGGCTAACACTCTTTTCTCTTTTGAAAAGTGCCAGGAGATCTTTAATGAGAACAAGTACCAAGGGATCTCTAATGAGAACAAGGTCAGGACCTTCATTTGATATCTCAGCTGAAACATAGCAATCTCAGCAGCATCATACTACCTAACACAAGGCTGGGGCATAAGTTCAGATCTGACTCAGAAAGAAGAGTGACAACAATAGCGTAACGACCAGCTTCCTCTTTTGTACCTTGCTTTCTATGCTCTCCTCTCACTCCAGTGCTCAGCAAAGTGTTGTTTGTCAGGTACAGAGTAGAACACAGGCAGACCGGTGTTTCTTTTTAAATGTATCTGGCTCAACCATTGTTGTTTCCATTTGGTATTTTTTGCTGGATAAATCTGTAAATAGGTACTGGCTGACTGAATGCTGAGCTAACCAAGGACAGTAAAGAGGAGTCTACTCTTGACATGAAAGAACGTAATTATGACCAGAAAAAAAAAAGCAGAAAGTGTGCCATTCTAGTAATTTTAATCACTTGCACTTGTTAGTAAAAGACCTTAAAATAGTTCTGCAATGACAGTTTTAGATTGTCAAAAGAATCTATTTAGTAAAACATTTTAATATGTACTTTGTCAGTCTAAAAACTGTATTTCTGGCATTTCCAGTTCTTTGGGTTATGAAGGTGAGAGAGGATTTGGCTATTTCTGTTACCATTTACATGGTTCAGGTACAACCTCTTCTAGTTTATTTGCATATTCATTTCCAAAGTAGTCACAAAAAAATTCACAGGTAAAGGTGAACATAATTTTCAAATGTCACCTCACATACTAATAAGTTGTCCTGTTTTCAGAGGCACTGAGCACACTCAGATTCTGTTTATTCCTACTGATGGCTTATGGTCACATGCTAAAAATGTGTTTTGTGGGGTTAGACCCCAAGCTGTAACAAATTAATTAAAAGACACAACACTAAAACTCAGAAGTCCATCAAATATAAATACACGAAAGACAATTTCCCTCCTATGTGTCTACCATTTATTCTTCCTAGGACAACAACAAGCTCACTGATCCAAGGCTTGCACAGCTAAAGAATGCTGTCCTGGTTTGACTGATAAGCTAGGAAACTCCAGTGTTACAGGTGGCGAAGTGTGTCATCACAGTCCAAAAACTATAGGTACTGCCATAAGAAAGGCTTAATAAAACTAATTAAAAGCCGCCCTTCTTTTCTTGCTCTTTTCTGTTCATCATCTGTGTAACTGTGAGAAGATCATCAAAATAACACCAAAGAGAAATACCCCTGATATTTCTGGTACCAAAGGTAAAAGAGGCTGTGCAGCCATTCAACAAGACCTGGACAGACTAGGGAGCTAGGAAGGGAGGAACATGATGAAGTTTAACAAGAGCACATGTAGAGTCCTATACTTGGGAAGGAATAACTATGTACAGTAATACAGGTTAGGGGCTGACCTGCTGGAGAGGAGCTCTGCGGAGAAGGACCTGGGTGTTCTGGTAGACAGCAGGTTGGCCATGAGCCAGCAGTGTGCTTTTGTGGCCAAGAAAGACAATAGTAACCTGTGGTTCATTAAAAAGAACGTGGCCAGCAGGTCAAGGGAGGTGATCCTCCCCCTCTACTCTGAGCTGGTGGGGCCACATTTAGAAATTAGTGTCCAGATCTGGGCTCTACAGTTCAAAAAGGACAAGGATCTCCTAGAAAGAGTCCAGTGGAGGGTCACAAAGGTGATAAAGGACCTGAAGCATTTCCCATATGAGGAAAGGCTGAGAAATCCAATTCAGTTCAGCCTGGGGAAAAGAAGACCGAGGGGTGAACTGACTAATGTTTATAAATGTATGAAGAGAGGTGATAGGCAAATGGGTGTGGCCAGGCTCTTCTTCGTGGTGTGTAATGATAGGACAAGGAGTAATGGCCTAAAACTTGAGCGTAGAAAGTTCCACACAAACATCAGTCTCTTACTGGACTTAATTCATTTTAGTATAACCACATGAAAGCATACTTCAGTTTTAACTTCTCTCCATGTCTAGCAGATCCTAAAGACGCTATGTCTGCATTATTTAAACTGCACTCTTCTTTCAGACTAACTTCTTTGTGAGTAGTGTCTTCTCGTAAGAAAAAAAACTGCAAGCAGTCAAGGAAAGAAAGTCAACCATATCTTTATTGGTATATTAGGATCGTTCTGAGTAATGTATTCAGAACACAAAATAATTTGTGTAGTGTGCATGGCACTCATGCTGAACACAGGAACCTGAGAGATAGAATAATTTGTTTCAGAGGTCTTATTTGCTGTGATATTTGCAATTATTGTCTTTTATCTGACATCTTAATAACAATGACATACCTCATCACACCTGATAAAAAGCAATGATGAATTGTCTTGAAAATTCAGAGCTTTGAAGACTTAAAAATAAAAGATTTCAAGTAGGATCTCACAGGCTCTAAAAAGACTAAGTGTTTCAAGGAGACAGCACCTGTCACAGGGACAATTGGAAATGGGAGGCAACAGAAGCCGCACAGCTACCTCCTCTTCACATGGCTACAAAAGATGGCACCACTTCCGGGATGCGGTTAAAGCGGGAAAGAGTTCAGCATAACTCACCTACCTTTTCTCCACATAAATACAAAAATTAAAAATCAGCATGAACAAGATCATTTGTCTAAAGTCCAGGAGACAGTTTACTGAAGCCAGGCAACTAGCTTGAAAATTTTGCAACTTCGTCTTCCCTGAATTTTCAGCCATTACACTTTGGTACTTACTCTTTTATCCACCCATTACTGCTACCACTGTATGGTGAACACAACTCAGAAAACTTGAGAATCTCTGGAAAATTAGCAACCTGAACATTAAATCATAAATGCATATGCACCTACATATGTCCAGAGAAGAAGTAAATGAAAGGCTAAGAATTTAGATGTTTTGATATATCCAAGTTCACATTATTCAACCTGCTTTCATGCTGCATTTTGTGTACCCAGACACTAGATATTTTGTATTCAGTACATAAGAGTATGAATCTCTTGCCCAAGACAGAACCCAAATTTAAGTGAAAACTTATCAGTGACTAGATGAGCACTTGCATAGCTGAACCATTACAGCTGACTTCCTTAACAGCATGGCAGACTGTCTTATTTGCAAGACATCTCTCATACAGGCATTTATATTCTCGGTTTGTCCCTGAGTAGGTTTAGATAGATAATAGATCACACATAAGTGTATATTTGGACTTTCCAAACATATGTGAAAGTTAAACATAAAAATGTTAAGAGGCCTAGTTTGAATAAGCAAAGAAATGCCCAAAGGAGTCATGAATAATGAGGGAGACAAAAAAAATCTTTAGCAAAAATGCTAAAGTAAGGAGACAAAGAAATCTGAAAAGAGATTATCCTATAACAGTGCAAAAGATGAGGAAGGAAAAGTGTAGCATTAGCTAAAAGACATCAACTCTTTCCCTGGGCAGATGTATACCAATTACAGTTAATTGCCTGACTGAGAACGTTCAGAACACAGGAAGGTCCTTCATGCCATATCCTCATCACCAGGATAACACTCAACTGCTGCCCGCTCCCCCCGCTGATCATTTTGTAGGACAATGGAGATGAACATGCCTTTCAGTTATAGACCTGAGCTGCAAATGTGGACTTGCAGAGATGGGATTAGGAAAGCTGAGGCACAGATGTTACTGAAACTGGGAAAGGATTATTAAAAACAACAAGGGATTCTACAGGTAAATAGGTCAGAAAAGAGAGGTCAAAGAGAGTGTACCTCCTTTGCTAAATGAGAAAGGAGAACTACCTACAACAGATCTGGATAAGGTTGAGGCTCTCAATGAATTCTTCGCCTCACCCTTCACTAGGAGCCAGGATTCTCACATCCCTGAATCAACCTGGTGGCCTTCTTCTACTGGGACTTCTGCAAGGCCTTTGACATGGTCCCCTAATACATCCTTATCTCTAAATTAGAGATATGTGGATTTGAAGGGTGGACTATTTGGTGGATAAGGAATTGGTTAGAAAGTCACAGCCAGAAGGTTGTGGTCAATGGCTCTATGTCCAGGTGAGGCTGGTAATGAGTGGATCCCCTCAAGGGTCTGCCTTGGGTCCAGTATTCTTTAACAACTGTATCAGTGACAAAGATGATGGGATTGAGAACACCCTCAGCAAGTTTGTTGATGACACCAAGCTGAGTAATGCAATTTGCACAACGGAAGGAATGCCATCCAGAGGGAACTTGATAAATTCAAAAGGTGGGCCCTTGTGAACCTAATGAGATTGAACAAAGCCAAGTGCAAGGTTTTGCACTTGGACTGAGGTAATCCCAGATATGTATACAAAATGGGAGAAGAACTCCTTCAGAGTAGCCCTGATGAGAAGGACTTAGGGGTTCTGGTTGATAAAAAACTTAACATGAGCCAGCAGTGTGTTCTTGCAGCTCAGACAGCCAATGGTATCCTAGTTCCATAAGAAGAGTGGTGGCCAGCAGAGCGAGGGGGGTGATTGTCCTCCTCTATTCTGCTCTCATGAGGCCCCAGCTGGAGCACTGCATATGTTCTGGGGCCCCCCAACATAGCAAATATATGAAGCTCTTGGAGAGGGTCCAGAGGAGGGCCATAAAGATGATCCAAGGGCTGGAGCACCTCTCCAATGAAGATAGGCTGAAGGAACAGGAATTGCTCAGCCTGGAAAAAGAAGGCTGCAGTGCGACCTCATTGTGGCCTTGCAATACGTAAAGGGAGTTCATAAATGTGAAGGAAACCAACTTTTCATATAGGTAGATAGTGATAGAACAAGGGACAGTGGGATTAAACTAAAGGAAGGGAGATTTAGATTAGATGTTGTGGGAAGTTTTTACTGAGAGTAGTGAGGTACTGGAAAAGGTTGCCCAGAATGATTGTGGATGCCCCATCCCTGGATGTGTTTTAAGGCCAGGCTGAATGGGGCCCTGGGCAATCTGATCTAGAACTTGATCAAGCAGTTGGCAGCCCTGCCTGTGGTAGAGGGTTGGAACTTGATCCTTTGGGTCCCTTCCCACCCAGGCCATTCTATCATTGTATTAAGAATGAGATAAGATTGAGTATGAAATCAAAGATAATGAATAAAAAATTGACAGAATAACTAGCAATCTCTTAACCACTACTAATTAAAGTCTAATTTTAATCTCACTTACCTGTTCTGACCACTAACTAGAAAACTAAGGGACTTTTATCTATGGGAAACCAGGAGGCTGTGCAGATCTCAACACACAGTATATCTAGCTCCTGGGCTTGGTTCAAAGAAGGGATTTACCAGAGTTTGCATTCAGAATAATATTGATTTTGCCTCATAGTGAGGTCCTTTACAACTTCTGTACAAGCTGGCTGACCAGAGAGAACAATAATTGTGCATGTCATTACCTGTTACACAAGATTACTAATCAACAAATCTCAGAAGTGCTGAGTCTGTTGTAGGTAACCCCCCTAATATATTGGTATGAGCATCTGAATTTTGCTAAAATGGCTATAATTTCTTGGATCTGCAAAGTCAGTCCAGGAGGGCTGTAAATACAGGGGTGAAAGCATATTGCTGGGGAAAAAAAAAAAAAAAAGAGAATAAAGCTAACATTTTGAAGTCCTCTAAAAGATCTAGTTGTGGAAAATTTACACAGGGTTAAAGGAAAAAAGAGATTCTATATTATAACCATTGCTTCATCCATTCTTTGTCAAGATACTGACTATGCCTCAATATGATAGAAGAGAAACTGAAGAGGTCTTTGCTTGGCAGTGGGTCGAGAACAGCTGTGAAAATAAATGATGACTAGAGAGAGAGAGAAAATATATGAGGTACCAGTATGCCTTACTGTACTTTTAAATTTATGCTGCAGATGGTGGAGTGTTTTTGAATCTCAGCATTCTGAATAACTAACCTGGCAGGTGCACACCTGGTGGACTTCTGAGGGGAGAGATCCAACCATTATTATCATAGAAGATCCAGTTGTTAAAGCTGAAGAACTGCATGGCCATGCAGTTTTGTTTTTTTATTTAACTATGCCAAATCTACATATCAAACCACAGGCAGAGATTAAAGTCTGCTTAAAAACTTATACACACATATACACATTCTTTTCCTTTTTAATATGCATTTCATGTGTAAATACATTTGGGAATAACTGGAATTAATATATTTTTATATCATTTTTATTTTGCCTTTTTTAATACATTATTGTGATAAGTACTGATAACAGGAAGAAGTCTCTAACTCCAGTTACAAAAAAAAAAATATATATATTGTATATCCCTGAACCAATGTGATTCTTTTCAAAGTCTGCTTCTTTTCTTTTCTCTCATACGAAACGTGCATGAATAATCAGACCACAGTGCTGCTGTTAATTGTAAAAATCATTAGTAAACTTCCAGGTGCTGTTTACTATATAACCATTGTAATTTTCTATCCTAAAATCAGCATCTCACCAACATCATTGTCTGCCCTGGGGCATGGGGATTGCGCAGCTTTTACATTGTCAAAGGCAGTTGCAACCCCATTTGCTAGCAATGAAAGAAATGGATCCACACCTGCAGCGTTTGAGGCAATAATTCCTAATATTAGCCAGACCTCATGAGGAGGGGGCTTTTTTGCCAATCCTTTATGATTCAACACTTTACAATCCATTTGAAATCATTTAAATATTCTTTTATTTTGTTACTCCAACCCCATGTTTATTCTTCCCTTCATTTCTCTCTCCTTCTGAAAGACCTATAAATAAAAGAGGCAATGTACCATACCATACCTATGCAGCTAAAGAAATCAAAGAATTAAAAATCACCGCTTATTTTAGAGTGTGGATTATTAAAACTATCCAAGAAAAGAGTGGAGAGTCTGCAGTATAGTATGGCTAAGTACAGATGAAATACAAATCTCACATGGAAATACACTAGCTTTCTAACAGAAACAAAACAAAACAAAAAAAAAGAGTTATTTCAAAGTAGAACTGAATCTCTTGGTCAGAACAAACTGTATATCATAAACCAACCTGCAGACAGCAAAACCTCACCTGGTTCAAGACAGAATATTTTTTCTGACTTAAGGAGGGCTGCACCTGTTTGCCCCTAGAAGGGTTTTGCCCTTCTGTCTTCTTAGCTGTATTGTACCAACAGTACACATGTTTCTAGCCCTCTCTAAACTTATTTTGGAATTAGCATTTTTCTCATATTTGTGTCCCTGCAATGCCTCCTGAACTGTCATCTGAAGTTTCCCTGAAGAGACTCTGCTCAGAACAATTCATTCAAAGGAAAGAAGACATCTCAACCATAATGTGGTTTCTGAGAAGCTTTAAAAAATGCCAGCTAACAATCCAACATTTGTTAAAGATTTAATGCAATGAATTTCATACTCAGCATCATATATGTAGTATTACTGGGCAAATTAAAATGAAATTGATTATTGTGGCTATTTTTTACAAAACATACTCCTGCCAAGATCACCACTGGATAGATGTTCTTAAATACAAGTTCAGTCTTTGTAGCATAGACTAAAGGAGATGAACCACCTGACTGAACATAATTAGATGGACTATAAAAATAACCTGGGAGTTTAAAAAAAACCTTACTCCTTATGAGTTGGCGTGGTAACTGGTGGAACTGCTGAGGAGGCACATTTGCAGCATTGTAGCCCAAAGAAGGTAGTGGTGGCTCTGACTTTCACAGTGCTGAGTCACCATAAAACGGAGAATTGGTGAACTCAGTCAGCCTGAGAAAAAAAGGAAGCCCAAGAAAAGAAAACCTGAAGAGCTTCTAAACAAGAGTTAAGTAGGGAGAAGAAGATGATGTTCTGTCGGGGCTTCATTCAGCATAGCATACTTTAAATCCAGAACTGTTCAGCATAACATTTAAGTATCTCTTTAACGGTTAATGCTTGATTAAGATGAAATCATTGGCATATAAACCCTTTCAGACTTAAAGACTGACACACGCTGAAGTGCTTTGTTGAGCTGGTGCTCAAGTAACGCTGAACTAGTTAGGAAACAGTTCTTAAAAATCTAAAATATATTAGTGCCTTTGTGACAGATCGTATTGTCATCCATTAAAAAAAATCAGTTTTCATCAAATAAACAATGAACTGACTGGTAACGTTTTCATCATAAATAGACATTTTCTTTGATATTGTTTTGGTTTTTAAGAGTTCATTCACATAAGCTTCCTTTTGGTAATGTATTTGTATGATCAGTTCTTTGAAAGTACATTGGAAACAATTTTTCCATTATACACTTTCTAAAGGATAGGACTAAACTGAACAAGAGCCAGTGTTGTAATTATCATTCACATCCTTATCAGTATTAATCTTTTTCTACTTCAGGAATCTCACATTTGACCTTAAACCTTCACTTACATGTTCTAAAAAAAACTTCAATGGTAACATGTTTTGCAACACTTAAATCCTGAATCATCTTAAGGCAAGGACCAAGTATTTGACCCTACTTTTACATTTCACTTGATTGTAAAATGCCTGGAAATGGAGGGTGAACTTGTTTGGGAAGCCCTAAGACAACTGTGCATCTGTGAAGGCTCTAATCCTTCTTCAAACCATTAGTCTGATTCCAAGAACTTCGAAGTAAATGGAAAAAAATCCTTAATAGACATCAGAAGGTCCAGTTCAGACCCACTAGGTTTTCAGTGAGCTTTTTATTTTGGAACAGACTTCCTATTGCGCTGTTCACCTTTAATACTGACTGTCTTTTGCATCAATAGAAATTTATTTAAAATCTGGTCCATAAATAATCTGGTATTTACAATAAGTAATATACAGTATCATTTCCCTCCTTGGCTTTCACGTAGCATTGTTCCAGATACTAGACTGGAAGTTTTTAGCTGGTTTAATAACTCTGTGAAGTTTGTTCCAAGATTTCCAGGTGTGTCTGATCACTGAGTTATTTGTCTTTAAATCTTTCACGGTGAATTCTTGGTAGGTGCCAGCCTTGCATGTGTCTGTTAATTGATGCTCTGTTTTCACCCATGGCAATTGCACTTCATCAGCCTGCCAGACTCTGAATGCTTGAGCCAAATTAAAAGCCCACTGCTAAAGCTTTACATTTGGTAATTTTAAACCTCTACATTTAAGGTTGGCAAAATGTTTTGTACTTCCTCTCTTCAGATAGATATGGCCTTAGTCACCTGCAGATAAGCTGTGCAAATGCACACTTGGAAATGCACAACTAATTTGTGGGGCTGAGATGACTTGAAATGTGAACTTGGACAGATTTTGGTGCCTGAGATCTTTTATATTCTACGTTTACAAACCTGATGATCTTAAGTTTCCTTCTGAAAGGTTTTTGTTTGTTTGTTAATTTTTTAATGTTCCATTCATTAAAAGGATCTGAAAGGCTCATATACTAAGCTTGAGATTCCACATCAGCCCCCTTTTTGTGGTAGCTTGATAAGTGGCTGAAATCAAATACCCTATTTAGAAAGTCTGTGGGCATGTGTGCACCATCCAGCAAAGCTAGCTTCCTTTATGAGGCTCTCTTTTGTTTTAGAGATTTTTCTTGGTGTATCACATTCTGTACATTTCTGTATATTGAGAAGTTACAGTATCCAAAGGATAGCAGTGTAAAAATACCTTGAGCAAGTAAACAGTTATCCCAGCACAACAGTGACTTCATTTTATTCCCATGTGGATAAAAACTCTGGGGGAAAAAAAAAATCATATTTTTGCTTGTGTCTTTTACCACTTCATCCTTCAGATGTCACTTCCTCTGCTAATCCTGGAAAAGGTCACTATCTGTTGGACTGTGTAGGTGGTACAGGGATATAAATATTGCTACTAATAATAAATGCATGACACTTTGCTATACTCTAGTTAAGCAAGCACCCTGCCAAAATCTGTCAGGGTCCTGAGGACACTCCCAGGACTTGACGTCCCTGAGCAGCCCCTTGCTCATGTCTCAGAACCCCATTTCAGCCTCCTTAGGGACATCGGACTCTAGTAAGGCTGCAGCAGGATTGGTTTCTAGCCCTGACCCTGACCCCACCTTCTTTTGCTGCTGGTTGAAGACCCTGTGTTTTCCCTGGCCCTGATTCATCACTTGCCATGTTGTGGGCTAGTGAACAATCCCATCACCAGCCCCAAGGACTGTGTCCTGTGGGTGAGAGTATGACCAGGGGTAGGATTTTTTCAGCTCCAGCTCCACAATCCCAAGGGAGTCTCCAGCCCATTCTGCTCCCTGACAGAACTATAGAGGACACAATGGAGATTTAACTTTGACATTTTCTGAACTGATCCAACAAATAGGAGTACATACCTAACTCACCAGACAGCCCTGCCAAAGGTTACATCATCCTGCAGAGAAGAGTTTCTTGGGAAAGGAAGCCTTGATTTCTATGCTGACACTTCTTAAGCTACATTTTCAATCAGAGAAACTAGTAATGACAGACTGTAGGCTGAACTTCTTTACAGTTTCATGACAGTTTTAACACTGAACTGTGTAAGGAACAGAAGAATACTCCTTTTTTTGCACCTTAGGAAAACAGCAATGCCCTGATTCAGCACACATAACTAGTCCTGAAGAAATGTTCCTAAATTCCTGTTCCTAATGAAAGCAATCCAGGGCAAATGAACTCATTTTCCAAATAGCCTGGGTTTTGCTGGAGGAAAGTAGCTGTGTTCCCTGTACCATAGCCTTTGTCATAAGTGTAGCTCACGGTATAAAGAAGGTAGTGACTTCCTAAGGAGCTCCATTTTCAGGTGATCCATTGGAGCACTGATGTGAACTGTTGTTAGAGGCATGGAAACAGTAGGTATGTGCCAGCTTTCACTGCCTCTTCCAAGACACAAACAAGAAGCTGTCAAAATGGTAGCAGGTGAGAGAACCGGGAAAAACAGCAGGCTGTTTTGCCTGCATCTTGTGGCTGAAGCAAGCAACTTCTCTCTATATGAATGTGACCTGTTGTAGATAATATATATAACCAACTGCAGCTGTCCCAGTATCCCTCTTGACCTCCATGGATGCAAGGTTCAGAGTTGTGCCCCCCAGGTTCTACCAGAAGTCAGGAGGCTGGGCACACATCTCCAACAGGCTCACAGAAATACAGCCAGACACATTGAGCAGAACAGTGCCCTGACCAACACCAACACACCTCTTTTTCCCCTACTTTCCCCTCTTCAACCCATCTGGTTCCATCACTTCTTCCACCTTTTGTTCTTCCACTTACCCATTTACAGTACATTTTGTAATCCACGTAAAGCATCCCACTATAAGTTATGCACAATCCCTAAAATCTCTTCCCCCTGCGGCCCATAGTAAATCCATGTCCCTTTGTGCAATGTCTCTTTCTAGTTTGCAAGGAGGTGGTATTTTTTGCTGGTTAACCTTTCTCTGGTGGGTTTCATACCAGGGATAATGGTCTCAACTTTCTCTTCAGATAGATTCAGGAATAGCCAGTGTTCATTTATATTCCAAGGAGGAGTATTCAAGCTAATGAAGATAGATGCATTGAATATTAGCATATATATCCAGCTCTCAAAGTCCCTGAGCTGCAAGTGGTTGAAGGCTAGGAGAATACCAAAAGGAAGTATCATACATAATTTTGCCCTTAAACTCTTTCCTCAGTTGTTGCTTTTAATTGCTGTCCCATACAAGATACTGGGGAGATGAATCCCTAGGCTTTTCTTAGGAGGCATCAGTCCAACCCTGAGGGCAACGCAGACCTGGCCCTTTCTGACACAATGAAAAGACCTGGCTGCCTCTGTAATGAGTGTTCATCTCTATCATGTATTTCTTTATTTCAGCCCTGTTTCATGAGACATTATCTCAAACATGTAGCCTGAACAATGTTAAAAATGGTTGTCATTTATCACATAGAGATGCTGGCAGAAGCAAGGAGCAACAGCAAGTTAGAGGGCAGGTAAGAAGGGTAAACTAAGGTGAAGAATACTCCCCATTCTTCAGATTTTAGACCACTGATTCAGGCTTGTACTTGAATAAGCAAAAATCCAATATAAGTTCACCATATTTTTTTGCAAATAGTTTTGCAAAGTCTTTTTTCATCTGAAGAGATATCAAGTCAACATATAAAACAAGACAGAGCAGAACAGGGAAGGTGAGCGGGGCCACAGCCCCTAGATTTGTAACATTTGAAACATAAGCTGTTTCCTCATTTAACATCTCCACTGTGCCTTTCTCCATAAAGCATTATGCTTTTGCTCTGAATTAAAACTGAACTATTTGCTGTTTGATGTGAAGGGCTTTTTTTACAGATTATTTAAGGCACAATTTCTGTTTATGGTCCCAGGGTACATTCTAATCACCTTTGTTTACCTCATATTCCTTTTCTAATTAACTGACAACCTATTAGCATACATTTTTTTATCCCAGGAGTATTAATTATACATAATTTATATCATAAGCATTTATTCCTTATCAGTCAGCTGAATAAAACATTTACCTGTTTATAGCTACTTGAGGTTAACACTTTTATATAAAAAATTCACCTGAGACTTCCAATCAAATTATCAGATTTTTAATTTTCTGTTACATAATGATACTATATTAGTCATTGTAGTAGTTTACTCCACTCTAGGCTAAACAATCATTTAGTGAAGCAGAGTGTTGGCAGCATTAATTAACCAATGATACATGCTCAGTTGAACAATATGCCGCAAAAAATAAAATTGCAAGATGAGATAAAGTATATACCTTGTGTACTGATAGTATGCTGGAGAATAGTACTAAACCTTGCCCTCAACTGTACGCATGTAGCTCATTGAGAGCTATGTGTCTGAGGGCAGCCTGGCTCACAAGGAAGGACTTTGTCACCCTCAGGCTGCACAATCCATTGTGTGACTTTCGTCTTTGCCCCACAGCACTCAGCCATATCTACATGCCATCAGAAAAGGGTCCAGGTGGAAAAAGGGACTGCTTTCTTACCTTAGGAAAATAGGTTGTTGCAGATAGTACAGCAAGTATTTTTGCATAAATGACAAAAAAAAAGAAGGAGAAGAAGAAAATGCTGGTAGCCCAGAGGTGTAGTACCTCAGTACAGTACACTGTTCTCTTATGGGGCTGTAGTCAACTATTTATCCTCAGCCAAGTATATTCTCTGTATTCAGTTAGTATCATTATTTGGTTGTCCTCTTTGCCTGTTACCTGTCATTCTTCTTTTTTATTTCCATGCTTGTTTTGTTTTGTTTTACTTTGCTTTTTAAATCCTTTTGTGGTTTTCTGAAATACTTCAATGGTATTCACCTTTCATTCTTACTTTCATTAAGAAACTTTACTCTTCTTCAGTTTTTTTTGTTTTCTATTCCTGTCCCACCTTTGTGTCTCTGTGACTTTTCACTCTTGGCCTCTAGTGTTTCTCACTGCCCCTCCTGATTATTTATCTCCTTCTCTTCTTTGTTTCTGATCTTCTCTTATATAATTGTCCATATATTCCTCTCTCTCTCCTCATAGTTTATTTAAGCCTTACTTCATTTACTATTCATAATTCCCCTATTCTTTGTACAACCATTGTGCCTTGGTGCTCTGGTCATGAAGCAGACTCCATCATACTAGGCAGTATAACACAAAGCAAACCACTGTCTCTGACCTAAGCAACCAGACACAAGAAAAGAAACCAGAGGAAATGACTACTGAATCAGAAGAAAACCTTCTCATTTCACCTCTTCATATAGATCCTGCAATTTATTTTAAAAAGAGGAGAACAAGGACAGTGGTATTAAACAAAGTAGTCAGGATTTGAAGCACATGAGCTTTTTGGGAAAAACAGAAAAAAAATAACTCTGAAAGAAAGCTGAAAATCATAGAATCATAAAATCACTCAGGTTGGAAAAGACCTTAAAAATAATCGAGTCCAGAAACCAGAGAGGTAACTCAGTACTATGAAAAGTGTGGGTCAGAAACGTTCTGTGTGGGAGATCAAGAGAGCAAGAAACACATAAGAGAACATTGAAAAGACCACACAACATGTACAACTCAGTCAGAATGAGACATACAGTGACTCAAAGTGACCAGTTCTGGTCAGTAGAGGTTTCTGAATTCCATTTCATCACTGAAGGAAATGTCTAAAAAAGCTGAGGTTGACTGCATTTAAAACTGTACTCATTTTGCCTTCCTTCTGAAAATGAACCTAAGTAGCTCAAACATTGAATCTGTGCTATTAACTCTTGTTCTATCACTAAAATGAATGATAAAAAGTCTCTCCTCCTCTTTCATGTAGGCCTCTTTTGAATATTTGAAGTCCACTATAAAGTCTGCTTGGAGCTTCCTCTTCTCTAGAATGTATCACCCCAATTTTCGGTATTTCTTCATAGGATCAGAAGGATTCAGCCTTTTGATCATCTTCATGGACTTCCTCTGAACCTGCTTCAACAGCTCCTCATATTCCTTGTGCTGAAGGCCCCAGGCCTGGACCCAGTACTCCAGATGAGGCCTCAGAAGAATAGAGCAGAGGTGAATTCCCTCTCCCACCCTATTGACATCCCTCTTTTGATGCAGCCAGCTGTGGCTGGCTTCTTGATTGAGAGGATAGTTTTTAATTTGATGGAGAATTACCATACTGCTTCAGGAATAGCTTCCATAAACCCCCAGGTCCATCAGAATTAGAGCTCTTCTGCAATTAGGAAACATTTTCTAACTTTTGATTGCAGTATCTAACATACATTATATTTCTGTATGATACCTTTAGCTGCTATGAGAAGATAAAGACCTTGGAATGTCATTATATCTAGTACACTCTTTTTACATCTTAAGACCAATTTCCTTCTTAGTACCAGTGCCAGTTTGCTGAAGAGTGAACAAAGCAGTTAGGCTTAAAGTGTGTTTGAAGCAGAAGAGATCTTTCACATCCCATGATCGCTTGAAGACCATAACCTGCACAATGCCAGCAACCTCTGCTAATTACTCTGGTTGAGGATCCTGTCCATAGGAAGGATTTTTTTCTGCCTTATTAGATATATATTAATTTCTTTTTCCTTTTCCTTTCCTCTTCTCATCTTTTCTTTTCTAATACTTGAAAATGAACCTTTATTTTTACAGAGGTTCAAAGATTTTTCTGAATCAAATCAAAAATTGTTTGTATTCTGTACCAAAACAGCTTATAGATGAGATGAGTTGAGATGAGATTAAAAAAACGCATTAAGAGAGGAATGCACACAGTGCTTTAATGACCGACTCTACTACTTGCTTCTGTGGCTTCTGAAACAGCCTAATGAGGCCACAAGAAGATGAGAAAAAATTCTCTCACCTCCAACAGCATCTTAGTATAGCATGCTGGGTGCAACATTCCTGCTCCAGAAACTCTTCTCACTCTGTCGCTGTTGAACGGTAAAGTTAATGGCTTCATTTCTGACCCAGTGTACCACTGTCAGGTCCTATGGCTGTGGCAGTGATCAGCAGAAACCTGCAGAAGCCTATCAGATTGTCTTTGTGCTCAGTAAAACTATAAACAAAAGGGACATGTGGTGGCCCACAGGAATGCCTCATGGTTGGCAGAAATGCTCTCCAGTCTACTAGAAATACAGGAGATTGAAAAATAGCTCCTTTGAAACAGAAATTCTGTTTAAAGATGTGTAACTCTTAAATTGCATTAGATATTACATGAGATCCCAGTGTATCGCTTATCAGTTTACTGCCTGCACTCTTCAAGCTCTCTTTGCTTGTTGTGCTGGTTACGGTAAACTTCCAGGGTATTTCATTGTCCTTGTTTTTGATCCCTGCCAGAAGGTGAGGCTGTGCCTCCTGGCTTCCTCTTGCTGGCTGTCCTGGGGCCTCTGGCATTCCTAGAGAGCTCAGTACCCTGCGCTGCCCCAGAGACAGCTGCACTGTGGTCTCATAGGGCCATGCTGTAGAAAGCCGGGCTCGGCTGGCAGGCAGTCCCGCCAGCTGGCACAGCAGGCAGTGTGCATGGCTGCGAGGGTCTGCCCACTGCGCCTGGCCCCAGCCCTGCTCCTCTTCTCTCTCCCCTCCTCTCCCAGTCCTAGGTTAGATGTTAGGAGGAAATTCTCTACTCAGTGGGCAGTGAGGCCCTGGCACAGCTGCCCAGAGAGCTGTAGGTGCCCCATCCCTGGAGGCACTCAAGGTCAGGTTGGGTAGACCCTGGGCAGCCTGAGCTGGTGGGGGGCAGCCACTGTGACTCAGTGCTTCCTACTAGAGAACTCTTGAAAAACTCAACACAAAACCTACATTTTCAGCCTCCCAAGATGAGAATCTGCAAATGGAGGAATTTCAAACTTTTATCATTCACTTTAATCATTGCAACCAGTTCTTCAGCAGCTTGTGGTGTGTTTTAGTCTGTCCAGCTGAGCTTGGACGCAGCATTGTGTCTTTTGCTGTCAGAACCATAAGTTCAAACTGTATCAGAAAACTCTAAGAGCAAATAAATATCTCCTGAAAAAAAGAAAATCTGAGCTATAAATAAGGAAGGTTACTCCCTGAGAAGGCAGTGCCCAGTATTGTCCCCATTCTGTCCTGAATCATACTAGATTAGAAACCTGTGTTTGTGCAGATTGGCTTGACCCCCTTCAGTGAACGCAGGCATGTGAAACAGAATAGAAAGGTAGGATATAGGAATGATTTTGCTTCCCAATTTGACTGTTCTCTAGTGTTCCGTGTAGTAAAACAAATATTTTTGTTCCAGAATCAAAGCCAAATTTCAAAAAGCATTCTGCAAATTAAACAGACTTTTAGAATTACAGCACAATATTAATTAACTCAGACTATAATTAATGCTGAAATATGTCATACTGTGTAGTGTTAAAATACCTTATGTTATTCTTGGTATTTCAATTGTACTTATGACTGGAGGAGCTTTATTATTTTTCATATTAAAATGAGCTTCACCTAAAATGGAAGAAGGAAGCATATAATTCCTTTTGCCTTAAGAAACTAAATTCTTCCAAGCATAGGACACAAAGTAAGACAGGGAACATGTCTTACACGAAATAAAAACAGCAGTTGTCACAGGAAATGATCGGTTAATAAGGGGCAGTCCACAAAATGTATGCAGCAATTTAAGATGTTTTTAAAAGTCAAGAGGGTGTTGTGCAATTCTCGAATTTACTAAGAATACCAAAATATTTTTCATTTTCTCTTGGAAATGTAACTCCTGAAATAACACACCTAAAGTGAAAGTCTCGACCTTCAATATAAAACCAGGAGCTCTCCAGCCCTCAAGGTTGTGACAATTAGATTTAATCTTAGCACATGAATAGAAACCAGAAAATAATGTTTTAAACTCTCTGACACTTTTCAAGTTTCACTGTTGTGCAGGCATGAGGCTGGTTATTTTACATAACCTTACCTTTGTATAACATTGGCTCCCTGGAAAATGCTGTGGAAGGTACAGAAGGGAACTACAAAAAATTAAGGGAGAGTGCCTAGTCTCACTGTAAATGTTTTTTTGGGCATCTTTGTGAAAGAAGGATCACAGACTCAATAGCCACAGCACAGAAGAAGGCAATACTGATTCTCAGCACACTGATTTTTCAGCAGAATACTGCCATCCTTCAGTCCTTCCTTTGGCTGTTTGGGGTCTGTGGAATCTGACTAGGGCACTATACTTCCATAATAACTGGAGATCTCACAAAATCACAGATCTAAGGCAGAGCATTCTCAGGAGATCCAGTTCTGGCAAACCATTTTCAATGAAAAATGGTGACAGCAAAGATTCCTCTTAAGCCCACCTAAGGACTTTTGCTATTTATCCCTTTATATAATTTTGCCCATTCTACTTCCTCCACCATATTTCATATTTTTCCTATCCTGATCTTCACTTTACATTCGTTGTGAACCAGCAATTCTCAGGTCCTTCAGTGAATTGTTTTAAAATACTGTGACCTGACAGCCACTCCTTTCCTTCTGCTATCTGCCTCCAGAAGCTGTCAGCAGAGCAATTGAGATGAAACAATTGCTTTTGGATAGGCCATTTTGGATTCTGCTCATGGAGGAAGGAATCTCAGTAGCCATTCTGGAAACTCTATGGGCCTTTCCAATTCCCAATGAAATCCAGGGAGAGGCTCCTAAGCCTAATCCATAAGAAATTCATGTTAGCAGCTGCTGGACCACAAATGTTTGGCTACTCTACAGACCACATACTGATGCTCCAATAATGAGTGAGAGATCTCCTGTCCATATCAGCTGTACAAAGCTTAATTATATTCCACCTTGTTCCTTTCACAGAAAAAGGTCAGCTACAGCAAAGATAAACTAATATCTCTGGACAAAGGATGATGGAAGAGCGTAAAATCATTACATGTATTACTAGAAAGAGGGAGAAAAAAAATCAGTTTCTAATCAACATCTTTTTCTGATACTATCTCCTTTGCTGAATAACGATTAGCAAAGGTATATCTTTCAACCACTGCTTTGTTGGTTTTTTTTCTTTCCAGAATTATCTGGGCAATATATATTTCTGTGGTGTTTAAAGAGAAAACATTTTTTCCTGTTTCTTGAAAAATGACACAGTTTACACCAGGAATTTCTGCCTATTCTGATTTCTGTTCCAGAACCACTCAAATTGAGCAAGCTGAGTACATTCCTTTGTATGAATGTATACAAAGCTAAACTGGGGTATTATGAAAAACAGTTCACAAAGCCAGTAGAAAGCTATATATAAAATGACATTCTCATTTCAGATGAAGCCTGAGACAAAAGGGATATAGGTAAACACAGCTGCAACATTTTTAGGCATATAATCAAATGCACAAAAAAATATTGGAAAACTATGCTAATTATTGTAATTAAATTGTGAACAGTATTGATAGAAAAATATCTTTAAAGCATAAGAAACCAAAATGAATCTTATAATATATGGGACTTTTTTCTAGAGGAATGATGTGTCAGGACAAAAGTACCAGCTACCTACTTGAGGCTTGCTGCTAGTAGAAGGTAAAACTTGAGAGAAGGAAGACATAAAAGAAATGTCCTTCAGTTCTGGTCACCGAATCTCACAGTTTATGAAGAAATAATAAAAAAAAAAACCTGCATCAAAAGAATAAAAGCTTGTTTGAAATGCTCTGTTACGACACTTCCGTTTTCATCTGCAGCTACCACTTCTATTCGTTTCTCATGTAATGTTTCTGTGTTATTTTCTTCTATTCTCTTTACTTAGAGTTCATTCCTTCCACCTGGTATTTCCTCTTTTTCTTATTCCCACTTTAACAGAAAATAAGTGTGCATTCAGCTTTCAACTGGACTTTTCTCCAATGAGATTAAGCATATGCTTAAAACTGGATTTGGTAGTGGAACAACATGAACCTCCCTGTGTAGTCTGAAGAAAGGCAAGCTCTCACTGAATGCATTCAGATTCAGAGTAGAAGACAATCCAGATGGATTTGTCTTCAAAAAGATCCTATGACTGTGCAGGCAGCTTAATGAAACCAGGCACCTGAAGGAGAGGTGCCTGGTTTCATTAAGCTGCTAGGATGACTAGGAGCTGCTGGCTTCCATCAGCTCCTAGTCATTCTGTGAAAGACAGTTGAGGCTCTAAAGCAGAACCTTCCGCTGCCTTGTCTTTCTCAGGTTTACATATTTTTTTCTAATAGGTATCACTAGCAGTTTGCTCTCCAGAGCCCTTCTATTCAACATGTTCTGCTAAAATAAATGTTAAGAAAGGTGAAGGAATTATCTTTGAAATCTATTGTTAGTCAGCATATACCCACCAAAGGGTGTATATTAGAGAAGTATCTGAAAAAGCATAGGTACCACTAACATCTACCCATTGTCATGGCTCCAGCCATACAGGAATAATAACAGCTAGAGGCCAGCATCTACTTAAAACTGGGAAATTGATTTAGTGGCATTGCAAGTGGCTTGCAAGTCCAGCTGGATTGCCATGATGCAGCCTTTGGCACAGATGGATCAGAGCACACAGTCCATCCAGTGCTGGATGGATCACTGTGATGAGCTGGCCTTCCACTCAGGCTTGGTCCTGCTGCCTGCTACTCAACAATGCAACAGACCAACTTAGAGGACTCCTCTTATGGAGCGTCCTTTACTCCATGCTGGTCTTGAAGCCTCAATAGCCCTTGTCCATTGTGAGGACTGGAGCTAATTATCTGCTCTGAAGTGGTCATCCTTAAAGTAAAATACAGTAATGCAATGATAGCTCCACAGATTTCTACTAGGTAATTGTTGGACTTTCTCTTCAAAAAACTATTCTTCTTTATTTATCTTTTGGGAGAAGAATTTCCATCTTCCTTCCACAGAGAAACATCTAATGTTAAGAAAATTTTCACCTAATACTCTGCTTTTGCATTGCTCCAAACAGATCAATTTTCCATTAAGATAAAGACAGATGAGCAGACTGCAGCCACTGAACAGAGTGTGCTGGCAGAGCAGAACAGCAGTATAATGACATTAAGACTCAGATTTTTTAAACATGCAAAAAATAAATCAAATTACAGAAGAAAAAGTAGTCCAAATTTGTCTGAGCAGCACAGAGTCACTTGGAGGTCCTTCACAAATGCTGAACAATTGGCTTCACCTACAGCCCTTAACTGCTCCAGCTGGTCATTATCTGACCACTAAAGCCCTTTGAATGAGTCACTAATGTTTAAATAATCCACATTCAGACACTGTCTTACACCTTCCTTAGTGGACTGCAGTGCAGTGCAAATGCATGGTACAATTAATTAACACTGGGACCAAAATCAGAGTCTCTAGCTTCCAAAACAAATGCTCAGCCATGTAGCCAAAAGCACCACTCCAATGGCATAAGCCAATTTACTCTCTGTTTTATTAAACTTCCACAGTGTTTAGAATCACTAAGTCACAGTGGGCCTGGCACTTCATGTTGTGAATGTTGGTGAGTGTTTCCTTACCCACCAAAACACAGTTGTAAGCCTATCTGAGGTATTTTCATTTTACTGCAAATCATATGTAATGATGTGAAATCTGGCAATATGTGTAACAGCGCCTGAGCCCAGTTAAGACGTCTGCCTGTATATGTACATGTATATGCTTTCCTTCTAGAAGTCTGGGGGAGGGGAAGGGGTTGTTGGTTTTTGTTGTATTTTTCTTGCCTATGTATTTCTTATAGCACTGTTTGAGAGCATTCTTAAAGTGCAGGCCTGCAACTGAAGGTAGCCGCAGTCTCTGTGGCTTTGTAGTCAAGATTTGCCTTCATGTACTTCTACTCACCTCAAAGTGAAGTTTCAAACATGAGATTTCCTATGCGTTCAACAGACTGAGGTAGGCACTTCCATAAAGTGATTTGGCCTGCCCTTGGCTTAACTGTTAATGCAGAAGAAGTTAGTTCACTCTGGGGTGGCTCATCTTCACTTTCTGAGAATTGATGGAGTCGAGAAATCACGTTACTGTTGGACAGTTGTTTTTCCTATGCTTCAGTTTAGGGCAATTTCCCCTCGTCCTATCACCACACACTGCTGAGAAGAGTCCAGTCTTGTCCCTTTGCCTCCTGCACCTTAGATATTTATAGATGTGGATCAGATCCCCTCTGAGTCTTCTTTCTTCAAGGCTGAACAGCCCCAGGTCTCTCAGCCTTTTCTCATCAGGGAGGTGTTCCACTTCCTTTATTATCTTTGTGGCCTTCCGCTGGACTCTTTCCAAGAGATCCCTGTCTTTTTTGTACCAGGGAGCCCAGGACACGATACTCCAGGTGAGGCCTTACCAGGGGAGAGTAGAGGGGGAGGATTACCTCCCTCAACCTGCTGGCCACGCTCTTTTTAATGCACCCCATGATCCCATTGGCCTTCTTGGCCACCAGGGCACACTGCTGGCTCATAGCCAGCCTGTCATCCACCAGGACACCCAGGTCCCTCTCCTCAGAGCTACTCTCCAGCAGCTCAACCCCCAACCTGTACCAGTATACGTGTTTATTCCTCCCTAGGTGCAAGACTCTACACTTGCTCTTGTTAAACCTCATCTGGTTCCTCTCTGCCCAACTCCCCAGCCTGTTCAGGTCTCTCTGAATGGCAGCACAGCCTTCCAGTGTGTCGGCAATGCCTTCATTCTATTCATTTCAATTATGATCTAACACTGTGTAAAATTTAAGGAAAACTGTCACGGGTAAATTTTGGAGCTAATCAAAAGGTTTGTTTTCTTTATTTTTCTGTTTATGTTCTCGACAAAGATAGATTTTAGTGAAATACTGTTTGGACTCAGTATGGCCATAGTTTCATCGTTTCTTGTAATAGAAGATGACTGTTGTTAGATAGCCCTGGAGTAAACTCGGTCGCAAAACCACAGACTCCACATTTTTCTCTATACTTTATGGAGATTTAGCATCTGGTCCCTCACACGCTGTAAGATAAAAGGACATCAGTTAAGTCTCATTGGCTTATTTTAGCTCTTCTAGGGAAAATAAAAATGTCACTAAGACTTCTCTATTCTTCCACCTTCTTTCAAGAAGCTATTTTTTTGGAGAACTAATGATCTTACCTGTGTAAAATTAATCAACATAGTGTTTGTAGGAAGGTGAGAACTTAACAGTGTGTATGGGATTCTTCAGATTTCAGCAGCAGCTTAGTCACTCTAAGCTCTCTTGTATGGGAGTGATTCATCTGATTCCTTTCTACTGAGATGAAACAGCCTTTGGAGGGGTCAGTTTCAAACATTATGGTGCCAAAGTCAGTTACAGAGATCTTAAACACAGCAACATTTGACTTGATGAGTGTGGTAGTCTTGGGATAGGATCAATGAATTTTGTATTTAACCACTTCCTAAATGGATTATGGCAAATGAAAATAATAGTAACCAAGCAAAGGGTTTTCTCAAACAGAGAGTGATTTAAATTTTTATTGCTCCTAAACAAACATTTAGTTCACATGTTGTGACTTTCTATCTATGTTAGTGCGAGCTGAATTTTTTGCACTTTATCGACTATATTTTTTTTTAGGCTGCATTTCGCTTACTGTTCAGATCACCACCACCCTCGTAGGAGGCCAGACATCTACATCACTTGGGGACAGTAGATGGAGGAAACTAGATTTGAAGACAATCACATATTGTTGAATGTTTAAATTTTGTGTCATGTAAACACAATCTTAAGAGGCATAAAAGACAAAATTCTAGCTGTTATATGGGATTATGTGATATAATTTCGTATCAGTTCATCAAAAAGATTACAAGACAGATTTTAATTTATAAAATACAGATTCACATGGGAAACATTTTTTCACCAAATATGAGCTAGGTCTCTGAACATTTTAAATCATCCTAACTTCCTAAAGCACCTGCCCCACAAAGAGCCCTTCCAGACTTGTAAAGTAAAGATGTGACTCTTAATTCCCATATATTTAGAATTTTACAGGTTATTGAAATGGCATAAGCTGGCAATAATTATGGTCAGCTGGCATAGTGCAATAATTCAATTTTAGTTCATTTCTAGCCTATACTTGTTTATAAAGCATCTTGTCGTTTTAACATCTGCTGCTTTCTAGATATAATGATGACTTCAGTTCATCTATTTTGTTTCAAAATAATTTTGCACAAACAGACGTTATTTGTTTGCTTTTCCATTCATAGCTGTAGGTGAGTGATAGCATAGCCAATTCTTTTCTATTGTCTGTCCTCACTTAAGCATGATTCTCTGGTTGCCCCTGTCTGATAGAATGACAAAATCTGAGTCTTTGTTTCTTCTGTAAAACTTGTCAGGTGCACTGTACTGATATTCATAAGGTTTAGCTTTCTCTTTCAAGTAGATCTACCATATCATTTGTAACAGTATTTTTATAAGGTATTTCATATTTCCTTAAAATGTAAACATTCACAATAAATAAATAAATAAATAAATAATTTTTTTTAAAAAAAGGATATTAAAATATTCCTAGTAGAAAACATATCCTAACAGAAAATAGGCAAATTGAATAGAGGTAGCCTACTGTTCTACATCAGCAAACTCATTTTATGGTAATCAAGATCGCTTCACATAGGAGGTGTCTCAAAGATTTCACTGGCACTCTCATCATTAAAACTGCATTGATAGAATTCCTGGAAGTTGTCTTACAGTACCTGCAGAATGCAAGGGAGAAATGGGGGGAAGGGAGAGAGAATTTCTAACTAGTACCTATCACAGAGCCATGAAAGGATCTAGCAGTGTCCAGATTTCTTGAGAACATGAGGCATTCTTGGAGTGAGTAGAGGACATTTGGCTCACCATGTCTCCTTCCCTTTTCCATCTACACCATGATGTCTTCTAATTGTTTCTTTAATGACCTCTGTGTTTCTGCCTTAACTATCTTGCCTAGTAAGCTGTTCCACACATTTATGATTCGCTGCTTGAAAAAAAATGCTTCCTGACATCTGTTCTGAATTTGTTTTTCTTTAATTTTCATTTATGCCCTCTCATTCTATCATCTGTGTTGGGCTGAAAATAGGAACCCATGTTGACATTTTCTGAACCATTTAAATTTTATGTTCTTTAATTAAAAACTCCCTTTTAACTAGTCAGAAGTCCAACCTAGTGGTAGAAAATATAACATTGTATTTTAAACAAAATACTGTTCTTATAAACATAAAAAATCATGGATGTACGTACCTAATATTTCATAGCTCATACAGAGAATGTAAGAATTTCTCCTAAAAAGAAGATTCCTGCATTTGCTAAGGTTCTTTACAAAGAAGGTATGAAATACAGTAAAAACTCTTTATAATTCACTAGGATATACATTTTTTTCTTTTTTTATTCATGATTTTTCATTTTGTTTTGCAATTTTACTCTTCTTTAGATGTCCTAACATTATGAGCATCATTGAAACTACAGGTTTCCCTGACAGATTTTCTCAGTACAGATTCAGTTTTCAAAAAATACTGAGCCTTCTTCCTTTTCAAAAGGAGGAGGGTTGTTTTAAGACATCTCAATGTGAACTGCCAGAGTTTGGAACATCCTTCCAACCCCTCTGAAAAGAACAAAATAATTACCTTTTAGCTTGAGAGGTATTAGTAACTTTATTCACCAGGACCTAGTTGCTGTTAGTTGTCCATTCAAGTTCACGGCATTCATAGTGTAAGTTTCTCTAGTTGGTGAATGCTGTGAATTTTTTTAGGATCATGTTGTTTGGTATATATTTACTTCCTTCTGTTAATTCTTTCATCACTTTTTACTCATGACTTTTCCTCCTTCCCTTTTAGAGGAGTTTAAAAAAAATAATGAGAAATTTTACTACCTTGAGTAATTTTTTCTAATACTGATCACCCAAATCTCAGTTTTAGAATCCTTAAGTAATGTATCCAGATACCTCAGAATCTAAAAGAATTCTTTCAGTTTCTCAGAGAGAAAACCTGTCCTGGCACTTCTCTGAGTCTGCATGCAGTATGGATATAGACCCCTTGTTCTTTCTGTGTATATCAGAAGAAGCCCAAAAGGCAAAAAGACAACTTGTGTTATTTGCTTTCACCTGAGGGCAGTAGGAAAGCAAAATACAAATGTTAAACCCTCTACAAACGTTAAACCCTCCCAAACATTTTAAGCAATAACCTGTTTCTGATTCATTTTAGCACCTTTCTTCTTAGATCTTCTTCACATTCATCTTCCAAACTCATGTCCGCTATTTTTTTCTTCTTATCAATACTCTCTGATCTTCTCTGTCAATGTTCTCTATGTGTGTTCTGAGGAGGTCATACTACCCAAGCAGATAATAGGACCCACAAGTTTCTAAGTTCCATGTCTGAATGCCACACACCCTCTGGAATTTTGCAGTTTCTGCTGCTTTTGAGGCCAAGTGCCTCAACTGAGCCTTATCAGTGGAATTTAAAGCAGGTTCTGAAATCTACACAGAAATAAAGAAATGCAGAATCAGTTTAACAGAATGAGAAGCGATAACTATCTCGACAATTTTCCAAGGTAATTTGGCTTAGTGCTTATGCCTAAAATTCATTTTGTTAGAGTGACTGATCTTCAGTGGAACTGTGTAATGAATGGACAGCTAGGTTAATGTCAATGTGCTGTTAGCGGCAGAAGCCAAAAATGCGCTTTAATGTCATCTCATTAGGAAGCCCCCATGTAAGCATCTTTCCCGGAATACTGTGAGAATCTGTGCGCCAGAGCTGGTGGGAGGGATCCTCCACCAGCTGCCAAACATGACATTTCTGGACAGACTGCTGAACCCTCAGCAGGTGACATCTGTGAAGCAGCCTTTCATCTTCCTGTCTCTCAATGGCTGGATACCTGCATGGGGCAGGGATCCCAGAGAGGCTCTATGAATGCAGCCTGTCTCTTTCTCCCAGCTGGGCTTCCACAGCCACAGGCTGAGGATCCCAGAATTTGAGCTTCCAGTGTCAACATCTGCTCTCAGAGCCTCTTTTGTCCATTTCTCTCTCTATGTGCTGACAGCTAAAGCCCTGTCCAGCCAATATAAACCGTCTGTAATCAACAGAGCACAATCTATTGACTGTTTACAGCTTACAAGAAATAGGTATATATTTTCAGTTCTGTGGTGTATTTAACTGAATAGGAGGGTGATGAACCAGCAAAGTGATTGAGCAGTTTAGAAATTTTTCAATTTCTGTATAAAAAAGAGAACACTTCAAATCATGATCTGAGTAAAAATTTACTTATGGAATAACCTCAGGAATGCCTAAAATCTTAAAGCATTGATGCACAACTTCTAGTTTTCTAGCATAAACTCTACTGTTAGTGTTGTAGGAGGCGTGGCTGGGAGACAACGTTAGATTTATTTTTTTCTGAGACAGCAAAATAACGCAAAATGGAAATAAAAGTGGATCATTTTTCCTTTTGCTCAAAGACACTGGAAAGGCAGACATTCTTTCCACAGAATTCTAAGTGATCCTAAATGTAATTTATTCATCACAATTAATGTTATCACAATGAATACGAAATGAATTGCTAATCGTTGGCCACACTATTTTAAAGTGTTACCTATCCATCTGTCTGTTTTCCTAAAGGTACTTTACACAACATATGTTTCTTTTGGCCCATTGAGTGTCACTAGCAAAGGCATGGTCACCCATCAGAAGGACATTCAAATAAATAATGTGTATTAAATCACTTACGAGTACCTTTTTGTCTTTGATAGATAATTCTGGTTTATTTTCCTTAATGAAGGCTGCAGTGATTTACTTCAGTAATGGATAAATGAAGGTGAAAAAGTTCAAGATATTTTTCTTACTTCCTGAGTATTTAGCACTAGATATGTCATTCAGTTTCAAAGTGAATTAGGTTCCTAAACAGTCATCAAATAATCAACCATAGACTTTGGACTTTTCTTATTCTGTATTTATAAAATTCGAATCTCAGCTCATTTTTAACTGTGATGATTAATTTATGGCTATTCATCATGTACACTGGAGCCTCAGACTGAAAGAACTCAATAATTATTAAGTATAATCATCTTCATGAACTTCATCCTCCTGAAACATGTCCTGGTAACACTTCTGTTGATCTGTGCTAAAACTTGCTAAAACACGTATCATGGTGATATGGACATGGCAGCCTTTGATAGTGGGCATTCCCTACTTGCCAAATATGATCTGTGTATAGTGAAGCACCTTATCTGGGCTGGCTCTTCAGCAGAAGCACTCCACCCCAGCAACTACACTGTCTCAGCAGCCACTGAAACTGACAATAAAGATCAGATTCATAACATGAGATACAATATAAAACAGAAAAGGATACACCTTAGAATGTCAGCTGAGAGCAGCCTACATACCAAAGGGAATGTTCACTGCAGAAAAATGCAGTGATTTTCTACTTCAGTATAGGTTAGAACTTAAAGTGACTAAACACCTGGATTATGTATGGAACATGAATAGAAAGGGGGTGTGATGTGACCAGAATTGTAATCCTAACAATAATTACATTTTATGCTGCAAAGTCAGAAATATATTTACAGGGAAAAATAAAATATATGAATATAAGTATTCATGAATCAATTCAAAACTCTGAGCTTCCACTTGTATAATACGTGAGCACTTCAGTGTGAGCACTGAATTTTTCCATGTGTGTTTACTGCGTGGGTAAGAGTTAGGTAGTGTACTCTGAATACTACAGCATATAAATACAGATAATAAAGTAATAACTATAAACTTGGACCACTGTAAATAGGAAGCAATCTTACAACTAGAATTTGGATACAATGTTGGGAAAGATTATTTAATCTTGAGAAAATTTCTAAAGAGCTATGAATGAAGAGCAGCAAAATCACTGATTTTCACCCTACCACAAAATGATTATTACAGACAGTAAAAACAGCATATATAACTGAGAAGGCAATGTAGCTACTGTCTAGGTCATCATCCTGCACTTTTTCAGGGGCATTTTGTGTTAAAAAGGGTGGGGAGGGAGGAATAGAAAAACAGATGTTCCTAACTCATAATTATGTCATATAAATAGCTAAGAAAAGTACTTTTGCCATATATCTTGCTAGATTATAAAGAATAATCAGCTAACAAATAGTAAGAAATGAATATCATCCTTTCTAAACGCACAAACCACAGTCATCTCTTGTATTTCTACTTAGATTCACTCACATCTATTCAATCCCATATCTCTGTTAAATTTTCAGTTCACAATACTGATATGCTCATAAAATGTCTTCTCAGTGAACAACTTCTCTAGAGAGAACTGAGTCTTTGCTTAGTGCACATCAACATGAAGGCAGGGGAAGCACCTGTATATGCCTCAAACTCTGTTTTTCAATGGCTGTAGCTAAAAATTACATCATTCTCACTTCTTAGAGATACTTGGAATCAAAATGCTCTAATTTCTCATTAATTTCTTTTTCTAAAGCCAGGTGTGTAATTCTTTTGTCACTGTGAAGTGCAGAACATCACTAGAGTACTTAAAAAAAAAATAAAAAGAGAGAGAGAGAAAACAAATTAAGAACTAATTTGTCAGATGCCCAGGATATTAATAAACTTCTTTTTAATGAAGAACATTCTCTGACCAAGGACAGCAATACAATTTGAGGTATGTCAGAAGCTGGAACAGAAGTTCTCTGCATCTTTGGATTTATTGGCCAAATATATATATTTACAAATGCATATTTTTACAAACACATTTTTTGAGAAAGTTACTGCAAAGGAATTCACTTTGCATTATAATCTTTGTGGAGATAATGGTAACTTGCGTCTGATTCTAATTTACTGTCAGAAGAATGTCAAGGAAGGAAGGGCAGGATCTTTTAATGTTTATTTCTGCTGTTTGAAAATGCTCTAAGAAAAGTCACTGTGACTCTAGTGGGGGCTCTTTGATGGAAGTTTTTATGAAGTTAATGTTGCAGAGAGATGTTCGGAAGCCCCAACAAGTGGACTGTGGCGTGTCGAATGGTCAAACGATTCCATCTGTAGCTAAATCTGCTACTGGAAGCATTTATCAGCCTCCTGGTTGTTTAATTTGGGATCCTGCTGCTCCCACTCTATCTGGATTTTGTCATTTATTAATGCACACTTAGTTTGTAAAGAAAGCAAAATCTTACAATATTTCAGCTGCTTCAGATACTCTTCAGAAACTTCCCCATATACTCAGATCGCCTTCTTTTTAGATGAGAAATGGAATTTTGAGTGAGAAGTTCTTTGAAAGCTTTACTGGCAACGTTAAGTAAACTTCACTAATTTTATTTTAAGCCTCATGTTTCTTTTTTTTTAGAGGGAAACAAAGCTGAACTGCAAACAGGAGTCATCCTCCCGTGAACTTGTAAAGTTTATAGTCATATAGCTTCTTCCTTCTCAGACCAGTTAACATAGAATACTTAAGAGTTTGTCCTCCCCTCTCTTGTCTTCATCTGCATCTTTCTTTGCTAGTGCGGGCCTTTGATAGCTCTCAGAACAAAGGGATAAAAGATTTTTTTTCTCTCAGCCCACTTCTGCTCCATGCCTTTAAACATACCACAGGACTGCAGGTGATATACAAACCTCTTGAACTGAGTAGAGTGTAATAAACACAGGAGTGTGGAGCTAGAAGATCACAGTCTAGGATCCCATCTCCATTGCAGTAGTCTGTCTCTTTGATGACAGTGTGATCCTTTAGAATCTTGTCTTGAAATTCTCTCTCATCGGCACACTGTACCACTGCATTCTTGTCATTCTGAAGGATTTCTTCCAAGAAGAGGAAAGATTTCATCACCAATTATCTTTCATCCTCAAGGAAGAAAGGAAAAGCTGTCTTAAGGGGACGGTCAGCACCTATGAGGGAAACATAAAGGTGAAAGAATCCTAATCCAACTGGTTATCACCTCAGTCAAAAGTAACACTATCAGGTGGCTGGAATCAACACTTCTGGTTCTGGATTGACAACACTGTAAGGGAGCTGCAGAGACCAATAATAGATGAAAGATGAATACATAACCCCTCAAATTGTAAAGAATGAAAAGGAGAAAGCACGAGTCCAAATCCCTAGGTGGCAACTGTACTGATTATGTTGGTCTAATAGCTTCTTGGAACAAGGAGTTGCCTTTTTCATCCCAGTGCTGGCAGTCTAGTTAGAATATCCCATTGCTCTATGGGATCTGGGCACAGATATCTTGCTGTTGGAATCATCTACAGCAGGCCCAGTTTCATAACAATTCTTTTAATTGTGGATCTGACAGAAGTAAGAATGTCTTGCAAGAACAATAACTTGCCCTAACATCAACTATATTTGAGACATTTCTCCCATTTTTAAACATTACAAAGTAAATGGAAATAAGATGAAGTAGCGAAAGCTGCAAAAATGAAGTGATTAAGTGAATAGAGAGAAAGACAGAGAGGAAAAAGATTATAATAAAATTCCTTGTCATGGTGGATTGGCTCTAGCTAACAGCTAAGCACCCATATAACCTCCTCATCCCCTGTTTCACCCAATCAAGATGGCAGGAGAAAATAGGAGAGCAAAACTTGTGAGTCAAAGCAAAGGATAACCATTTACCAAGTATCACTGTGAGCAAAACAAACTCAGCTTGGGGTATTTAAGTTAATTTATGCCAATTTACATCAGCTTGGATAGAGACTGGGCAACCTGATCTAGTACTTGATCTAGTGGATGGCAACTCTATCTGTGGTGAGGCAGGGTGCAATGGAACTTGATGATCCTTGAGATCCCCTCTAACCCAAGCCATTCTATGATTTTGTATAGATGTTTAATTGCTAATTCAGCCCAGGAGGTCAGCGTCAGTCTCTGTCACTTCTTAGAATCATAGAATACTTCATGTTGGAAGGCATTTTTAAGATCATTTTCAACCCCCTTGCTGTAGGCAGGGACACCACCCACTAGACCAGGTTGCTCTTGTTTACCTGCTCTTTCCCCGTGCTCCAGTATGGGTCCTCCACAGGCTGTGCAGGTTGTGTGCGTGCACCTGCTCTGCTTTGTTCCCTCTGCCTCTTGTGCCTTCTGTCCTTCCTTAAATCTGTTTTCACAGAGGTGCCTGCATCTCTTCTTGTAGGCCCAATCTGTCCTGTACTAGGTCTGTTTTGGATCCATTGGATCCTGCATGGGGCAGACCCTGGACAGCAGGGGCTTCTCACAGAAGCCACCCTGCAGCCCACCCTGCCTAAACCTTGGCATTTACATCCAGTACACTTCTGAAGAAAATGAACTTTGCAAACTGACCATGAGAAAGTCAGACATATCCAATGATAAATTTGATGGAAGTGCTACAGATGAGAGGAGATCCAGCACACACTACATATTATCCATGTGTGCACAGAGGCAAACTGACAAAGGGACTTCCAGTTCCCTGACATCTCTTATGAAGGGATCATTCCTTTCCTTCCATATCAGTCCTTTTTCCCTAACATGTAAAAATTTCTGTCAACGAATACAAGACCCAGCGGGAACTTGCCATGTTTGCAGTTACTCAGAGCTGGCCCTGTGTGGAGAAGGACTAAATGATTTATACAGCCCTGCATTTCAGTCTTGTAAACCCAGTGAGGTTATCTGTAAAATTAAATTGTCTGAAGTTATCAGTGCTAGAATACTTCTATTTACTTCAATCCCCAGATTCTGTTTGTTATATTCCTAAAGCAACTTCCCACAAAGACCAAGGCCAACATCTATATTAGAGGCTCATTTTCTTCTATACCTCTGTTGCATCTCCTTTCAACTCCTAGTCCAAGTACATAAGGGGTATAACATAGGAATTGAGCTGGTTTCCATGAGTATAGCAGGTCTACCAATTTCACTGTACTTCAGAGTGAGCTGTGAGTTTGCTCATTTGACTTTCAAACATGGCAATGATTAGAGGAACAGTCAGTAACGAAAGCTGAAGTCATGTGAATTTGCTAACATATTTACAATACCTGTATTTTGCTTACTGGCCTAACACTATGACCTTGGTTTATGGTGCAATACTATCATTAGTTCAAACTTGGGTTAAGTAAGGGAGGAGAAATGAAGATGCATTCCTAGCTTCTTTCTAAATTTAAAGCATTATCACTGTTGCAAATAAGAGATTATTGCAGCTTTGTAGCTGTGGGAAGAGCAATATAGTGTAAAAGCTAGATAGCCCATATATTAGGTGCCCCAAGACAGAACCAATAAGTGGTATAAACACATTCTACATGGCCTGTTGTAATTAGTAATGAAATGCCTGAAATAAATCCGAAGCCTTGCAAGAAGTCAGCTTTCCCTAGAAAACCTGTTTTCAAATGGTATCATACTTCAGCATTCTTCAACTTTGTGAGTTCACAGCATCTGCTGCTTAAATATAACAGCACATATGGCAGCATCATTTTGGAAAGCAATGTAAAAAAAGACTGAAGAAACTATTATGAGGACTGCTGTCATGCTCTTGGGGCACAATTGCAATCTTGTGTTTCCATACGGCACTGCTGGAGAAAGAATGTGAAGTTTTAGTATAGTAGGTAGGGTCAAATACTGTATAATAAACTGATTCAAATGTTCCCTCTTTGTACTTATATTTTATTAGTACCAAATGAAATACCCAATGTAATTTAAGTCCTGACTTTTACTTGGGACTAAAGTATGTACTTCAGATTTAACATGAGTGTAAGTGCTATTTTGAAGCCTAAATCAGCATTCATGCAAATCCCAGCAAATGCTGACATTATATCTCTGGCCTGGCAATCCGACTGTATAATTAATTTGTAGATCCACTTTGTGAACTGGTATCAACATCAAACTGTTTTGCCACTGGGTAAACATGTGGCTTTTATCAATGAATCTTTTTTTCCCATCTGACTGTATTATAGTAGAGTGGAGTTGTGTCTCTCAGGAGTTAGCACATTCAGTTGGATTTCTACTTATGTTTTATTATTGAGGGAGTTTTATAAACAGGAGAACAATGAGGGCAAAATTATGCCATGAGGACACAGCCTCCACCCACAGGGACAATTATGCCCAAAGGGTTTAAGGAGATGTGATTCTTTCATAAATTCCTGGAAACACAATCTCTCTTAAGCAATATTAAAGAATGGTATTATCTCTTTTTGAGGGGATGTATGCCCTTCAGAGAATGGGATGGAAGCTCACCTCTCTCTCTTCTGTAAATATGAGTATCTACGGACACTGCACAGGGATAATACTTCTTTTTGGTCACTAAACACTGAAAGTATTTTCAGGTTTGTGAAAGGAACTTTTGAAAGAGGACAGTAAATTGAGGTCAGGGGTTCCAGATGAGCTAAGTGAGCACTGTGTAAATCTTCCCTGGGACTGCGGACAAAGGATCCACTCCTTCCCTTGGTCTGCGGGACCTCATTTGTACGCTCTGTGATGGTTGCTACCACTTGCAAGGGTACATATTGAGTGCACAAGGAGAGTAACTAGTGGCAAGAAAGCAGCATAAGGTAAGTAACTAAGAGATTCATATGCTCACATACCCCTTCACATGCTGTTCATCCCTTGGATGTAAATTTAATAGGGGGCTAGTGGTACTCCTTGTCAAAAGGTATCAGTAAGCTTAGCAAGCTTGTTTGTTTGTTTTCTTTTTCTTAATAAAAAAAAGAAAACACTGAGTTCTGGTGGCAACTGTTTTTCCTGGTTTCTAATTTTTCACTTGCAACAATCCTAAAACTACACCTTCTCACTCAGTATTAAATTATTTATAGGCTATTAATTGTGCAGGTTTTTTTGAAAGACAAAAATCCCAGAGCACCAAAACAGCACTTCTTGTAATTACTGGCAAGTTCTTCTTCAAACCACACTGTATTTCCTTATTACTCTGAAAAAGAATTGCATTGCCAAAGAAGTCCTCTCAATTGCTGCCTAAAACTGTCCCCAATTTACAACTACAAATGCCATACATATCTTTTCTTTAAAAACTATCTCTTGTTTATAGTCATCCCCAGATCAAAACACAGGAGATTTGTCTCAAACTGTCAGTTTTAGCTGCCTCTATAACATGTGGATTCATTCAGAAACGAAGTATTTACCCCGTGCCATAAGATGAGCTGAACTGATCTTCAGCTTCTAAACTAAACTCGTTCACACAAAACCCGCTCTGGAGATTCAGATTGCACAATAAGTGGTCCAAAATTTGGTCAGCTATGCAGGAGACATAAAAATTATGACTTTAAGACTGTACCAAATTATTTGTTTCTTTAAACATTGCATTTAGATAAAGAACTCTAGATAAAGAACTCCAGACCCAAAAGGCTTAAAGTTATCAGGATCATATTAGGATTTGTTTGCTTAACATCATCTGTGCAGCTCTAGATCTCATATGAGCAGAGAAGGATGCATTCCATGTCTGTTGTGCTTTATTACATGAATCAGTACCCACTTGAAAATTTTGCAAGAGCACAGGGTTTTGGATTATGACCGATAGAAAAAAATCCTGTAAAATTGGAACTGTTTCATTAATTCATCTTCAAAAGATAAGGTTGGAGCAATTATTAGCACAACACTGACTGAACAGTTTTGTTTTAATAACAGTCAGAAAAAATCATATCACATTTAAAGATCTCAGTATGTTTTTAAGAAACATCAAGAGCTAAGAATATTTCTGACTGCTTTTCTCTTTTTCTTTTTTACTACTTCACACCTCCTTCCTTTGATATATAGAGTTTGTTTTTTATGAATACAAAAACAGGAATTTCATGCTGTGACCCAGATTTCTATCCCATCACATACATTCCCCTGTGCATCAAGTTTAAAAGCTAAAAAGACCCAGAGTTTTGCATTAAATTTGCAACTTGGATGTATTTTTTAACTTTCAGATTTTTTTGAAAACGAGTCATTTTGCAACAAAGTTTCTGGAATAAAACTGATCCTTTTACAAGAAAGTCATCTACAGAAAATTGTCAACAGAAATTCTGTTGCAGACAAGGAAAGACAGATATCTATATACCTAATGCAGTAAGGAGAGCTTTATCCTCTCTTCTTAGTCAAGATCTTTAATTTCTTTGGACGAGAATTCTGTGAATAAGCTAAAATCCCACTACAATCCATTTGACTGTTCCTGGATAGACGGACACTTTGGTACTGAGTTCCACAAGGTAAAGAGATTTAAAGCAACTTCAAACTGTGATAGCAGAAGAGGCAATAATTTAACACAAAAGAACAATGTTTATACAGTAAGTGGTTGTAGAGAATGCGATTTTGAAGTGTCATGCGCCCTTGTTTTCCCCTAGCAATTTCATTTCTACCAGGCTTTTTTTGATTTCTTTTCTTCTGCTTGCATTTGGACTAGATGATCTGTGTGGATCCCTTCCAACTGAACTATTTAATTCCATTCCATTCTTCATGAATGGCTGTACTCTTTATCAGCTCGGGAGAATGTGGGCTTCAGAAGATGCTAACCCACCTTGTTGGGAATCAGTTCTTCACAACAGCTTTTGTTTGTTAAAGAATTTTGCTTCCAAATGATGAGCTTTGCAAAGAGTCTCAACTGACTTTTCAGGCATGTGAAGCAGCAGTCTTAATACATAAATCTCTATATGGTCTTATCCTTAGAGGCGCTGAATGCCTAAACATGGAATCAAATTTTATTTGAAGGGTCTTAGAATAGCAATCTCATGTTCATCTCTGCATTTATCCTTAGCTCAATATATGAACAGTGATTATGACTGAATAAAAATCTCATGCATTCCATCAATAACTAGTTTAAACCTTCAACCATGAAAGGAAAAAAGATTTTTTTTTTTGTTCAAACCATAACAATGTATTCTCTCCTTATTTTAGAGGTGGAAATTTTCTATGTTTAGTAATAAAAATTCTCTCTGAAACTTATCTTTGTTTTCCTTAAAAAAATAATAATAAATCTTGATAGCTTTCTTTACAAAGTTATCTCTTACAGAACAAAAAGTTGGTCTCTCATGATATAAGAATTCCTAATTTCACCTGGACTATTTCAATACTTTCCAGTTTAGTGCAGAAGAAAGTGGGGAATCTGTGAGTCAAATGAGAGATTAACACTGCCACCAAAACAACTGCTAAAGATGCTCAGCAAATTATGAACAACATCAGATACATATAGAAATTGGTCCCTGTCTGTAACTTTAGTTACCAGATTTTAGCTCTCTGCACACAGTCATGCAGTTCTGGCTTAAAGCTTAATCTGTTTACAAAAAATGTCCAGTGTCAATAACACTGCTTTATGTACTACAGCCATACAAACCAATGAGCACATTGTAAGAATTAATTTATACAAAACAAATCTGATTTCAAACTAGCTAGGTTTTTTTTTTACCTCAGGCAGAAGAGTAAGTATAAGATAACTAATTGTTTCTCAGGACTGGAAATCATACATAGCTAGAGTCTGGAATGCTGCAAGGCTATTAGAGAGAGAATACCATAATAGCATTCTGCTAGGAAGGAAATCTACATCCTGCTTGTTTGGGAAATAGTTCTTCCATTAGAGGCAATATTAGAATTTCAGCTTTTGATCTCTCCTTGTGGACTCCTTAAAATCCAAGCTGTGAAACAGCAGCTGATGCTTTACATACTATCACAACAGCCAGCAATATATGAAACCTGGAAACGGCATGCAAGGGAAATTAATGATGGGCTGTTAAGGGATATACAGTAACTCACGTTTGCATTACATGACATACAACAAATTAAAGCTGCTTTTTCTTTGTTATGCTGGTGATAGAGAAAATAAATATCATGCAGCAATACAGAATAGCAATATCTGAGATCACTTTTAATTGGTTAGAAAGACAAGGAAAATAAAAAAGAATATTTTTATCAGTAGAGCAGAACAAGCTCAGAAAGTTACACTGATCAGCAGACAGAAAATGAGCTCTGCGTCACCATTGCTAGCCTGAATAATAGCATATGGTACAGCAGATCCATAACAGCAACAGCCAGAGCTAGATCCTGAAGCTCTCATTTGTCAAATTAACAATTACTAAAAGCACAAACGGAACATTAATGTATTTGTTCCTTTATGTTTTTTTTTTCTGGTGTGTGTGTGATTTTATTGCATTTTTGCATCTGAGTATGAACAAAAAGCCATAAAAGACTTTGTTATTTCACAGAGACTATCCTGCATGCATTTTGTCTTAATGCAAATGAATTTATGTACCTAAAGGACCAGGACATCATAAGCACAAAGCAGAAAGTATACATTTGGGAGCTTAGTATTAATTATATCCAATATATCATGGGCTACACGGTGTGCTAAGTGTGGTATTTCAACTTATCTGTGGCAACAAACATTTAGTAATTCCTGTGTAATATTTTATTGTTCTTAGGGGCTTTCAGGATGAATGCAAACTAAGGAAATTTTCTATGGACTCTATTTATAAAGGTGGGAGAGCACTTAGTTTGTCTGAGCATACAGTCAATTTTTTATTGCATGATCACATCTTTTATTATTTTGAGACACCTAAGTTTACTTAGCAAAAGTACAAAATAAATAAATGAAAAATAAATAAAAAATCAGATACTTCTCCTAAACCCCCAAATGAGTGAATCTATAGCCCTTCTCTATTGAAAATTTTATTTTGTAGGTGAGGTAGCTTTCCATGTTGACTTGTCTTATCTTTCATTCGACTCAACAGATGCATAATTAGACACAAGTGAAGGTTCCCACTGTAAAATCCCAGCCCCAGTGAGGGAGGTGTATGAATCAAGAAGCCTCAGAACTTAAACAGAAAGGGGTCTTATTAGTATTATTGTTACTACTTTAACAAAAGCTCAGTAGATTTCTTTTTTAATTAAAAAAAGATGACAAGCAGGTAAGAGCTAAAAGTCCTTGTAAAGGTTGTGCTGCTGCAGCAGGCAGGAAACAGAAAATGCTATACATTTTTTCTGAACAATGTCACAGCATGACCAAGAATGAAAAGTGTTTTTAGTCTGCTAACTGAGAAAATGTTTCAATTCCTCAACAGGATTTCTGCAAATTATTTTGAAGTATAAATCGAGTATAGAAGGGAGAGGATTGGACACAATCTAGCATATATATGTGTAAGAAAAAATCCTGGTTTTGTGTACCTGTATTCTTATATCTCCACTCCATCATATTGGGTAGCACTGACAATGGTAACACTTTATCTATGGCCATGCTCGTAGGATGTGTAGGTTTAGGCACACACCAAGTGAAGAGCACTAAACGGTAATCATTCCATACCTGGCTTCTTAAGGCAGGCTCAGCCAGGGAGATCTCCTGCATGTACTCCCTAATTCCCCCATGTTACCTCTCCCTTGAAGTTGGGTGTTAAGACCATCCACATACCTCCTCCAGGTTGAATTCCTCCCAGAGCTACCCAACGTAACTATAAACTAGGCCAATTTCAGGCCAGAACCAGTACAGTCAGCTGGTGGGTATATACGCTTAAAGTTGATTATCCTTATTATGAAGTAATTAGAAGTGCACATTACTTTAGTTTGCTGCTTTAACAAACAACTCCTTTTTCACATCCAAGAAGGTATCTCCTCATTGACTGTCTGCTCTCCCACAGTTCAGCAGATACGTGCTCAGATTAGGGTTATCTAGGACAACAAGTTTTGTCAATATTTTATTCTCTCTCCTGCAGAAATTAAAGCATGCAGGAAATTCAAGTGCCTAAAATAGCCTGTCTCCAAAGATGGCAGCCGAAACAGAGGGAAGGAGAAAGATGGACTGAGCATGTGAAGTTTCACTTTGCCTGACAAATTAACACCTATGTATTTCTGTGGATCTGCTCCTTTGTGTGCGATTTACCTGGTCACTGTTCTTAACCTCTGTGATACTCACGCTGGAAAAATTTTAGCCTGAGAAACCTTGCCTACCACTTATATTATTACACATTTCTAATCTATCTATCATAAAGTATTTCCATAACTTAGTTTTCACAGATAGATTTAATATATATTTAAGCTGTGTGTAAAACTGTATGTTTAATGTAAAACCATTGGTTCAGTAAATCTGTCAGAATCAACACTAGACACTATTGCTGCATCAAAAAAACAAAGCAGTCCTACCCTAGATGATATTCAAACAGACTAAATGATCCTTTTCCTGCTTCAGAGCATGAATTCAAACCTTATTTGTTCAGGATGTCAAATTTCTGGCAATGAATACTTGGCTTGGCACACTACAAATCCTGTACTTAAAATGAATCTGATACCTTTTGAGTGAAAACACTGCCAATTTTTAAGGCATGCACAACTGGGATAAGAGACACAAATGGTGCATTACCTAAAGGTGTCACCAGACACAGAAGAAAAGGAAAACCACACTCAAATGATTTTAAGGGGCAACAGAAGACTGGTCTGAGACATTAGTACACTGGGACTTGATTGGAAATTATGAACCCCAAGTATTACCACTGTGAAATATCCAGACATTCACCATTTAGTATAAATGCTCAAAGCCATACCTTTATCTCCTTCTTCACTTAGTTCATTCTTGTTCAATGCCAGACTTCTCCAGGAGCTGCACTCCTGCCTCCCAGTTTAGACATTAACGTAAACAAAGATGATCCAAATATCCTGTACATGTGCACATAAACATGCACACATATTGCTTCACCAAGAACATTTACAGTCATATTCTGAATTTCTGAAAAACATGTCAGCTATGATTTTTCTTAAGTAAAATATGGAAAAAAATGCTTAACTTTAGAGTTAAGTTCTGCACTGACAGTAGTTTGCATAAGAAGTAGTCCTCTTAAAATCCATAAACTTGGGATTCTTATATAGCTGATGGAAATAAATAGAAGTTTTTAATGTGAAGTTTATCCAATCTGCTCTAGACTGTCTGTTGGAGGATGAAATGAATTGTATCTCAGAAGTACCTGTTCCTTTCCGTTGCCTTTCATAGAATCATAGAATCACCAAGGTTGTAAAAACCTTCAAGATCATCCAGTCCAACTGTCCACCTATCACCAGTATTTCCCCACAAAACCATGTCATTTAGTACAGCATCTAAACATTTCTTGAACACCTCCAGATATGGTGACTCAACCACCTCCCTGGGCACCCCGTTCCAGTGCCTGACCAATCTTTCAGTGAAGTTTCCAACCTGAATTTCCTTTGGTGCATCTTGAGGCCATTCCCTCAAGTCCTATTGTTATGTGTACTCAATTCCCTCATCCACACCATCAGTAAAGACATTAAACAGGCTGATTCCACTTGCACTTCCAAGTATGATTCCTATTTCACACATACATTCTTGGTCTAAGACTACATTCCTACCTTTAATTATATCAGATGGCTCAAACACTTCCATTCCCCATCAAGGGCCATCTCCATCATCTCATGAGAGCATTCAGTCCTGTAGCCCTCCTCTTCAGACTTTACTTTCAAATCCTTGATAATGGGCAGCTTCATGAAGAATTTCTTTCTTCCTTGTGAACATGTCTCAGCTACAATAACCTCAGCAGCTTCTCTTAATGTAGCATGAAGTAAATTCATGTAAAGAGAGCCACAGCCAGGTCTATGCATCACTTCAGATGCTGAATAGGCCTTGTGCTGGATCTGCAAAGAGAGGCTCACCCTTTGGGGGGAATTTCTCTCAAGTCAAAAGAGAACAGAAGGGAACTCTGTTCTCTCTCTCCATGGAACTATATTCCCCTTATAAACAAACTTTGAATGTGAGACACTCTGTATTACCAAGGCTTCCACTTTTATCACAAGCCCAAGCACAGCGGACTTATTTTTTTCCTACTAAATCCCAGATCTCAGAGTCATGTGAATACCCAAGCAATTTCAGTTGTCTTATAAAAAAATTGCATTTCTGGCCCACACAGATGCAGAGGAAACCCTGCAAATGTGACCCCATTGCACCCTAAACACTCAAAACCAGAAGGCAAATAAAAAGGAGCCAAGTACATTCAGTTGCATGATTTTCAGGCCAATCTCATGATTATTTCAAGCCTGATTCAAGATTTTTGGATGGTTTGGGTTGGCAGCACTGAAGACTTCATTATAGTTTCAAAGACTATAAAAAGAAAAAAAGTTTCCAAGCTGTATAATTATCAAAATGATGGAGAATCTGAAATACAGCAGAAATGACAGGCACTCTTGGGCCAGCATTTTCAAATTGGGCCTGATAAAACATGCTTCAGCTATTTCACTGCCACATCCAGACACAGTGGACATGATTAACCTAAATATAACTCTCACTGGATATCAATTGGCTTAGGTGAGAGTTCAGTGACATAGGTCTTGCTCTTGACAACTGCCAGAGGTGAATTTCACCCTGAGAAAGTCAAACAAGAGGAGAAAAAGATTGCTGACCTTACTCAGACTGTGTCTTGAGAAAACAATTTGTAAAATACAGGTCAGAGATTTATTCAAATACATGTGGAAGTGATTTATGGATTCTATTGAAGGTTTCTGGTATTAAAGCCTGGTAATAAGTGCTACTCCTATATTTTTCTTGTAAGAAGGGTTATATTATTATGTTTCATCTCTAAACAGGCATACTAACTCCTTATATTCTTTTGTCTTTTTTCTCTCCTTTTTTGTCTTCCTGAGTTTCCCTGTTATTTCTTCCTGGTAATCTAAGATTTAGTTAAAAGGCCAGCCTCGGGGTTTATGGAAATGCATTATCTGTATGCATTTATTTGTTGGGAACATTCCATCCCTCCTTATTCTCATCAGTATATTGTTCTACAAACAGTCCCACTGATGTTAACAGGCATCTACCAATGCCAGTCTCAGCTTCCTCTTCATATGGATGAAGGAGGGCAAAACAGGCAAAGAGATCCAGGAGACAACTTGACGAATATAACAGGACAGACAAAAGGTTGTAATCTTTCTATATTTTTCACTGTGGTGACTTACTCTTTTTATTTAAGTATCTGGAAAAAAATCATCTCGATTTCAGTGACAATAGACAATGTTTCTTTCAGCTTGTAACCATGATTCTGATATGCATAGTTATGTTGAAGCTTCCTATATATAATAGCATTCTTTTGTCTTTAACTCATATTTAAATATATTGAATTGTACACTACTGATCAAATTCACCATGGTGTTCATGCACTAAACTTTAAGTTGCTTTACATTAATGAAGTGCTCCAATATATAAAGCATGAATACAAAATCATATCTAGCCATCAACAAATTGGAATGTTGATATGGGCAGAAGGTAGTGCCTCAACCTCACCATCTCTGCTGCAGTGCAGTGCAGGAAAGTAGAAACCCACAGCAAAATCATTCATGCTGGCAACCCCAAGTGACCACTTTGCCTATCAGTGTGAGGGAGAAAAAGAGAATGGAAAGATGAAAGAGTTCGTGACTCTCCAGGGCCAGACATTTAACATCAGTTACTTAGTACTGTGCACAGAGGAAAGTCTCTTTATTTATTTGTTTGTTTGTTTGTTTGTTTGGGGGGAAGAAGGACGGTATGGGGACTCCTCCAGAAAACCTACCAGCAGAAGGCCCCATGTGGTGGAGGAGAGGGGGGTATTTCACTTACGGGCATTCTAGTAGCTATTCTACCTCCTTGAAACGTTTTCCTGACAATCTTCAAAAGCAAAGTCCCAATTTGCATTTTTAATACTGAAATGTAATACGCTGTTACTGGGAGACACCCCTGAGTGTTATTACTTATCACTGGGCCATTATAAACAATCATGAAAGATTACAGTTGATCTGCCTGGCCAGATGCATTCTTGAAAACCCAGAAAGAGGGTTAAATGAGAACCAACATATGTAAAAGATTCACAATGCTATATTTCAAATAAAAAACATGTCAGGAGCGGAAAAAAAAAAAAAAAAAAAAAAGCAAAAAAGCAAAGTGGTTAAAGAAAAACTGAAAGAAAAAAACATAATT
>VXAB01009836.1:261454-290546 GCA_013399175.1 Odontophorus gujanensis | reverse complement strand
AAATTTAAAAAATTCACAAGTATATATTTTAAATAAAAAACATGTCAGGAGCGGAAAAAAAAAAAAAAAAAGAGCCAAAGAGCACAGTGGTTAAAGAAAAACTGAAAGAAAAACACATAATTGCTTTTAGTCTGTCATTTCCCCCCACAGAGTAGTAAATAAGAGCTTTGATACATAAAAGCCGTTATCAAACAGTAACAAATTAGTTCTTCACCATCTGTGATCCACGCAAGGGGGGTGACAGTTATAGGCAAGATTTTAAAATATGAAATCAACTATTTATGAACTGGTTTCAGAGTCTTGCTGTCTACTTTGCCTCTTAAAACGTGGCCACAAGAAAGAGATGGGGTTTTCAAAGCTAATAAAAAACAGCAGTTGTGGTTCCACTCTTTAAATGACGCTAATTGCTGGCTGACATTTGTAAACAAGATGTTTCCTTTAGTACTGCTGCCTACCATAACTCAGTGTCACTTTCAAGAGCAATATTTCACTAGGGAAAAAAATAAATAAATAAAATCATGATCCTGACCTTAAGAAATCTTATTACTTCGACTTCCTTTACGTTACACATGATCAGCCAAATATTTCGGGCTGGATCCACTACTCAGAAATATTGTAATTTGCATCAGATCTTCCTTCCTTCCTTCCTGCCTTCCTGCCTTCCTGCCTTCCTGCCTTCCTTCCTCCCTCCCTCCCTCCCTCCTTTTCCACCCTGCCCTCCCTGCCCTCTCTTGCTTTCCTTCCCTTCTTTCTTCTTGATGAAGGCATGTTTTCTCAGTATGATATTTCCTCTATTTCTCTCTTTCCCGCTTTCCCACTTTTCTCTCCCCTTTTTCTTCCTCTTTCTCTCTCTCACACATTTTCCCCTCTCTCTTCATTTCTTTTTCATTCTTTTCTTTTTCCTTTTTCTTTTTTCTTTTTTCTTTTTTGCTTTACTTTCTCTTTCTTTCTGCAAAAGCACTTCATTTTGGAACTCCATGGGTGAACAAAGATTTCAGCTCTGCATTTACACAAGGGTAATACTAACTTCTGTGTGATGCACAAATTCCTATATGTTAACAGACAAATATCCCCAAGTTAATTGAGGAGTAGGGAAGAACAACTCAGAACACACATTCTGTTCTCATCTAGTATTTCTTCTTCTGCTCCATTCCTCTGAGCAGAAGAGGTGTTATTTGGACTAAAAGCAATTAAATCTCATGGAGCTGATGGTAATTTGTTTCTGCTTGGGAAGGGAGCACATTTGAAAAATGTGTTTAAATCGATTTAGGGGTTTCTTCCTCAGTGGAAGAAACAAAACAAAATTAAAAGCCTGAAATGTTAGGAAACTCCATTACTTAGAAACTGGTGAGAATGATTACTATTACTTAAAAATAAAAAATGCTTTTTCTTGTAGTTTGGGGTAATATGAAAAGGAAAATGATGCATTAACATGCTGTGGATCGTTCTATTTCATGGGACAATCCAATGCTTTTGAAATGTGTCATTTTTACTTTCAGTGAAATACAATGGACGTTTCAGCAGGAATACAAAAATGAAAAAGGATTGGCCATTTATTCCCACACTTCCCATCCATTTACTACAGTAACAAGAGATCTTTCAGTTAGACTAAGAGGCTTTGACTGACAACAGTATATTTCTCTTCAGTCACCAGTTTCATCCAAGACAATAAAATGAAAAATGAAAAAGTCAATGCAGAGGCAAATGTAACTGTTTAGGTCCCTGAAAAGTGGAAAAAGTACATGTGGGTCTGGGTGTCCCAGTGTAATCTGGTAAATGAATAATGTGAATTAGATGCAGTAAGTTGAATTTCTCACAAAGATTTCTGCATCTGTAGCAGCATTTTTCTGGCCAAATGTAGGCATCTATAATGTACAATATGCATGGGAGCTGGTTGTCTAAACCCAATGGAAACAGGTTTTCTCAGATGATATAGTAATTCAACAACATCTATACCACTGAATCTGTGACTGGCAGATAGAAAGACAAAGAGCAAGTCAGTGGAAAGAAACAGGCACCTCGCTGAACAAAAAAAAAGAAAAAAAATTGTTAAAATAGAGTATATAAATTGTCTGGTGTTCTTTCATTCAATGGAGAGTCTGGGGTCAGTACTCAAATGCAAAAGTGGACTCTCTGGCACATAGTGAGAGGAACCCTATCCCTACCATCTTGAAGTGGCATTAGGCACAGCCCAAAAGACCTCAGCTTATAAAAGTAATGACCATGATTTCTCACATCCAGCATTTTTTTAAGTAAAAAAATTGAGGAATTCCTTTTATTAACTGTGCAATCACTTTACTAGGTTCTTAAAAAATATTCAGAGCGCATTAATATGATTAAAGACTTTAACACATCATAATATCAGTATTAAAATGTAATTCTTTCAATTCCGTTTTGATACTTTAAATGTTTTAGCTGGTATCATTTTGCTATCACACCATGATTAATCTATGAGGTTAATATATTTCTGAGATGATAACATTTTGCCAGCAAAGTAAAATTCCAATTAATTGCATACCTTGTTAGGATACTTGTGGCTCAGAAATGAAAAGACTGGGTAGGCTGCAGTCTCAGCTGGATGCAATTTCTACTGGACATTCCATTGCTCCTGCTATTTATAATGATGCTTCCTAAAAGGACACAGCCTGCCTTGTTCATCCCTCATTTAAAAATAAAAATCAGAATTTCAACTATTTCTCCACTTTCAACAGCTATCTGAGATTTCTCTTTTAATTCAGGAACATCTCACTGATTCTTCCAGTACTTTTCATTCTCCATTTGTACAATAGATGACTGTGGTTCTTCTGAGGCAGTAATGATTATTGCCGGCTTCCTGCTGTTCTTGTTTGGTCTCAGGTGGCCTGGCTACCAGCCTGGACAGCAGTTTTCTACGTCTGTCATAACATTTCTGTTTCTTTTGCCTTTCAGCTGGATTTGGAAATTTGGTATTTGCTTAAGCTTGACTTCTGTGAAAAGAAGACCCAATTAACATCTGTTCAGGAGTAGACAATTTTACTTCACTTCTTATATTCAGCAATGTAAGGGAAATTTCTTTTTTCTCTGCTTTTAATCTCCCCCAGTATATCTAATTGAATAATAACAGTCAGTGGGACACAGTCAGCAAAGAGTTTAAGCCTCAGCCTGTAACTTCAACACTTACAACTATTTCCCCACTTTTAAAACCTTTTGGTTCTAAAAAACCTTAAAATGTTATATCCGTCCCTTCTTGGGCACACCATTTTTCACTGTCTCATTTCACTTTTGAATAAAACTTTTCTACAGATAGGTACTTTGCTCAAAATTTCTGGTCCTGGTTTTTCAGTTGTTTTACAAGAACTTAAGGAATAAAACCATACCAAAGTTAGTCCATCAATGGCTCATTGTCACTGATTTGTACTGTACGTCTTGCATATTGTTCCATCACATAAATTATTACCATTCTAATTCTTGTGTTAGCCCTGAAACTGAGCACAGAAATTTTTCTAAATTCCTGAATGAAACTCTTTCAAAATATTGATTCTGTTATTGCTTTTTGCAGTGGTGCTATAGAAAGAAATATACATCTTGACTTGAGAACTTGCTTTTGACCAGAACAAAACAAAGGAGTCTTCATAAGTCCTTTGCCATTAATAGATTGAGAACTAAGCCTTTTCAGATATTGAAAATACACTGATTCTCCTTTGTGAACATGGAATCCTTGAAAGAAAAGAGAAATATCAATTGTTTTAATAATGTGGATTTCCTTGGAAATGAAAACCTTTAAGAGAAGACATGACATTTTTCTTCTGAAAGATGTTGCATTGCTGGTGTATCTGGAGGGCTACAGAAACCCCTTCACTTACACAGGCAGTATATACAAAGGGACAAAACATAAAATCACATTTCATGACAACAAATAGTTGTTTCATCAAGATTCAATCAAGGGGCCAAATTGAAGCAGGATCATTCAATAATGAGAATGTATCAAAACTCCTTAATTAATCTGATATCTGAACAAAATGCAGATTATTATCTACAAATACAAGATCTGATACAATAACTAAACATATCTTCAAAGAAGCAAGGAATGCCCTAAAACTTTCGATGTAATCATAATAAGTAATCATGATACTCTTTTGTCAGCACCAGCAATGGATTAGCAAGTTATTGACGATAATATAGCCTAGGCATCTATTTACCTTTCATTGCTGAAAAGGGATATGACTAATCAGGTTTAATCTGGAATCCACAAGGACTCCCAAGTACTTCTTTCTAGTTCTCACCAAGTCTCCAGTTTGTATTAGTGCTTAAGATTTTTTTATTTTTTTTTCCAAATAAAGAACTTCGCATTTGCTTCTGCTGAACTTCATGAGATTCTTGTTCTTTGGGCCTGCTGAGCGCCCCCTTGTATGGAAGTCCCATCCCCACATTGCTCCCCTAGACTGGTGTTGCCTACAGACTTCTAAGTGTATGTTCTGTATGAAGACCTTACCAGTAGTGGTATAAGCGGTATCCAAGACAAAGTAACATTACCCAACTCCCTCAACATGCTTGGATGCATCATGTTAGCTCCCATGAAACATGAAAAGCCCGCTCGCCTAAGTAGTCACTAATGTGATCCTCTTCGTCACTGTAAGTGATCCTCTCCTCCACAAATTTTGTTACCTGACATGAGGACCTGAGAGGTCTGAGAAAAGACTTCTCCTCAGCCTTCTCCCCTTCTCCTTGTTCTTTGCATGAGTTTGCCTTCTCTCTTAATCACTAGCTACATTTTCCCTGCTGTTTCCTCTGCTCATACAAAGGCCTAATATTATTCATATTCCTCACAAGTTTCTACTCTAGACAAGGTCCAACTTTCCTATCTTCATCCTACAGTTTCTGTGTTATGCTGTATTTCACCTTGGTTGCCTGTCCTTGTTTTCACTTCCCAGCTCTACATTTCTGTTTTTGAATTCAGTTTAACTCAAACTCCTATTTTCTTCTACATTAGGGTAGATTGTTCTTGGATTTTGAGGCAATTGTCTTTCATTTGAGAAGCTTTAAATATATGATCCCACTGAACTTTAGAGATTAGTTATTTCATTTGATAACATAATCTCTTAGACATGTGAGGCTTAGCAGTTTGGTAGCCAAAATTCATTGAACCAGTGAAATAGCAACCAGTTCTTGGAGATCTGGCATGTTTTCAGGGTAAATAAATGAGCTGCTTAGATATCCTAATGGGAGTTGCTTTTATTCTTGTCTTCTCTATCATCAAGTTCTGTGTCTTGTTACTGATCAGAAACTGATAATTGCAAAGGTGTGATATGTGAATTTAAAATTTTCCATTCTAACATTCAAAAAGTAGAGAAATGTTTTCTGTGCTGCTAACAGACTTAGCATGTGTCTATTAATTCCCTACCATTTAGCATTCCATGTGGCAATTGCATGTTTTCTGTTTCAGCTTTAGAAGCTGGAATCCTTGTGAAGGTAAAGGCAAAATATCTTAAACAAACTTCAGCTGCCTCATGATCCGTTTGGATATGTGTTGGTTTTTTTTCCCATTGTGCATGTAGATAAAAATGAACCACACACAATTGGGATCTGCTTTCCAGCCTTTCATAACAGTTTTCCTAGCCAGCCAAGTCCTGTCTGAGCTGGTGAATTCTGGATTAGGGCTTTACTATACAGTCACCAAATTCTCCTTCAGTAATGCATGTGATGGTACTTTTTTTTTTTTTTTTTGTCAAGGGAACTGTCTTAGTTCAATAAATAATACTTCTGTCTGTTTTTGCCATAACACCTGTTTAGCCAAAATATGACTTATTTCAGCTGCTCCCCAAAAGACAAACACTGAACATTCCAAATCAAAATATCAAAACCATAGTAAGAGTTAGAGTGACTTAATTTGAGTTGGATCTGGAGTTGCAAAAAATACTGACCCATGGAAGGTCATTTTAAGATAAGAATTTAAAGAAGGTACTTATATTTATTGCACTATACTTTTTGCAATGCTTACCATTTTCTGACTAAGAAATAAGGCAAACACTATAAGGAAGAAAGCTATTGTATGATAAAAACTAGCATTTATGGTTATTCACTTGCTTTGAAAAAGTTATTTCTTTCTTAGAAGAAAGATACAGTAATGATCCAAAATGGTGTAATCTAGTTATACCACAAATGTCAAATGCTGAAATGTATATTAAAGGCCCAATCTATTTATAGATGTTTGTATATACATATGTTAACACTTTTTCAGTACTCTCATTAATGTACTTTTTAAAAGGTTTCAGTATGCAGTCTGTTGTTTCCATAAACCAATATGAAGTATGCTTTATACAAGCAAAGCTTAGAGCTTAGATCCAGTCTAATTCAACATTCATTATAATGGAGATTTATTGATCACATCATACCAATCTAGAATTGTCTCTAGTTGATCTCCTTATTGGCTGCAAGGAGGTAATTTCTCACATTTTCACATTTGGGTCCAGTTCAAAATAACACCAGTCAGCTTGGGTGATTATTTGAATGCTCTTGTTTTTGAAACTGGAAATCTTAGAAGAATCTAAATACTTCCTGCTCTAAATCAAGTCTGAAATATCTTGAGCACTGTCTTTGCTGTGGTATTTTGATACTTAGGTTTCTAGAAAGAAACCAGAAGTGCAGAAGCTTGTAAAAACTACAAGAATGGAAAAAAAGGTTAACCAAACATTTCAGAATATTCAAAAACGTATGACTATTTGGAGGCGTGAGGTAGATAGTTTAGGGTATTAGCAATTTTTCTCTACAATAAATATTCAAAGCTATAGTATTTCAGAGAACGATTGTACTCTGAGCAGTGCGTTATAACATATCATAAATATATATATATGTACATGTATATGTCTGTATATACCTGTAAGTTATATTTAAGACTGTGATCCATTATATCTATATTAAATTTATTTATATTATATTTTCAACCAACATTACATTTACTACACAAAATAATGTGAATCACCAAAGGATTAGTTCAATGGTAACATTCACTGGCACTGTAAGAAAGTAGTAAGACAGAAGAAACATGGTGAGAGCTTCTTAAATATTTCTAGCACCCATAATTTGTTGTATAATAGCAAATTAATAATGATTTTGAAGTCTGCCCCTTGTCCATATTCAGTGGACAATTGGCCTCAATTTCTAGTTCAACCAAACTAGCAAAGAAGTACTTGTCATAAATATGAAGCAAGTGTTAACCAAGTAGCTGAAGTAAACAGGAAATTTAAGACTTCCAGAGGCATGGCTGTCTGTATAAAATGAGTATAGAATGAAGTTCACTCAGAAGCACAGATGTGAAGAGCCACGACTATTAAAAAAAATTCCATGGGCATATATTCATATATAGAGATACAGGCTAAAGACATAAAAATTTCTAACATTTAGGGGAGAAATTAGGATTTTTAACATGAAAAGCCATGGGTATTATGAGAAGAATTTATTGCAGAACAAAGGGAACAGCAGATAAACTGTAGTTGAAGCTAAATTAATGAATTCCTTTTCCCACTAACTGTCCCAGTATTATAGAGGCTCAGAAAGAGATGGAAAATCCCTGAAGAACATGGGGATAAAAAGCGCTGTGAAGTCCCAAAGTTTCAGTATGACCAGAGTCTGTAATTTCCATTGAGACCATTATCTTCCAGGTCAGCCCCATGTGGCAGCTGAATTCTGTCACTATTTCTACAAAACCAAGGGCCAGCATTTTAATCTTTGTCTTCTTTGAAGTAAGACCAGGCTTTTAGGGAGGTTGATGTAATAAAACTTAAGAAATAACTAATAAGATATTTTTTAGTCCAATAAGAACAAATTTAAAGTTAATATTGCATTTGACTTAATGATTATTACACTTAGGATTTTAAATATCTTTCTTCCTCTTAAAGGAATAAGAATAGTTTTGAAAGAAATAACATCATTGTTCTCCAGTTGGCATACAATCCAATTTCCTATCATCATAAGAGTTTTGACATATACAAAAGAGAGAGTACAGAATATTGACTGTCTCTTGATGTTACAAGAATAAATTCTACAACAGGAATTTTTCCACATATTCAGCATTTCCATCTCTTTCTAATCTATGTATATAGTTTTCTGTGAAACATGACATGCTCTTTTTTGAAAAGAGAACTCAAAAGAATTAATATTTTGTTCACTTTGGATTCTGCTCCTTCCTACACATCTGCCATTTTTTAAAACTGACCAAGAAAACTTCAAGTGTAAGTGCTATCTTTTTCTCTAAGATTCTTAAAGACATTCACATCAAAATCATCAAAATCAAAATCAAGAAGCCACAAGGAGCTCATTGTGTTCAATCAGTAGAAAATGAATAACTGATAGAATTTCAAATGTAAAATTCCATTAAGTGTTCAAGTGTCAACATTGCTGTAACATATGTCCCATATTACTCACTGGTGTCCTACATCTACTGCAGTTCAGATTTTTTTAATTGTTCCAATTTTGTAGAGACATAGCAAAATCCATGGATTATGTAAATTGGGTTGTTTTGTGTTTAGCCGCTGAGGAAAGTCAAAATTGAACTACATAATTGTGTCCAGATTTTTTTTTCCTCCTTTATTTCTTTATTTTCATGGTCATTCTTCATGCAGCATTCAACTCAGAACCTTAAATGAACACGTTAGATGGTAATTCATCTCAAAAGCAATATAACTGTAATAATTTCCATACTAATTCAACAAAGAAATTCTACCATGTACTTTGTTTTTCTATCAGAATGTATACAGTTAAAGGGGTCAAAGATGAGCAAAGAAATGCAAAGTACGTGTTTCTCTTCTGCTACTGTTAACAACAAAACAAAAATGTTGTGGGTTCATTTGTCCCTCATGTTAAGAAAGCACACTTTCAGTCCCTACAGCAGCAGCCTCTTGCATGTAAAGCAATGGTTCTCTCATAATTTTAATTCTCACTGAATATCATTCTCTTCACTGAAATCAGTCTCTTCTCACCTTAAAAGATAATATGGTTGACAAGATCAGACAGTTTCATTGTTGTTGCATAATGTAGTGGTAGAAACACTATGTCCTTGCTTAATTCATAATAAACTAATGTTTTTCTCATTCAAAATAAATTGCAATAAGTGGATTATTTAATTAGATATAAAGGATTTGAGACCAGGACCCCTAACCAATGCAAATGCTATCACTGCAAAGTACACTGCTGTATACCACAATGTCTAGGGTTGCTAGAAAAGTAATGCATTTCAAATAATTTTTCAGATAATTTTGGTGGGAAGTGAACCTTTGATGGAATGATGACCAAAGAATACCTGTTTTTCAATGAACTATCAGCTAGTCTGCAGGATAGAGCTGATCCAGCAGTATGTGCAGCATACCACTGATACTAAATCTTGACGGTAGAAATCTTTGAGACAGGATTTATAGTTCTTGAGCAAGGCATCTCATGATGCTCTCTGACACTGGAGTTTATTTAATAGTATCAGACTCAGACTCATTCTCTCAGATTCTCCTATTTCATTGCTCACAGTGGGTTCTTAGAAGTTCATTTTCTTACATGTGACTTCTTCATAAATATGAGACAGAAAGGTCTTATTTTATTCACCATCTGTTTATTCTCCTTCAGTGTTCCTTTCCTACATTAATTTCCACATCTGGTTCCATACTTTCTATAGCAGGCCAAAATTACAGCCACATCCACTATCTTAACAAGACTCTCTCCATTTCATGAATTTATCCATAGTAAAAGTTGCCAGAGTAATACTGTAATCCAAAGATATTTGGGAATTGCATTCTTTTTGGGTGCTTTGACTTCAAGTTTCTCTTCCCTTTTGCCAGAGTGAGCAAAAACCCAGAATATAATGTTTATTTCTAGGAGTTACCATGCTAATATTCTCCCTGTGCATACACTTAGAGAATGGGGTGGATGCCAAATGCCATGTGCTGTCCATTGTGGTAGTAAGCTTAAATACATAGAGATCTACCCACAGAAATTTGACTAAGATCTCTGACTCTTTTCATGTCTGAGAATAAACAGTTTTTACACAGCTATGATTTTCCACCCTTCTTAGCTGAGCCAGATTTGCAATGGTGGTCTAGAAATAAGCAATCTTACTACACTGTGACCATTAAGTTTGAAAATCACTGTTTCCCTCTCCCACCACTCATTATGATCGATTTGGGGTCTTCTGACTTTGCTTAAATGAATGAGAGCATTTTGACTGCTCACGGGTACTCTTTTTAAAGAATTAAATTGAGTCAGATTTTTATTCTAATCCTCCTTTGCTTTAAGTTAAACATGGTTAATCCAAAACACTAGTAGCTCCCTCCCACTAACCCATATTCTTGCACAGATCACCCCAGTGTTGCTCATACCAACTGTGAATAAAAACATCCACTGATATAAAACTACATCAGGATGAAGTCTTTGATGGAATAACTTGACTGAAGGCAGCCAACTGCAACACCACTATACCTCAGACTCAGACTATATTCTCTGCCCATTCAATCCATGGCTCCTGAATGCTCTTAAAATATTTGAGAGCTCCAGGTGTATCATCTGAGAAAACTCTCTGTAGACATATCACATTTCTTTCCCATCCCTTACGCTCCTCCATAAAGTGGTTATTCCTGAGGAAATGTTATTTACTAATTACTGTTCTAGTATTTTACTTTTAGTAACTTCATACCACCCCTACATTTACGGGATAATTCCAACTCCATTTTCTTTAAGAGAAACCCTTTCTGGGAAGTTGAAAGCAAGGTAATTTTTCATTGCTACTCAAATTATCCAGTATATACTTTCTATTACGTTCTTAGTGTTAAATTTCTAGACTTCTCAGTTTCCATTTTATTAATTCCAGAACAGGTTGACAGACTTTTCAAAACTATTTGCACCCTATGGCCAACGCTCTTAAAAGATTTTCTACAGGTTGCAAGGAGGACTGCAACACATCCATGAGTAAATTTCCATGTAAAGCAGAAAAAATCTCACTGTGAAATCTGAAAACCTTGCCCTCACACTTTGCAGTGTACATTTCCCATTACCCAAGAAGATTCTGAGAAAAGATTCAGATATATGATTTCTAACACCTCTACTCAAAGTGCATTGAAAAACTACAGCACGTTTCACACTTTCATGAGTTCCTCTATCACAGGACAAAGGGCAGGAAAATCAAAAAGTTTATTATCAAAAGAAAAGTAAATTTAGTGTTATTTGCAACATCTAGGAAAGCAGGGAGGATGAAAGTCATCCTCCATTTATTCAAAGGCAACAGAGATGGGTTTGATCCTGAAAGCTTTTTGTACTTGCAACTAGTAAGAAAATATAGCAGACAATGAGGAGAATGAGTGAACTGATAGCTCTACACCCACAGTGCACTCCTGATCAGACACCACTGTTGATACCTTTCAGCTGTGCTTCTATAAACACCATCTGTAGTGGCTGGAGGAACATAGGTGACAAAGTAAGAAGAAAAATTCTAAATACATTTTTCCTTGTTTTCTAGTGGAAAACATTTTTTTTTTCCAACCCTACTCTTGCATTTTTATTTCAGTGATACTAAAATTATTTTACAGAATGAGCCCTTCTGAGTACCTCAAGATCCTCATCAGAGGCAAGTTTTATCAACTGAACCATATTCCTTCTGCTAGTTCTACACAGCATCATGTATCACGTAAAGTCTTGTATGCATGAGATTAAAAAAAAATAATTCTAATTATTTTATTATTTTCTCTTTCTGTAATTTTTGAGCACCTCCTTCATGCATCCAAGTGGAATAAACATAGAAATTCATTGAAATGTTGTGATATTACAATGTATGATAAAAAGAACATGCTCATGTAATTTCTGGGTATTATATTTTTGCAAACTAATTTCTTGTATCACAATGGGAGCAATTTTCACCATTTTTATTCAGGAAAATATTACATCCAAGAGCCATGATATATGATCTGAATTAAATTTTCTCTTTTATAGAGGATCCAACTAGCTTTGTTTCATTGGTGGCACCAAACCAATGTGTTTGAAAAGAAATCTCAATCCTAATATGCAGATCTTTTGTAGACCTGATAATTTTTGGCTTTTAACTTTGAAAACAAAGTCATTTTATTGAAAAAAATATTTTGAAAAGTGGTACTTTTAAAGTGCCATTGTGGCAGTATCATAAATACCTAGCATTAGCTAAGTTCTGCTGCAATTAAAGTCAAAAGATATATTAATGCTGTCTCCAGCATGTACTGAACTGAGCTAACACTACTCACCTTTTAAAATTTTATTCTGAGTTCATAAGAGAAATTAATCTTTGAAAAAATATAAATACTGCCTGGTCTGCCAACTGTTCTGCAGATTGAGTCAAACAGGATTATTTCTGAGTTTTGCCACATCACCCATACTTTACAATCCATTTTTCAACTCACTTATACACAGCTCCTTTATGTTAAAGATGGTACAAATCTTAGGGAACTGGGCAGAATTTATTCCCAGAAGTTAAAGCTTAGTTTTCCATTTTGTTGATGATGTGAAAAGCAATAGACTGTCAAGCACACTCCTCCCCTTTAACAAAATTGTGTTTGTTCTCTTTCAAGCATATTGGCTCCAACTGTACACAGATGATGTTTACTGATAAAAGTGTGATTGTATAAATTGGTCTATTATTTTAAAGTGTGAACAGAATTACTCTTAGTGTTGATAGGACCTGATTGCACATCATGGAATGAAACAAGGACAACATTATTTTGCTACTATAAATATTTTCTCATCATTTTAAGAGCGACAGTAATATACGTTGGGCCATGCCAAAAGTAATGCCTCCCATTTAATTTCCATGGAAACTACACCAGATACAAAGAGCACAATAATGCTATTTGACAGACCATAGTCACCAACATTAGCTATGCATTTTCACCAGCAATGTACAACAGCCCACATGCTGTGCTTGTAAAAGTGTGCACCGGTGGAGATGACTCACTTTTTTCACAGCTATTCTGACAGCATCATTGCTAGGAAAATATTGCCCATGCAGTATATCTTTCATCAGCCCAAACAACTGGAAGTCAGAAGGCACCAAATCTGGACTACATTGTGGATATGTTAGGACAGCTCAACCAAGACTGACAATGAGCTCCACAGTCATCAAACTGGTACAGGTCCTGGAGTCATCATGTTGCAAGACAAATATTGTCTTCTTCTCTGGTCTGGCTTTGAAAGTATGAGACCTCAGCTTAGTCAGCATCATGATGTTGTGGTCAGAGTTGATGGCTTGTCCAGGTTCCAGGAAATTCTTAAGGATCACCCCTTTCCAATCCCAAAAGGCAGTGCACATCACTTTACCAGTTGCATCTTGAACTTTTTCATAGATGGGGAATTCACATCACCACTCCACTGTACAGTTCGCTGGTTCCTCATTTCATATAATCACTAAGGTTGGATAAGACCACAAAGACCACCTAGTCCAACCATAGTGTGACAGCTGAGTGTGGCCACCCCAAAAGTGGCTTGTCTTTCACTTTGCTGTTGCCATTGCTGAAACACACCACCCACTGACTCACTGTGCTCACATCTACTGTTTGGTTTCCAATAAATGTTCACCAAGCATCAATACATGTGCATGGGTGCCACTTTTTCTACATGTAGGAATTCATATCCACATCTTTCATATGCACTTCCATGTCAGACGCAATTGTGTCAGAGTGCCCCTCTGCTGCCATCTACCACATAGCAACAAAATCTAATGTAATACTGATGGGAGGGTTCAATCTCTTCTGCCATACCACCAGCATCTGCCTCTGTCGTCCTGGGCCAACATCATAAAATAGGAGGCACTACATTCAGTGCAACCCCGTGCCATAACTCATTGCTAAAGCGTGTGTAATGTGTGCCATATTGTGCCAACCCAGAAGGCAACATGTTGTCTCAGTCTTGCCAGCAGACTGTGTGATCAGCCCAATCTGTCCACAACTCCCCATGCTGAAGCCCTGGTGGAACATAGGACTGCTACTCAACCTGACTTTAAACTGGGCTTTGTGTTAGTACATGTTCCTTTTTGTATGTATACTTAACTTGACATAATGGTTCTTACTCTTCTGACCGGTTCATTTTGCAATGAAAAGAAAATCCCATCATCTAGTTTTATAGAAGTAATGAAGCATTAGTGTATAATGTTTTTTATCCCCAAACATTCTGACTCATTTGCAAACACACACAGAAACTGTTTCACACATGACAGAAATTTAGGTACCTCGGGGTTGTCATGAGACAAAATTCTTGTCATAGCAGCTTCCTATGGCTATATACTGCATCATGATACAATTTCTAAGTTTATTTCAGTCCCTTCCTTGAGGTAAACAGCAGTATTCAGAAAAACGTTAGTACACTTCCTAGCTTTAAAGTCCTCGGGGCCTAAGCAAACAATTTTAATTATGAAAAAAAGGAAAAATAAATTTTTTAAGAATTTGTAGCACACTTCCATGCATATCAAGAGATTATTCTGTCCCTAGCGTACTTCATACAGCCTACTCCTCTGTCAGGCAAAGGTACCACTCTTAACCAAGTCCTGCATAGCAGGCATGCAGGGCTGGTACGCCAATAACGCCAGTTTATCGATTGCAGAGATTTTCCCCCCCCCTCCACTCCCGTTGTGCATGCCAGAGGTCCCCTGCTTCCTGTCTCCAGCTGATAACAGTGGGATGGCCAGGGTCAGGGAGGAGGGGAGGGGGCCAGTCCCTTGGTGGTGGGAGGGAGCGGGGGGCTTGCAGCGTCTGACAGCTGAAACAGATGATGCCGCACACCACCTATGTAAACAGAAATAGGCGCTGGGGCTGATGTAGCGCAGAGATATGACCCTGCCCATAGAGCCGCTGAGTCTAGACTCCAGATGTGTTCTCACTGTTACCAGGCCAATTCAGATCCAACTGGTAAATATTTCTACCAGATGACAGTGGGCTCGGTTACAGAAATGAGGACAAAGGACAAAAAGAGGCAGAAAATGAGTAGTAAGCATTATTGCCACTTAGAAAAATATTCTGCATAGTTTTAGAAATGTTAAGGGGCAATTGCTTAAATAGATGATATACATTCTTTTATTTTCTTAACATGTTCAGCTGAAAAAGTTCCAAGGCAAACTGAAGGCTATTTAGGCAAATTAGTCACTTAAAGTGAACTGAAACAGAGGACTGTAAAGGATAAAAAAAAAAAAAAATTATACCAGGACTTTACCATGTGGAGATAAAGAAATGAGGGGAAACTGCGGTGTTGATAAGCTAAGGCAGGCAAAATCCAGTTTACTGGAAAGTGAGTGCTATGTGATTTATTTACAGAAATTAGTGATTATAGAATAAGGTCACTCTAACAAAACAAAACACGGGGGAGAAAGCCCTGTCTGCGGGCGTTTCATCTGCCCAGATGTAGGATTGCAACTCCTAGAACATGTGGTGTTCAGAATGTCGTAAAATGTGTCAATTAAGCAGCAACTGAGCACCACGGATGCAATCAAGGGTCTGACAAGTTTTAAGAGTTTACTGGTTTGCATCTGGCTCAGATAACTAGAATGAAGAAACAGAGATGTGCAGTGACCCAGGCTCTTTTCTTGTCTCTTTCTTAATATGTGTTGCAGTGCCACATAGCAGACAAAAGACTTTTTCTGTACAGGGAGTTGCTATCTTAGAAATATATATGGTAAGGAACAGTAATCACAGGATATTTTCTACACTCCTCATGAAGTCATTTGTAATTTGCACAAATAGTATATAATCCTCTGCTTGAGACCCATGTTTGCTAAATGACTCTCCGTAGGTGGGGGATCTAGCAGGAGATCTGTGGATAGAAGATGATAACCTCAGATGGTCTAATTTGCTAATTCTGACTATACTGACTGGGAATTGTGAGACTCCTATTTTCCAGATTTCAGAATGAGCCTACCTGAAACAAACTGTCTGACTGATGAGTAGGGTAAAAATCACACATAAACCTAGGTAAGATAGGTAGTTTCAGCAATATGCAAAACTTAAAAAATATGTATTTCACATAATCAGAAGTTTGTATGAATGTTGTTTTTGTTTTCTTCAAAGATATTTATTGGGATAAAGATGGTTCCTAGCATGTCTAATATTGAATGTCTTGGTGGGAAATGTGTAACCTCAGCTTTTTAAGAGTTTTTTGGGAGAGGTTTTTCCTCAGATATAGGTAAGCAAAAGAACATTCAGATCAGCACAGGCTGAAATCATGCTACCTCTTAAAGCAAAGTTAGAAATGTCTTGGCTTAGCTATTAGAATGACACATTAAAAAAGCAATAACTTGGTTCCTTAACTTTGGATTGATTCATCAACCAGCAGCAGGAGAACTGAAAGAGAAAGGCTACCCTAACTGAAATGTTCCTTGAGATATCTTTTAAGTAGTTAACCTTAACTTTTTCAGTGCACACCTGTGAAGCCCTTACTTTGTGTTCAAGAGACAGAGAGGGTTTGCCTCTGGTTGCATTACTCCCCTATGATTCTTATTCCTGTCATCTTCCTCTTTTCCCTGTCACCTTCCCTTTGTGTTTGAGGAGCTGCAGCCTAATGTTCAGTATTCCTAAGAAGTTTGCTAGCACTGATACAAAATGGTTTGGTGAAGTACTCAGAGAACATTGGCATACGCACTCTGATGAGTGGTTGTGTACTGTTAAATTGATGAGATTAATCAAGTTACTGCTGCTGATCCTTTTGTGCAGCTACACTAGACAGTTTATTGACAGGTTCTCTGATTTAACTCTTTTTTTTCAGGCCTCTTCACCCTTATGTAGTAGAAAAGAAGGTGCAAGTCTGAGGATACATGAACCTAGACAGAAGAGAGACTGTTCTGCCTTCATACAAAACCACACTGCTTCATTTTTTCCATGGGTAACACACTTATAGCATTTATTTACTTAACATATTGACATCAGGTTTTTTGGTATCAAAACAAACATTCAAAGTGCAAACAAACTAGCTGTATGAGGCTTGAAGTCACAGATAACACAACAAAAGTTTTGGAAACTAAAGAGGCATACTGCACATACCCTACAAGAAAAAGGAAAAGAAAAAAAAAAAGAAAAAGAAAAAAACCTTTCCTTCTCCTTTACTAGAGAATTCCTTCTCTTCCGTCGCTGTCTGTTCCCAATAGAATCAGCATTTAAAAACTGACTCTCTTCTCTGTGCCTTTCTCTCTTGAGAAGAGCTTTTTAAACAGTTCTTTGATATCCTGGTTTCTTGTACTTATCCACACTAAGGTTTTTCAGCAACTTCACCTCACCAACCAAGTCCATGAGCACACTTGAGCAGTATTACATAGTACTATCTACAGAAAAAAAAAAAAAAGAAAAAGAAAAAAAAAGACTCTCTTCTCCCACAGTTTGCAACTCAGAAAATCTGCTGAGCTCTCAGCCTTCATCCCCATCAATCATGCAAGAATCACCTATTTACTGCAGATGGGGAGTAGATGAGGACCTTCATCTCCCAAAAAGGATTGAACTTTATGAATGGAATGCTACATCTCATGTTTTCAGTATTAAGGGAAATGCTAAATGTTTTCAGCCTCAAGCTTATTTATCCCAAAGTTGTCTGCAAAGCAGCAAAATGTGCTCTTTCTGGGAAAAAAAAAAAAAAAAGTAAATTGTAGAATAGGAAAAACAGAGAGAAATGTGTGAGCTAGCTCAAAGCTAAGAATAACAAATGAGGACATACTGGCATTTAGGTACTCTAAATACCTTGCCAACAGCATCCCGATTGCCACAAAACTATGCATATGCATGTAGGGGTTAAATCAAACACTGCTTATAATGTATGCAGATATTCACAAGCACCATATTTTTAGGGAATTTTAACCTAGGTGTGGAGGACATAAATTCTGTTCCATGTTACTATTGATAACCATGATGAATCAGATTTTTGAAAAACTGACTGAAATATACGCAACTTTCAGATTTGCATATAAATATGCTTTCCCGTACTATTTAGGGTGTGTAGAAGAACTGCTACTGTATATTTCCTGTATTTCCCTTTCCATTGCATTTCCACTTCCCTCTTCTTTTTTCTCTCTTTTCCCTTTTCCCTTTTCCTTTTCCTTTCATTTTCTCTTTCCCTTTCCTTTTTCTTGTTGTAGTCCTGTTCATACAGTCCCATAGGTCTTTATTTGCACTTTTGACTTCAAAATAGCTCACATTCTATCAGTAGAGGTTTAGTCTGGATACTAGAAAGAATTTCTTCATAGAGTCAGTGATTAAGTACTGGAAGAGGCTGCCCATGGAAGTGATGGAACACCCATCCTTGGAGGTATTTAAGAAATGTGTGGATGTGGCATTAAGTCACATGGTTTGGTGACAAGACTCAGTAGGTCAGGTTGATAGTTGGAGCTGATGATCTTGAAGCTCTTTTCTAATCTAAATGATTCTATGAATCTCTTCTATGATTCAGTTCAATACCCCATGTGAATTTCTTCATTTTTATCTCAACTACCATATATATATTTTTTGTCACTGCAGGAAAGTAATTCACAAAATAATAGTGCATTTCATTTGGGGAAAGGGAAAAAAACTTGCATACATGTTTTCACACTCCAATAAAATAATAATAATAATAAAATAATAATAAAGTAATGAATGGAATTTCATTTTTTTTTGTTTCCAAGTAAAGGCTGGTAATACTGCACAAGATGATCTGTGTATATTTTTGGAAATCTTTCAAATCTTCTTAAAACAGTTACATTTTCTATGAATTAAAAAAGGTTGAGAATCACTATTCTAGAAAATCCCCACAAGACTGATGGGCGTAATAGAAGGTAATTAATGGCTATATTCATTAGCTAGTAGTATACTAAGGAAAAAGCCTATCTTGGAAAGCCAGGCAAGGAAAAAAAAAAAAAGTGCAGAATTTCTGGAGGCAAAGCAGAGAAACCATGGCACCAGCAGGAACCTATAAAAGAGGCAACACAAGAAGTTTTTGAGCAGAAGACAGAAAGTAAAAGGAATTTGGTCATTCGTGGTGGAGCAAGAATGAAGCATGCAATCACTGAGGAATCAGCCAATTACAAGACAAGGTGTTTTGCAGTGGTTCAGAGCTGGTTCAGAGAGAAAAACCTACGTGATTCTGTAGTAAACTTATGTAGGATCCTGGTTTCCAAACAGCCTCCAAAAAGACTCCATCATAAATCACAGAATTATAGAAGGGCTTGGGTTTGAAGTGCTCTTAAAGACCAACTAGTTCCAAACCCCATTGTCATGAGCAGGGATACCCTCCATTCAGTCACCAGACATGGCTGGCCAGGGGCACATCCCACCCAGCACTGAACACCTCCAGGGATGGGACATCCACAACTTCTTTGGGCAACCTTTCCCGGTGCCTCACCACCATCATGGTGAAATATTTCTTCTTTGTACCTAATATAAACCTACCCCTTTTTGTTTAAACTTGTTACTTATCCTGTTACTGCACTCCTTGATAAAATGTTCCTCTTCATCTTTCCTGTAGGTCCCCTTTAAATACAGAAAGGACACTATAATGTCTCCCTAAAGACTCTCGTTCTCCAGGTTGAAAAACCCAGCTCTCTCAGCCTTTCTTCATATGAGAGGTGCTCCAGCCCTCTGATACATGTCCCTCCACTGGACCCATTCTAGCAGGTCTAGGTCTTTCTTACATTGTAGGTACCAGAGCCAAATATACTACTACATGTGTAGTCTCACAAGAGATGAGGAATAATCTAGACCACTGAAATGTTGGGAAATTAGTGTAAGGATTAGGCTTTTGCTTTCATTTTTTAGATTTTTTACTAAGTCTATACAATTTTATCCTTATTTTCCAATTAGAGAAAACAATGCTTTAAAAAAAGAGCAATGAAATGTATAGATCTATACTTACAAGTTATACGCTGCTGGAAAACGTTCTCGAGGGCTGGCAACTATCACTTGCGAAGATAAATTGTAAAAATGGTCCCAGAACATCTCCAGCCCAAGCCAACAAACCCCATCCCAGACAATTTCTGGATGTGGTGCAGGAGCAAGCATTGGCCAAGGACCACTCCAGTAGGCAGTTGGGATGGTGCCATCCTGTTTGGAAGGTAGGAGAGTTGAACAGTGTGAATGCTGATCCTCTCATTCCAGTTTGCCTCTGTGCCAGAGAACAGCATGGTTAATTTGCTAGCATATAGACTGGTTTTGAAAGTGCAGTGTTTATAACGGAGTCCTAAAGAGGTAAATTACAAACTGGCAATCTCAGGTCCTTCAGTAGGATTATAGAAACTATGTGAGAATTGCAACAGGTAAAATACTTTATTACAGGGCTAAAACATCAATAGCACAGAGAAAAAGATCCCATCTTTGACTGTTCAGATTCTCACTTAAATCAGCTTTACAAAACCATCAAAGTGTTGAGGCTAGAAGGAACCTTTGGATATTGTCTCAACAGCCCCCATGCTCAAAGAAGCAGCAGCCCACCCAGAACCATAGAATCAAAATCTTCAAGATAATCAAGTCCAACCATCAATCTGACCTACTGAGTTATGTCACTAAACTGTAGTATGACATCACACATCTTACAAATATCTCTAAGGACGGAGCATTCCACCACTTCATTAGGCAGCCCATTTTAACGCATAACATCAGGGGTATTTGGAACTAGATGATCTTATAAGTGCCTTCCAACCCAAATCATTCTATGATTCTATGATAACAATGTCACTTGGAAGAATTTTTTTCTAATATCCAGTCTAAACCTCCCCAGTACAACTTGAGATCATTTCCTTGCCTCTTATCATTTGTCACCAGAGAAAATAAACAAACACCTTATTTGCTGCAACCTTCCTTCAAGCAGTTGCAGATAATGATGAGGACTACCAGGACCACCTTCAGTCAGGTTCTGAATAATTACAAAAATGGAGACTCTGCAATTCCTATGTGCAACCTCTCCCACTTCTTGACCACCCTTATAGTCAAATATTTTCTTATATTAAAGTTGTTTCCTTTATTTCCTGTTGTTCCCCTTGCTTCTCATTCTTTTACTGGGCACCACTGAAAAGCGTCTGGTTCCAGGATGAGTAGTCCCAGCTCTCTCAGCCTCTCATTATATATCAGATGCTCCAGTCCTTTCAGTTTTTATAACCCTTTGTGAACTCACTCTACTATGTCCATTCTCCTTTCTATTGGCAAGCCCACCAATAAACAAAGTACTGTGTTTCAACAGGACCCAGTTGAAGGGAAAGATCTCCTTTGACCTACTGGCAAAACATCAAAAGAGTAAGCCAAATTTCAGAAGAATTATCCAGTGATTTCTAGGTCTTTACACAGAATGATATCAAAGTGGAAAATGTATTGAGTCATTTCAAAACATCTATCTAAATCAACATTATGGTCTCATGATTTTTTTTAATGGGAGTATTTCTGGTTTTGCAACTAAGATACCTCATTAAATATCTTATGTTCTAAATGTAGGTAAATAAAAATATATTGAGAAAATGATACATAGCATGGATTACCTTTGCAGTGGTAATGAAGTTGTGCTAGCAAAGTGGGAGGATAGAAACTGATTAATATTAAGAATACATCTAGAGGAGAACTAAAGTCACTTGAAACCACAGTCCTACTTTTCTTTCTAGTCTATAGTGTACACAAATCATGGAAACCAATTACTAATGTTTACTAAAACACTGACTGTAATTGTCTGGAGCTATGTTAAGCTTAATTAGGGTTTCCATATATAAGACTTCATTTTGATTGAACCAAGTGTTACAAAGGCATATTTTTGGTTTGTCTTTTCAGTTACTGTTGACAAAAGCATGGCAGGATGTTCAGTATTTTAAACATATAAATATTTTTAAGCAAGTACATAGATTGCCTCTAGCAATGTTCAGAATCATTTAGAAATTATCTGAAAGCTGAAAAGTTGGTTCACTGACAACATCCGTTTCCTCTCAACTTGCAATTTGACACATTTTATTAATAATGTCAGACTATCACATTACCACTGGCACTGGAGGATAATTATCTCAGGATGTCAAGGTTGTAAGACTCAGGCCTTTACAATGGGGACCCCACAGTGCAGTCCTCATAAACTGGTAGGCCAGATCATGAAGTCCTGTTAGAGTTCACCATAACTTCTTTCAGCGAATCACAGAATCATAGGGGTTGGAAGGGACCTGAAGAGGTCAAGTCCAAATCCCCTGCTAAAGCAGTAACCCTGCAATGCCACACACATAGGCATCCTCATGGGGCTTGAATATCTCCAGAGAAGAAGACCCCAAAACCTCCCTGGGAACCCTGTTCCAATGCTCTGTCACCCTTACCATAAAGAAGTTGTTCCACATATTAGAACAGAACTTCCTTTTTTCAAGTTTTAGACCATTACTCCTTGTCCTATTGCTGTGCACCACCAAAAAGAGCCTGGCCTCATCCATTTGCCTTCCACATTGCTTTGGATATTAATAAACATTAATCAGATCTCCCCTCAGTTTTCCTTTCCTCAGGCTGAACAGGCACAGATTACTCAGCCTTTCCTTATGTGGGAGATGCTCCAGGGCCTTTGTCACCTTTGTGGCCCATCACTGGACTCCTAGGAGACCCCTGTCTTTTTTGAACTGGGGAGCCCAGATCTGGACACAGAATTCTAAATGTGGCCTCTCCAGGGCAGAGTAGAGGAGAAGGATCACCCCCCTTGACCTGCTGGCCACACTCTGCCTTCATGGCCACATGGGCACACTGCTGGCTCATGGCCAACCTATTGTTCAACAGGACCCCCAGGTCCTACTCCACAGAGCTCTTCTCCAGCAGATCATCCCCTAACCTGTAGTGATGTTATTCTTTGCCAGGTGCAAGACTCTACACTTGCTCTTGTTGAACTTTATCAGGTTCCCCCCTGCCCAGCTCTCCAGTCTGTACATGTCCTCTTGAGTGGTAATACAGCCTTCTATTGTGTCAGCCATTCCATCACCTTTCCAGGATCAGAGGTGAGTCTGACTGGCCTGTTGTTTCCCAGATCCTTCTTCATGCCCTTTTTGAAAACTGGAGTGATATTGGCAATCCTATAGTCTTCAGGCATCTCACATTCTATAACACTTTGTCTCTTTTAGAACCACATTGTGGGTAGCAGGGGAATATGGTGTGCACAAAGGTCTAGACTTGTAGGAAATTACAATGCAGAGAGAACAGGACTCCATCCCTGGGAGATAGTAACTACTCTGGGTAGATGCAATATAAACGTAATTCAACAATAGCAATATCAGTTCATGAAACCCTTGCACATATTTGTCTGAATATTCATTGACAGTGCTGGAATATTCAGGGTTTCACTGGCAGAAAGATAACTTCTTCCTGAATCTATCATCAGTACTTTTTCATTGCAAACTGACTTCCTGATGGGAGGACAGATAGGTAGATAAGGGCTGCGCACACCTCAGAGTGTGGCTCGTGTTCCTACCCAGATGGTCAGGAGTGCACTGAGAGCAGGATATGCCTCAGACACATTGCTACATCTACAACAGTAAAATAAATGGGGCCAAAAGTACCATTTTTGAATGCTGGCACATCCCTGTAGCAATTTTGATCCATGCCTAACTGGTATCCCCATTAGGCAATCCCCAGCCACTGCTTTGTGCCAGGAATCATGGCAATCTCCAGCCATAGTTTAGTGCCAGGGATTGTTGTCAGGAGGCAGTACAGCCCAAACTACAGAATTCAGCAACTTGAACACCAGCTCTGATCCTGCTTTGTGCCCCATAGTCACGGCAAGAGCAGCAACATCAAGCCCAGTTCCATCATGTCAGGTACTTACATAAAAGAATAACATATAAAATTGCCCTCCTAGAGGCTACTGTTGATAGGATAGAAAATACTGAGGAAGGATTATAAGATGTGCTATTAGCCTAATTTTTCCTAAGTGTCCTGTTTTCTGTGTTGTTGTGCAGCATCTAGTTACAACTGAGGCATGATCCTAATTTGATGTTATTTGAATCTGCAATAGAACTGATGTACATGGTTCAGAACTAAATATTTAGTCCTCTCTTAATAATTATCTTGCATTTCAGATGGCTAAGAGTTTGCAACTTGGATTTTTGTTGTTGTTGTTGTGAAAGCCAAATAGACCTATGGCTGATACTTTTCTTGCAAATTAAGGCAAAAATGAAGCATGTAATTTATAATGTATGTTACTTTTTGATTAACTGGTATCTCCTAGAGGAAAACATGAAGTCTATACAGTTTAAAGTCATGAAGACCATAACAGCCTTTTAGATCATAACAGTACCTTTTAGTACTTCTGTATTAAACCATATTGATAGATTTGTCTCTTTCACATTTGCTGACAGGACTGTTCTACAAAGTAGAAAAAATCCTTCCAGGTTATATCTTTCTGTCTCTCATACTCCCACTAAGTTTTCTTTCATATTGATCAAAAATCTTCATGTCATATGTCCTCAGGCAAAACTTAATTACAAGGCAATTACAACTCTATATTAGCTGTCATCTTTGTACAAAGAATATCACAGTTCATTTGCACAAGCAAGGTCATGGGATTTTGCTTAAAGACTAGCAGAGTACATGACATGAAAATTCCAAGCCTGGGCATGCAGTATCTGGGCAGCCTGTACATACCAATAGTGATCTGAGTAAAAATTGCAAATGTTTGGTATCTCACACGCTTCTCCTGCTTTTCATAATTCTTATTGTATTGTAACTAAAAACCTTCAACAGAAACTGGACGTAACTGTACTAGCCCCATTCCCACCCCAACAAATAGCCAGGCTCCTAATAAGTTAAATAGGCTGAGAAGTGAGAAGAAAAAGAATGAGAGCAAAAAAGGATCTATTCCAATAGGATGTATTCCAAAGCAGAATCATTTGTCAAGCTGAGAAGAGGTCTCCTGATTGCCTTTTTTCTACAGTACTACATCCAGTGTGGAGCCTGCCTTCTGAATGCAATTTGAAAATGCTTTAAACAAATTTCAGTGACATGAGGCTCACTCTAGCTCGATGTATTATCACTTCATTACATTATCATATTCCAATGATATCTGGAGGATTCATTCACATACATAGGCATTGTAAAAAATACAGATTATTTCCTGCCCCACAGGTTCACAGTTAACACTGAATACCTGATCTGAATTATCTGACATTCAGAATCATAGCTAGCCAAAGTGGAAATTTCTATTTTGGAAAAAAATAAATCCACCACATGTTCAAGGATGCTTCAAAAAGAATGAGTTAATTTATAGTTAAGTATAAGTAAAAGCCCTAAAATATTATGTCCACTTTACAAAGACAGGTTTGTTCAGTCAGAGAAAAAAATTGGTGATACAAATAATTTCAGAGTAAAACTAATAGAAATTAAATCTGCATAAGAATTTCAGTATAAGAAAGGACTATTGACCTACCTCTCTTTTTCTCTAAACCATCTATAATAGAGGTCAGATTTGCAAAGTCAAGTCTGACTGAGAGAGAAACTTTATTCTTTTTGACTGAAAATAACACATTTTTTAAACTAAAGCACAAAAGCATTATCTTCCACATGATGCGCATTCATTGGAATCAGTTTATACAGACTCATCTATTAAAAACACATGTAAACCCAGGTCACACCCAGTACAATGTTGCATACAACCCGCTAACAGACTTTAACATCTGCTTTTGCAACCTGCATTTTGGTCTAGCTGCGTGTATATGCATCATTAGTAAATCCACAGTATCAGATTCCTAATCTGTATACTGTTAAATCTCCAGAAGAGTTTTTGATTTGAAAGTTACAGTTACAAAAACTATCATTTTCAGAAGCCAGTGGGCAAAACCCTGTTCCTATATGGCTGTAAAGACTAACGTTCTTTGCTACATTCAAGAAATGCTGAATCCAAAAGGGTGTGGTACAAAATCAGGCCCCCTGTTTCCTTAAAATGATTGTCTAATGTCTATCAAACAAATAAGAAATCCTAAATCATTTCCTGAGACCTACTGGAACCAGTGGCTCTTATATTAATAAATATTTTTACCACAGAAACTCAGAAACATACTTCTTTCTGGTTTTGTTTTCTTTTTTCATTTCTTTCCATTTCATTATTTCTTTTCTTTTCCCCTTTTATTTATTTATTTTTTTTTGACAGTTCTTTCTTTTCCATTCTCTCGAAGAGAATGGAAACATCGATTACTACATAATAGTATCTGTCAACAATTTGAGCTCTCAAAAACATAAGCAACCTCTAAATACTTAAGGAGAGCATCAAGGCCTTCTTCAAGAGTTCATTGGCTTTATTTCATTTAACTGAGGCTTGGAACAGAACTTCAGAGTGGAGAACAAACTAATTCTCATAAACCTATACAGGATGTTTTATTTTCCTGTTCTGCCTACCAGGAGAGAGTAAAATCCACATTAATTGCTTTCCTCCTGTAAGTTTAGTTGCCATAGCCTTGCCAACACTGCATCAGCCAAGCTAAATTCCAGCACTGACATCATGAGAAACTTGAGTTGTACCAACTACTGTGCCACTACAACCCCCACCACAATTATCTTTTTCCCTTGACGTAGAGTGGTAAGTAATTGAATGAGACTGTAAATTTTGAAGTCACAGAGATTGAAGAAAGGCAGGGTATGAAAGGCATTTAAAAGCAAAAAATGATAGCACAATGGTCTTTAGCCTTCACTCTGAAAAGGTTAGCAAGCTACCACCCTTCTTTTGTGGTACTGACATGGGCAAACCAAGGGACTACAGTGTCAGGTCTTCCAGGTTATCTGGCAGATGGAAGGATTTTATGAGGCATCCAACCTGTATGGCACTGCTCCAGGTGTGTTGGGAAGTAACTCTCCTGCACATCTGAATTCCTGCTATAGCCAATGAAAATTTGTAATTTCATTTGAAAGTTACTGCATTTTTAGTATTAACTCTAACAACATTTTATTATAGTTAATAGGAGCTGTAATGTATTTTCCCTAAGATTTAACTGTAATGTTCTGTAGTAATAATATTCTTGTCATAATGTTAAAAAAAAGAGTGCTAAGGTGCTGCTGTGAAACAAGAATCTATATTCCACTATACCTCAGAGGAATTGATAGTCCCTTGTTGGTGGGACTGTGGAATTGGAAGATGCAAAGTGGGAAATAAGTGGATATATATTATTGAAGGGAATTAAAATTAAAATAATGAAAAGAGAAAGTCAGAAATTCACACACTCCTTACAAGTTTGATGAAAAAAAAAAAAAAAAAAAAGGGTCAGCAATGAGCATTTGCCNAAAGGTAGATAGATAGATAGATAGATAGATAGATAGATAGATAGATAGATAGAAAAATAATTATAAAATGGATGCAAGTAAAATGATTTTTATTTTTTTTATGTAAGATATATAAGATATATTTTTGGTCCTCTGTGTACATCTTTCTAAAAGTCTACAGGATGTAAAGTAAGTCTAAACACTTGCTCCTTTCAGTGACTGTGGACTCCTCGAGGGAAAACCATGAAGTGTTTGGAAGCTATTATGAAACAGCTGAACATATCCCAACACTTTCACTCTTACTGACCTTCTCTTCTTCAGTATCTTTGTGTGGGAAGCACCTTAAGAATTATCCTGCTGGTACATTATGTCCTTGCAAGACATCTGTGAGACTCTGTGTACAGTGAAGATGTGACTGTTCAGAATTCTTTCAGCAGTGTACATCTACTAAATGTGCCTGGAGCAGAGTAGGAAGAAAGAGTATTTGTTTGACCACTACTGTAAGAGAGAAGGCTAAAGGTTGAAGCAGAAAGATGGATATATTTTTCTTGGGAACATTTTTTCCTTAAGAAAAGCATATTAGCACAATTTGCAATGACTACTATGCTGATACAGATCCTACTAAGAGAAATCATTACAAAACGGTTTATTTATCCAGCCCTAAAGTTCTTTATTTTTTAACATTATATGTGGCAGCCACAGTATGATTAATTTTTTATCCAAGGAGCCCTTTCTGTTTGTAGTAAGAAAGTTGCAACTCAGCCTGTAATAAATGTAAACCATTACAATCATTGGAGTTTAAAATTTGCACTTTATATGTGATTTATAAAGATTAGAGGTTCACAGAAACAATATAGAAAAGGCAATTATTAGAGCTAATTAAAACTTCACGCATCTAGGCCCATGGAAAAACACTTCAAGATAACTATCTATGTATCCAAATTGATACTGAACTCAGAGTAGAAGGTAGAGAGATGCTATGTTTCTGGGAACATATCATCTACTAGCTGGTAAAATGGTAGATGTGTTTTACTAATATCTCCATTGTTGGTTTGAAAAAAAAGAAAAACGAAAACACCCCTCAGATTCTAATACAGCATGAAACAAAAATTACTTGTGCAAATGTAGCATATTGATGCAATTGAAAAGACTTCACATATGTTGAATTGACTATAACATGGCATCAGACAGTCAGGGCATTTGGTTAATGTATTTAATTTTGCACAGTAATTTCAGTATCAGACCAAATTGTCAAGTTATTTCTTCTGTGTTTGAGTGGTTATTTTCCTTCCTTTTACTATTTACTATTTACTATTTTTATTTCCTCCTTTTCTCTCTTTCTCCTCTATTTAAGGAAATTGTCTGTAACTGTAGTAAAATATACTTGAAACTCTATGGCACATCCAAATACAGGAAAGTTTTCATTTCTGAATGTGGGGTTTCTTAAGACTGGTAAGGTGGACAGGAATGTCCAACTATTCCTCTGTCTCTTCTGCGTAATTTGTTTCTTGACTTAACGTGCTAGAGAGACTAAATTTGTTAGAGTCAATTCAGCAAATGCATTTTTCAATTGCATGAGTCAGGCCAAAAGAAAAGCTCGAAAGTAACAGCAACTTGTTTCATCAGTATTTATACCATGTAAGAGCAGCTGAAAGTACTGAGTAGTTCTGTCAGTTCTTGATAGGAAGAAAGAATGTGTCAAGTCAACTAGTAGAGCTCTCTGCCTATTCCGAACTCAGCTGGATCATTACCATGGTTATTGTTTATCTTACATATCCCAACCAAAACTATGAAAATATAGGACACTGTGGGTAGAAGAAAGATGGAATAATAGAAGTTACTTGACAAACCAAGAAAAATATTACTAATACTTGAATCAAACTAACAGATGATAGTAGGATAAGAACAATTATCATAGGAGACTAATGGCAAGGTGA
>VXAB01009836.1:233308-261360 GCA_013399175.1 Odontophorus gujanensis | reverse complement strand
AAAGAAAAGAAAAGAAAAGAAAAGAAAAGAAAAGAAAAGAAAAGAAAAGAAAAGAAAAGAAAAGAAAAGAAAAGAAAAGAAAAGAAAAGAAAAGAAAAGAAAAGAAAAGAAAAGAAAAGAAAAGAAAAGAAAAGAAAAGAAAAGAAAAGAAAAAAGGTCTAAACTGTTATATGATTAGTTTTACATAGGCAAAAGGAAAAAAAAAAAAATGAAACTATGGAAATGACCTATACAGCAGAAAAGGGACTATTATTATTAAAAGGCAAAATTGTCTGGCAGATGTGATGATGGAATTAACTGAGACTGAAGATGTAAGGAAAAGAATCGGGACAATAATCTTCACAATGTGGAACAGTAAGAAAGAACATATCTTTACATACCTTAAGGACATTCCAGGAGAGCACCTGAAAAATGCCATAGTCTGGATGGAAGAAAATGGAAAGAGGTTCAAGTATAGAACAACACCAAATTATGTCAGTGGTAAGCAGAATGATACCATAGTGATGAAGAAAAAAAAATGTGGATAGTTAAAGAATGAGAATTTGGTTTGACTCAGACTGAGCTTTACAATTAAAAACTTCGAGGCATTCACAAAATATTGTGTAATAGCTGTGATTCTTCTATTGGTTAAAAAGAGAAATTAGAAGGAGAGCTCTGTTCTCAGCGAAGAAAAGGCAATGTGTTTTGCATGCATTACTCAGAGGTACAATACAGGAGCAAGATTTTAAGAATATCTGAGTATGTCAAAGAAAGCTGATAGGTTTGAAAGAATGGGATACTGAATATTAGATTTGTCTAAAAGGGCATTTGAGTTTTGACAGGAGTGATTTCAACTGAACAAAAGGCACAGGAGCAAAACTGAAGTGGTCTAGGATATGGAAGAAAAACTGAGTTACAGGGTGCAGCACACATAGAGTAAAACGCAAAATGAGGTAGTAACTGGAAAAGTAAATGGGACCAAGGGTGAATGGTTTTCAATAGGTGTTAACACAAGACTCACAAGAACAATAAGGAAGGAGCCATCACTACTTTTGCTTCTTCAACAAGTCAAGGTTCCGTACTTCCCCTCCTACCAGCTCCCTTGCTACTAAAGGTCTTCAGTAAGAATCCCCATTTTGTTAGCCACACCAGTTTATGACACAAATAGCATAAGAACAGTGTTTCTCAATATTCCACTTTTAGATTTTCAGACCTTACTTCTCAGAGTTGTAGGCAGAGCAGTAGTGTACTTTTGACCATAGGTTGCCTGCTTACTGACAATTAAATATGTCCTTCTCTGGGGGGTTATATGAATATTACCTGTCCCCAACTTCCTTCAGGACAGCACTCTCTATCCCGGTCAGCAAGATTCTGGCTCTCTAGCCACAGATGGTCTCTCTGGTAGCATGGCTACTGACTCTGATTTTTATTGATCAGCATCAGACAATCCTTGCTGTGCACACAAGCTCAACAGCTGCTATTTCTTGAGCAGTTCATAATTCATGCTCGCTAACTTACTTTACCTATAACACACTAACGGATCCACATTTAGTTTCTGTTGAATGAAGAAGAGAGGGCAAAAATACTGATGGCACTGGAAACCATGAAAGGTGGATTTATGTTATGCAAGTGTAAAGGCAGAAGGTTCACGCATTGTGAGATTAGGAGATGCTCAAAATCTTCTGAAATAGCCTCTTGTACGTGTTCAAAGGACACAGGGAAACAGCACTTGAAGTCTAACTCATGTGAATAGTTGTTAAGCACATTGGAAAGTTGTACAAAAGCTGAGGGTTGAATGAAGAAATGAAGCAAGAATCAACAATGAAAAGACATTAGACAGTTCACAAGTACAAAAGTTAATGTCAAAATTAAGATGTAATGCAGATGAGAAGAAGAAGGTAGAGAATAAAAGGCATCAACATATCAGGATTTACAGGAGGTGAAACACAAGTCAAAAGAAGCATGTAAGGGAAGGTATAAATCTGTTAATAATGTGCAACTTTCAACACTGTATTTGAGATTTTGGCTTTGTATCCTACCAGTACTGACACATGGTACTTTGCATAATGGAATTCAACGCTATTTACATGATCCCAGTTCTCTCTCCAGGATATCAAGTCCTTCCACCACATACCAGGATGACTGTAAATTCACCCACTCTTAATAAAGATAATTAATAGATTTTGTTCAGTTCCTCTGTCTCTGCATTGGTTCTCGTGTTACCTCTCAGATACTATTTCCCCAGTTTACCTTCACAACCTTTATTATATTAAATTAAGCCTGAATCTATCTTCATTCAGGAGTGAAAATTATTACCATTGTCATGGCTGCTCAGTGCCCTTTTTGTAATGAACTGTGGCCCTGGTCCACATCCCAGTGGATCGCCCACATGTCCCAAACGCTGTTACAGCTGGCACTAATTGGCACCCTTGTTCTCTGTCTTAGTAGACAGAGTAAGCACCAGATTGCGCGATGAATTTTTCTCCCACTCCTCAGTGTGATCTCCCTAAGTCAAAGTTGAAGCAGAGTATAGAGATAAAGGAAAGACCAAGTAATTGCTGTTTGTGCTGTATCTTCTTTGTGACCGAAGTCAGCACTGCTTTTCAGATTTCCTGTTCTCCAAAGTAAATGGAAAACAAAGTTATTTACGAAATATCCTTGAAAAAGTATTTCTGGACCATTATTATAATTCTGCAGTGACTGATAGCGATCCGAACACTAACATAATAACAGGTTGGCAGAAACACTTTATTACCTTAATTGTGGATGAGGAGTAATTCTGCAGAAAGAAAGAGGGAACTTGCCATCCCACGCTTCAGTGGGAATCTCAGACATATTCGGATAGAAGCCGAGTGCTATGAATGTCAGATGGTGGGTCCCCCAGGCTCCCTGGCAACATGCATGCGACTAAGAAAGAGGCAACAGCTTGCTTCAAGTATCCTTCATAGAGATGACATAGTTAGATAAACCCAACAGGGAGCATAGCACGTGGAGGGAGCAGTCTGGTTAGAGGAAACCATTCCCTGTGGGACTGGATCCATATTGCCACATGAAATGTTCAAAACACTGCTAGCCAGGAAAGTTGAATTTATTGCTTAATGAGCAGAGGACCCGGAAAAGATCATTGACAACTGCAGTGTAAACACAGCCACTTAATAGGGTGTTATTGAATGCCAAGAGGAAATTAAAAAAATCTGTCCTACTAGCAGCACTTTCTACCATATAGAATATGATTAGAATAAATACAGAACACAGAAAGCAGCTGTAGAGAACAGATGAGATATTAGATATGGTGGAAAGAAAAGAAGAACTAAAATCCAGAGGGCATTTTTCAGACTGTCTTGAGTATAAGTCGTGAAAAAGAAATGAGGAAGACAAGTTAGCGTAACAGCAGCAGAGTGACAGAGGTAACACAAAATGACACTGTGACATTATTAAGAAGCTCAGCAACACACTCAACCTCCATCACAATGTCATCAGGACAGATGGCAACAATTGGCAAAGACAAGGCACAGCATGTCTCGAAAGCAATAAGAGCCTATAGAAGAAAAAATAATATGAGCAGCTATGGAAAACACAAGAGAGTACTACAGATTTTTCTAGAGCAAAACAATTTACCCTTCACCCTATGCATATTTGTCACAACTGCTTGATGGATATGACATCATTTCCCACTTTGTCAAAGCTTTGTAAGGAATTGGGGCTTTCAAGGAACTCATTATTATCATTCATTATTCCTGCTAGTACCTATGAGACCTATTGTGAAAGACTGCATCATGCTAGGCACTTCCCTAAAACAGAATTAAAAAATAGTCCTTGCCAAACGAGCTTACAATCAAACCATAACATGAAACAAAACACTTGGGTGCAGATACGAGGGGGTATAATGAAAGAGGCTTGTCTTCTAGGAATGTCAGCAAAGGTCATACAGAAATAACAAAAAGAAGAATATGAAGATATGTAAAGCAAGGAACTACAGTTGCTTGTTCATAAAGACTTTGCTTTTAAATTTAGTGGCAAAATAAATAAATAAATAAACAAAAAAACAATGCAACCAAGGCACAGAGGAAGGACAAGAATATAAGAAATAAAAGAAACTTGCATAGGAAGTAGAAATACTTGAAAAAATTTGCCAAATTACACCTGTGGCAACTATGAGGGCTGTTCCAAAAGTAAATCCTCCTAATCTATGATGTTGGCCCACAGTGTCAGAGATGGATGTTGGTGGTATGACAGTGGAGAGTGAACCTTCCCCATCGACACTGCATTACATTTTGTTGCCATGTGACAGATGGCAGCAGAGGGACAGACTGACAGAATGGCATCTGACATGGAAGTGCGTATGAAGCAAAAGTGTGGAAGTGAACTCCTCCATGTGGAAAAAATGGCACCCATGGACATGCATTGATGCTTGGCAAACATTTATGGAGACCAGTGTGAGCACAGTGAGACAGCGGGTGGTGTGGTTCAGCAGTGGTGACAGTGACAGTGGTTCACTTCTGCTGATGCAGATTTTGATGAGCACAATTTGCAGGCTTCTGTTCATCGATGTCAAGAATGCATAGCTACTGGGTATGACTATGTTGAAAAACAGTGTTTTGTAGCTGAGAAGAGAATTTTTTCTATCAAACAGTGTGATTGTGTTCTTTGTATCTGTTGTGGTTTCCATGGAAATAAATAGAAGACGTTAATTTCAGCGCAGCTTTAAGTAGTAATGCAATAGAAAAATAAACACTTGAGGCAAGGAAAGTACTAATTAGATAAATTGTCGAGTAATAGACAAAGCACCATTTCAGCCTGAGCTGGTGTAAGACAAACAGAATACATGAATTTTACCCTTCCTGCACCAGCAGTGTTGGCCACGAAGTCAACTCAGTATCACTGAACAATACCACCAAGAACTGAATCTCCACAAGTTGAGTTCCAGCTGGGGTAGAAAGCTAATCTCCTCTGGCTAACAGAGCTTGGAGAAAGCTTTGTAAAAAACTTCAGCTAGTAGGACAGTGAGCACAAAAGGGTCAAAGGAAATCTTTCACTTGCCAGAAGCACAAGGACTTTAGCAAGACACCTTGTGGTTAGGAAGGGCTATCCACTTTTTCCATAACAGAAATTCAAATTCTTTATTTTTGCACAAAGACCTATTTTGAACATGAGTTAAGGGAAACATACAGAAAGGCAGACAGCAGCAATACATAAAAAAGCAATCTGAGAATCTGTATGTGGCACTAGGCCCTGCTGTTCAATTCCATGTGTGTTGGGTATTTGCTTGACCCTCCCCAGCTGTTGTGTACTTCCTGATCCCCTAGATGATATGAGCTCCTTGCCTGATCAGCTTCCAGATGCTGTACTGTTCCCAATTCCTCCTGATTGTAAGTCTCAACGCCAGCTCTGTACCAGCTGCCACAACTCTCATACTTTCTCACCAAAGAGCTCCCTACCCAATGGTTCCCCCAAATGTCATAACCTTCCTGACCCTCCCCAGCTGTTGTAGTCCTCCTGATCCCACACTGTAAAACCTCTTTGATTTGTCCCCTTCCCAGCTGCTCTGTCCATTACCATTGAAGGCTATGGTCCAGATCCTATCTCCTTGAAGTGTCCTACAAGCGTAAAAATGTACAATTGCAACTCACAGAATCCTAGGTGAGAGTTTTCCTTATAAGATACACTTTTCCAGCCAAATTTCAGACAAAACTTCATGCTGCTATAGCTTTACAGCAGGATAAATCTGAATTAATGTATATTTGTCAGCATTTTTAATATTATATGGATTAGTATATGGTATAAAACCTAAAATATTGTATAACAATGTATAATTATTACATTATAATATTTTATATCATATCAAAAATGCATAATATTAATGTTATAGTACAGTATATAATTAACTAAAAACAAACAAAACTATTGTAATATATACTGCATAATACAGTGAATGTATACAGGGTTTCCTTTTACATATGGCAAGTGAAAGGACACTGATGGGACAGCACTGGTGAGGCTGCACCTAGACTACTGCATTCAGTTTTCAGCCCCTCACTGAAAGAAAGACATCGAGGCCCTGGAGTGTGCCCAGAGAAGGGCAACAAAGCCATGAGAGGTCTGGAGCACAGGCCCTATGAGAAAGGACTGAGGGAGCTGAGATTGTTCAATCTGGAGAAGAGGAGGCATGGGGAAGACCTTATTGCTCTCCATAATTACCTGAAGGGAGGTTGTAGTGAGCTGGGGATCAGCCTCTTCACTCTTGTAACTAGTGATGGGACTACCAGGGGAATGGCTTCAAGTTATGCCAGGGGAGATTCAGACTGGATGTTAGGAAATACTTCTCTGAAAGAGCGGCCAGGTGCTGGAATGGGCTGCCCAGGAAGGTGGTGGAGTCACCGACCCTGGAGGTATGTAAAGAACGTTTATACGTTGTGTTGAGGGTCATGGTTTAGAGACAACTATTGGTGATTGATGGATGGTTGGACTGGATGATCTTGTAAGTCTTTTCCAACCTTGGTGATTCTATGATTCTACGACACACTGCATGGAAAAGTGATGTTGTTATTTACTTTACTTAACTTCAGAATGTAGTCCTAATTTAATTACCCTCTGGTGCAGATCTTTTCCTTAACTCCCACCTGCCCCTCTCCTGACTCAGCTCCATGCTGTTCTTGAATAGTTTTATGTCCTTCATAAATCATAGTGTCTAAATCTGCACCCACTGCTGGAGGCAAGGCCCAAAATCCCTTCTCTTGCCTGGTGGCAGTGCAGGGTCTGCTGGCCCTTTGGGCTTTCAGGAGACACTGTTGTTCCAGGTTCAACTTGCTGTCAGCCAGAACACATAGATCTCTTTCCATTGGGCTTCTCTCCAGTCTCTCAGTCCCCAGTCTGTACATATACCTAGGGCTGGCTAATCCCAGGTTGAGAATCTGGCATTTGCTTTTATTAAGTTTTATGTGATGGTGATTCCCCAGCCCTCTATTTTGTCAAGATCTCTCTGCAAGGCTTTTCTGCCCTTGGAGAGACAGCGGTTCCTCCTAGTTGAGTGTTTTTCACAAACATAATATACACTCAACCCAACTCAGACAATTCCTAAAAATACTGAAGTGAACTTGGCCTAAAATGGAGTCCTGTGGAACCCTACTAGTGACAGGCCATCAGCCTGATGTTACTCCATCCACTAAACCCCTTGACCCCAGCCCATCTTTTCTTCATCCATTTCTAGCTGTATGATGGACATTTTGTCAAGGACACTGTGAGAAATACTATTGAAAGCTTTTTTGAAATTAAAAAAAAAAAAAAAACAATTACATCAATTGATTCTTTTTGGTGGACTAGTTGGGTAACCTTTTCAAAAACTGAGATTAACTTCAGTAAATGGGACTTACCCTCGTGAACCTGTGTTGTCTGTGACTAATGACTTCACTGTCCTTCAAGAGTTTTTCAGCAACTCCCAGAAAAATTTTCTCTTTAATTTCACTAGGCATTGAAGTGTGACTGACAGGCTTGTAATTACCAGAGTCTTCTTTCTTGGTATTCTTGAAAATTGGGACAGTGTTTGCCAACTTCCAATCAACTGGGGCCTCCCCAGATAACACTATCTGATAGAACAAAGTCTCAGTTACAAAACACTAGTTTTTCAACATAGTCACCACCATTAGCTATGCATTTTCAACAGTGAGGAACAAGAGCCTGCATTCTGCGCTCATCAAGATCTGCTTTATGGAACATGGCTTGTCATTTTCATATTGCAGTAGCCACTGCTGAAACACATTTACCCCGCGTCTCACTGTGCTCTCATCCATTGTTTGGTCTCTATAAACATCCAGCAAGTGTCAGTGGATGTCAGTGGGTGCCATTTATTCCACACAGAGGAATTCAGTGATACACCTTTGCTTCACATGCACTTCCAAGTCATTTCAATCATTACGTCAGAGTGACCCTCCGCTGACACTTGTCACATGGCAACAAAATGTAACAGGATATTGGCAGGAAGGTTCACTCTCTACTGCCATACAACCAACATCTGCCTCTGAAGTTGTGGGCCAACATAATAAAATAGGAAGCATTTCTTTTGGAGCAGCCTTCATAGAATACGTTTCTGTGGCATTGAGTGCTCTGTCAGTTTTAATCGCAGTTGCCATATTTATGTAACAGCTGAATATTTCTTTTCTGGGAAAGTGCAGTGCCTTCAGTTTCTGCCATTTTGCTTCCCCATTGTGTAGTCAAGTTACAGCGAGTTTCTTGGAGACAGAAGAGACCAGAAAGCCAGGCTGATTTGTTAGACCCCAAGGCTTGGCCTCAGGCACAAGTATGTACAGTCTGAGAGCATCATTCTCATCCTCAGTGCATACATAATCTCTGTTATTGTTAGTGGAAGTGATGCATATACACAGAAAGACAAGATACTTTCTCTAATTGTTATTCCATTAAAGAATGTTGTAAATACAGAGAAAAATTAATCAAATGGGCTAAAAAATCTCTCTGTCTGAGATCTAACTCTGAAATGAGAATTATGAAACGTTCTTAAACTGAAATGTGTTTGATTGGCAGTAGTAATGAAAGTTTATTCCAAAACCTTGAGTAGTGACAGTGAACTGGGCTGAGGTAACCACTGATGTTAGGTCCCAGCATGGAAGGTGAAGTTGTTCAGAAGAGAGCAGAAATACTGCTGTTTAAATCTCAAAAGGACCCCCACCAAATTGGATTCAGCTTCCTTGTGCTTGAGCATACATTGCTTGTAAAAGATATGTAGTCTTCATTCTATACATTGAGGTGATGATACTAAAGATAAACAGTTTGCCAGCAAAGAGAGAAAGTCGATCAAATTAATACAGACTGTCCAAAGTCACTCTAAAAACCAGTCCCTTTGAGATCAATGGATATCTTTTAAATCAAATCCTTGATATCTTATAGTGCAAACTATGCTCATTTCTGTAAGCTTTAATAACATGCCTAAGTTATGTTTGAAAAATATTCACATCAGGAATATCAGGAGCATTAATGGCCCAATTCAGAACACCCATAACTGTTTGTTTTGCTTCCCCTCCAAAACTTAAGGTTGTCCAGTTCTCTATTTCGCCATATAGCGCTGCAGACCAAGGTATGAGTGAAGAAGGAGGGCAGGCCATCAGCACCAAATACTGACTGTCCAGTCCATATTCTGTGGGTGAAGCAATACTGTAATTGGCTGAAAAGTGTGATTCCACAGTGTAATATAGCTTGTAGTAGTTTATCCTGGGCTAAACTGGTTGTTTCTAATTCATGAGCTTGCCAAACTGCCATATCTATCTGGTCTGTGTCATCATAAGATGACTGAGACAGCAACTGACTCAGCTGATGAGTTACTAAAGATGGCACATACAAGACTGATTGGCATAACAATTCCTCTTTAGTATGAATTGGAGGCTTGGATCAACAGCAACCAGCAAACAACCATAGCACACATATTTACCACTGGTGATGACAGGGAGAGAGGGTGAAGATTGGGATGACTGAAAAGACAGTTTTTTCTAAATAATATAATTCTACTGAAAGTGGGATTCAGTCACCTTATAAATTCCTGTCTAGCAATGTATATACATATATATACTTTCTAAGATTATTGTCATTTTATTTCACTGACAGGATTTAAATAATTTAAGAGTGTTAACAGAGAAGGGGGAGACAGAAGTGCAATATTTGTATGCAAATGACCCTAAACTTTGCAGCTCTGTGTGAGTTTCATCAACCTCCAGTAATGTATTGCAGAATAAATGTCCAGCATATTCTGGCAAATGGTCCACAGAGATAAGCTACAAAAAATTGTTTCTTAGCCTCTTAATGGTTTAGAAAGAACCATTTACCATGGGAGTGGGTATCTACACATGATTTTGAGGTTATTATTATTGTTGTTGTTTCTAATGCTTTTATTATTATTATTCTCTATATTTTGCCCTCATAGCAAACCCCTCATCACATTTGGCAGTTTACACCACATTTGGGCTAAAGCCCACCAGTTAGAAAATCCTTCCTTCTTTGTATATTCAGAACAAGTTTCATGAAAAGTATCTCAGAAACATCTGCCTTCATTATAATTATATTTCTATTTCAGCTGCACCAAGCTATTTACAGATGAGCCTGTTCATAAAGAGCTTTATAATTAAGCAAACAGAAATATCTTTTTATAGGATGCAGATCTAGGGGTGATAATCACACACAAAATACACAGCAACAGTTGCAAATAGAGTGTTCAATGCTAGTTATATAGTTAGTGATGTGCTCAATAAAGCCTGACATGTCTTTGTTCCTAAATGTAAGAAAATATGGTCTTTGCTACACAACATTGTAAACTGCCTTTTTCATATACAAAAGGCCATATATTTCAGAGGGTATTGCCTGAAAGCTATCATGAAAACAAGCAGTCGTTTCTCCACTGTAACAAGATTAACAAGCTCTTGGGTGAAAACAGGAACAGACAGCATACATATAAATTTCAGAAGAGTGACCTAACTCCTCCACAGATGGACACTGAAAGGTAGAGAAGCAGGATGAGTAGAATCATAGAATCATAGAATCACCAAGGTTGGAAAAGACTTACAAGATCATCCAGTCCAACCATCCACCATTCACCAATAGTTGTCTCTAAACCATGACCCTCAACACAACGTATAAACGTTCTTTACATACCTCCAGGGTCGGTGACTCCACCACCTTCCTGGGCAGCCCATTCCAGCACCTGGCCGCTCTTTCAGAGAAGTATTTCCTAACATCCAGTCTGAATCTCCCCTGGCATAACTTGAAGCCATTCCCCTGGTAGTCCCATCACTAGTTACAAGAGTGAAGAGGCTGATCCCCAGCTCACCACAACCTCCCTTCAGGTAGTTATGGAGAGCAATAAGGTCTTCCCCATGCCTCCTCTTCTCAAGATTGAACAATCTCAGCTCCCTCAGTCCTTTCTCATAGGGCCTGTGCTCCAGACCTCTCATGGCTTTGTTGCCCCTCTCTGGGCACACTCCAGGGCCTCGATGTCTTTCTTTCAGTGAGGGGCCCAAAACTGATCACAGTAGTCTAGGTGCATCCTCACCAGTGCTGAGTACAGGAGGAGTAAGTACTGGCAGAAAGAAAAAAGAAAAAAGACTATCAATTAAAAAGCAAAACTACCGTCTAAGGTCTTTTCAAAGCGTCTGTGCTCCAGAAATCCAGCATCTCTTCTAAAGAACATCTTTGTCACTTACTTCTCTCAAGACTGAAAACTTGCTCTTTTGCAGCACTCTTACCAACTGTAGCCCAACAAGTGGGTTTGTAAACTGAACTGTTGTGATACACCATATGAAACCCAAGTCTGAGCAACATGCCAAGGAAAACCACACAAAGACTAAATTAAACTATACATGACACCTCATTTTTCAAAAACAAGTTTCTGTTTATGGGAATTTCTATGTGTAGTTCTATTTTTTTTTTTATTCTTCACATTTAGATCAGCCAAAATAGATGTCTGAAAGAAGACAGCAGAGAGCAGGCCCCTATTTGTAATCTAGAAGGAGATACAAATAAGAATAAGGTGAATAGAATAAAATCTTGCTAAAATTTTTGCAAAAATAATGTGGGATCACTTTAGTTTATTCCAGGTAAACTAAACAGTCTATTTTTTTTTTTTTAGAATTTTTTATTAATTAATGTTATTCTTATACCGTTACACAGGTTATAAATATTCTGGTGAGATATTCCTAGAAGGATTTGAAAGGGAAATACATAAAAGATTTCAGTATTTGTCAATATCCTTTTAATATTCTTACAAAGATTATTCACACTCTCCACTTCAGATTGGTTTTACATATTAAATATGCAGGCGTTGCTTTCCTGGAGGACCTTTCCTTTGTCTGCTGACCACACAGAGTGCCTCTGGAAGCAAAGCTATAAGTCAGCAACACAAATATTCTTCCATTCAACTGCACCACCTCTGTAGAGGTTTCTCATTGCTACAAAATGTATTTCAGAAAAAATAAAGTTGTTCTTATGATCTTGTTAGGTAAACAGTCTTAAAATCAATGATGGGAAATACAAAGGCATTCTAATGCCTAATTTCTACTGCTATTAAACCTGGAAGGGTCTCCCAGTGAACATTCAAAATCTACTTCATTACTTTCCTTAAGACCTAAATCCCACCCCACCAATCAGTATTTTATTCTCATTTTCCTGGGACTCTTACCTCTTACCTCATTACCTTTTACCTTACATTTCAAGCAGAAGCTCTAGAAAAAAAGAGATCAACTTTCTATTCTGTCCAGGCAGTCAAGCATAATGGAGTGAAGAACTGGTACTCTCTGGTGCCACAATTCAAATAATAAACAAGGTGACATTTCTTCATCAACAGAACTGCCCAGACAAAGTGCCCAATCAGACTAATGTAAAATGAAAATATTGTATACTCTATTATGCTTTTATGCACTAACAGCAAATATTTTCAGCATGAAATTCTGGTTTAAATTAAAAGGAAAAACAAATAAGTAATAGTGACGATACAAGATGCATGTTGCCTACAGTGTGGACAGCAGAACCTCAGAGAAAATACTTTCTGTTGCCTTTAGTGATCAGTGCTCTTAAAAGCATGACAGATAGCATACCTCAGATAAGACAAAGCAGGAACCATTCTGATGTCCAACGTGTCTGATCATGACTAATCTCTGAGTCTTGGCTGAGTATGTGACACTGAGTTAAGATGCGGGAACATGTAACATTTGGCAGCCCTGAAATCTCAAGTCTCGCAAACAAAACAAAAAGCATCTTTGCTACCTGTTCCAGGTTCATTCCAGTTGTTGCTTCCTAGTACCACTGTTCCTGCAAAACAGACATCAAATGAACCAACATTTTTAAAATCAGAGTTGTATTTCATTGACTATCTAGCCTGGAGTTTGTGTGGCTAAGAACATGGTCTTAGTCTTTGTGTGATATTCTCAACTCAGTAAAGAGGGGTAAAAAGAAATGTTAAAGAAGAAAATAAAGTGGAAATTATTGATGGTTCCCATCATCTCTCTCCTTTCCCCAGTATGAAGCTGGAAGCAATGTAAATGAAGAACATCTGATTCTTGAAGTCTTTACTCCCAGAGGTGCTGGTTCTGGGTTAAGCACTGACTTTCTGGCTCACTTCCAGTTTGCTATCAACTCACACTGATGCAGTGTTCCACACCAAAATCAAACTCCACGAAGGAATGTTAAATGTTAGAACTGGGGGAAATAGAGCAGATTTCTATCAATACCTTTTGATTGTGGCTGACAGCAAAATTTACATAACTTGTGAGCATCAATAACTGGTAACTTCTGGATAGCATTTCCAGCTAAAAAAGTAATATAGATAAGAGTGTGCACATCAGATAGCCTAAAGATTTCACTGTTATCACTAAGATACAAATGAATACCTGTGTACAAACTATAATGCTAGCAGGGAATATGCTGTACCAGGGCCAGAAGCATGGCAGGAGGTTTTAGGTGTTGTCATTTTACTCACGTGTCAAATCATCTGCTCCATGTTATCCTTAAGATGCGGTTGGAGTCTTATTATAGAACATTTCTGAGGCACTTCAGTGCGGGCTGGATGAAAGAATAACTTGAAAAGTATAAAGCCTCTTAACTAGGGTTGTGATGTGTTCTGTGTGGGATATGTTTCATCAGCATATTCATAGCATGCTTCCCTGACAGATCTGAGTTTGATTCTCAAGGTGTGAAAGTGTCAAGCTATCATCAAGTCCCATTTTTCCATACATCAACTTTCTCATTTTTATCAGGAGAGGAGAGCAATAAAGCTCCTCAGAATGGCTATCTTCAACTGTGACTGCAAAAAGAAGGACAAGAGATGTAGCTGACTATTATCAACCTTCTCAGGCAAGCAAGAGGTTTTCATTTCCATCTTCACGCAAGAAGAATCCGGCAATGCAGCATTGTTCCTGATTTCTTGTTATCATTATCGGAAAGAAAGGGGTCCTGAAGTGACAGGAAAGCCTAATGACAGAAAAAGCAACAGAGAAGGAATTAGCTTGGACAGTGCACAATGTTAACAGGCTACCATCCACATAATTAATGTCCCATGTGTGGTCTCCAATAATTTAACTGTGAGAATAGCAGCAGTATTGCAAAAATATTTTTTGTCATATCTAACTCATGGAATGTTGTGAAGACAATTTTTGAACTATCCTTGCCAGAGAAAAATGAGCTAATTAAAGCTTCAGCAGCAGACTTGGAGAAGGTGAGAAGTAGATAGAGTCAGAACCTGAGAATGAAAGATAGCCAAGTCAAAATAACTCTTAAAACCAAATTTGGCTTATGAGCTGTCAAAACTGTATTACCATTGCCATTTTCTTTCCATTGGCTAAGAAAAATATGAGTTACCAGAATATGTTGCTCCTGACTAATTGCAAGGAAAGTTAATTAAACAAGCAAAAGAGGGGGAGGAAGGAAAAGGCAGAAAGACTGTCATCGTGAAAGAGTAGATGAGCTAAGAAGGGAAGCCCATCGGGCCTCTGTAGTGCCTTTAAATCTAGATCTTGGAAAGGTCTGTTTTTGATTGCCAACATTCAGACCACAAGGTGAACAGCTGAGTCACAGCTTAAGATGAGGAGAACTAGATAAATAAGAATAAATCTTATTATACATGTATCCTAAAATTGTACTGATGTTTTATTTACTTTTTGTAAATGTCTTTCCAACTTTTTACTTAAGAGCTTAACCTATTGCCTGGCTAGAATAAACTTGTACCGCTCACAGGCTCATGCATGTTTGAGGCAAGACAACATAAAACTGAAAAATAGGGAAGATAATAAATGAACATTTCTGGACAATATTCATCTGAGCTGAGATGCCCATAGAATAGGTGAGCACAGGAGGAGATAAGAGTGATGCCTCAGTGCTCCAAAAACAGCCACTTTTGCCACTGTCTAACATACTTGGTTAGACAGTGGGTGTTCCAAGATCACTGTCAATCCTGTCACTGGTACCTCCTTATTATTTCATTGGGACATACTTACCCATAATGTTAGCAGTACCAAGGGAGCTAAAACTTTTGACTCTGCCTGCCAACTGCTAGGACAATCATTGGTGTGGTTTCTGCGAAAGTCAGCTAATGGTCCCCAGGCAATGCTTGGGAACAATTTGGGAGCTAGCATGGATCAGAGGTAATTCCCAAGAAGAGTTCTGGATGTAGCCACCCTATTTGGGAGGTAAAAGAATTTAAATACAGAGATGGCTAAGCGATGCCATCTGGATTTAGGCACTGATATGTTTTGTAGCTTCTATGAACTCATCTGTCATCCTGTACTCTTATGCTCTGTTTTCTCCCATATTTCAGTTCTAGTTTCTTTGTGCAGGATAATATCTTTCTGTTCTTTCCTTATACATTAGCTACCATGATAAAGAAGTCTTAATGCTAATCACAAACTCCTAGGCATTAAATTAACACACAGGAAAAATTAAAACTGAGCAGAATTTCAGATAACAGTTAGAGGCTGGAGCATCCAGGACCATAACTAAGCCCCTCAGTGATCCGTTATGCCTCAAATGAGAATTATTTGCCTTATACTTAACTTCCTCCATGACTTATCCCAAAGTACTTACATGCAGGATTGGAGCAGCATCAAGCTCCCCACTAATTGATAAAATGAAGCAAGAAATGCTCCCATGCTCCCCAAACTGAAACGTCCCTTACCTCTTGCATTTGGAGGGAGAAACTATGCAGGAATCAAACTGCAAGTAGGCAATTCTTCTGCTTGTATGCAACCCACTTCTCTCCCACTACCTCTCCAGCTCTGTCTTCTGTCAGTGCCATAGCAGGACAAGTCACAAAACAACATTTCTTCTACCCCATGGACAGAAATCTGGAGACATTTCCCTCACACAGTCAGACAGACTTAGCCTCCAGTGAACCCTACTCATGAACAAATTATTAAGTCAGGGGTAGCCTGAACCCCATTGATAAAAAGACAGAGCAAGCTGTAAGTTTAGTGGACAAGAGGACATTGCAGCAAGCTGGACAAAATAGTTTTCCTGGACTGTATTAGCCAGTATCCTTTGTGAAAGCACTGATTAATAACAGCTGCACTTGTAGTGTAGAAAATAAAATCCTATTTTATCTATATACATTCGTTTTAAAAGAGCAGAAGGCTATTCAAAGCCGAGTCAATAGTGGCATTACTGGAACTCATTTGGAACGGACAATGTTTGGCCTATTGTGTTAAATTCCTGAGGGTTTGCCTATTTTTGTATCAGATTACAGCTTTATTAGGTACAACTGTTTTTACATTGCATTTTTGTGATTAATGATGCTAAAAGGATTTTGGCATTTCAAATGTTGTACACAAACCTAATGGGCAAAATCTTCTGTAAACTTTTTCTAAGCCCTTGGCAAACTTTCCTTGGGAGCAAATATTAACTCCAGATAGTGTTTATTAGCTTTTATAAAATAATCACTGTAATAGTGGCATGTAATTGCTGGAGGTAAGAGCACATCCAGGCCAAGTATTAATCAAGTTTGAGCTCCTTAATAGAAACAGGTCAGGAATAATTTATTTCTTTCCCAGTTTGTATTTAAAGTAATATAATTTTCTTCTGATTTTGTGTCATATTCCAAGAGTGATTTCATACACAGCATTCTCTGAACAAACTGTGTTCTTAAGTAGACACTGGTCTAAACTGCAAAGTTCAAGACCCACTCCGACAAAGTATGGAGGCATTTGGGCCTTCAGCTGTAATTTGCATATTATGTAGGATAGTACAAGCAAAACATTCCAATCTTAATCTAGCCCCACTGCCTTTATGACCTGCTGCCCAAAGTTGGAGTGTTTCTTTGTGCAGAATCATTTGAAAATGCTCTGTCACAACCAGACAAATGGGAAACAAACATTCTTCTTCAAAGAGATCAGAGTCAGTATGCCAGAGTCATTAAGATTTTACTTGCAATAAATTGTCTGTTACAGTTGATCCAATATTAAAAAAAAATCATAACAATAATATAGCCCTGACTTCTTGTACATGACTACTTCATGCAGTACTTCATCACAAACTCCTGGAATTATCTACTAGAAAGTCAGTAAAGCCTTCTTGTAGAACCACTTCCTGCCACGTAGTCCCTTGACAGTTTTGACAAGAGACATGCAAGGAATACTTAAAAGCATGCCTATGTCATAAGTGTAAACATATTTAAGACAACATCACATGAAAAAACGTTCAATAACTTCAAATCCCAATTTAAATGACTTATCCTAAGTTCAGCCCAGTGAAAATATCATTATATCGCTTCTCAATTGGCAATTTACCATTTAACACCAACCAGAGTTGATGTTACCTCAGGAATGCTCAAATCCCATTCTGTGCGCTGTGGTGCAAATAGCTGCTGGTCATGGATTTACTTTAAAGTTAAGCCATGGAGCGAGACATTTATTTATCAGGACATATGGTCTCTCAGGCTTATCAAGCTGCATCAAGGCATCCTAGTACCTTTTCAATACAGGAAATTTGTCCTCTCATTAGTATGATATCTCCGCAAAATCAAACATATCCAGGACTTTTCCCTAGCGTGGAGGACAAAAAACTTGGAGTGGTCTGTGTCTGTATTTGTCTTTATTGCCCTCAAAAGAAAGTTGGTTGCAACTGAAATGCTTCTGGATGAAGTCTACAGCCCATGCCAACTCCCTGGTCCTGTCTGGAAATTGTCTGGGAGAGAGCCAGTCAGCACAGGCAAATAACATGCCTGTGACCAGCCTAACAATTTGACAGTATGGATAACCGAGTTCTCATACCAGGTTTTGTACTCTGAAGCTGTTTAATTTGCTAGGAAACAAAGACAAAGCCTTTGTGTATACTAGGTCCGTTGGTTCTGGGAAGTAAACCTGTCCTTTGTCACCACCATTCCTGGAATCTTCCATTTTTGTCTTTGTAAGGAAAAGGAGAGACTTGTCCTAGTAGTTTTAAAACAAGAGTCTCATCGTCCACAGCATAAAATGTTCTGCCAGGATAATCTGGGATAAAAAAGCATAATATCCACACTGTACAAAACTATCCATTTTCCACTGCTTTAATTCATATTTCTACGCAAAAGATATCACAGAAGCTGGTCCATTCTCCTTTTATAATCTGCTGAACATCAGCCATCAATCATATTTAATGCATATAAACACCTCTGTACAAAATCTTAGGGGATTTTAATTCAAATTAAAACATAAACTGTAACCCTTGAAAATCTTTTATTTAAAACAAAAACAAAACAAAACAAGATTTGTCTTTAGGTTTGTTCCGATCAAATCAAAGCCATTTCAGTGTTATTATTTTTCTAACCCTAACCTTCTAGTGTATACTGTGAAATCACAGTATTGTACAGAGAAACACTGTAAATGGATAATGACTCACAGTTGTTATGCATTACCTCATGGAAAAGCAGTGTTTCTTGCTTCTTGGTACTGGAGCTTCACTTTAGAAACCCATCCATTTCAGTGTCTCATGGGACTCCCCAGCTCCACAGGTGTCATAGCCTTTTATTTATCTAAATCACTTCAGCTATCAGCTGTGGAAAAGGTAATAAGAAAACTAAATATGTAAGCCTGTCCTGACCTGGACCTCGTCCAGCTCCAGCTAGTCCCACACAGGTGTCTGAACACTGATCTCCACAGCTCCCAGGGTATGTAGAGTAGAAAATCCCACGCTGACCCTGTCCAAAGTCCACATAGGCTACATGTTTGTTCATTTTCTTGCTTTCTGTGTATGATGATCACACTGCAAGATGCACCTCACAGGATAGAATGAATTAATAATTTTAACAATATTTCATATTGGATGGTCCCTTTGGAGGGATAATCTTGGACACCTAACTCCTATTCAAAACTATATTCAAGAGCTAGTTATTGAGGAAAAGAGTGGAATAAACCCAGGAGTTATTTTTCAGTCTGATTCGTGAAAATAAACATCTTTTTTTATTAACCTTGATTCAGAACTCCTGTATAAAAGTCAGTGGAGATTCCATGGGTTAAGTCAGAATATGTTGGTTCACATTCACAACTCACTTCCAGCTCAGACAGAAGAATTGTGAACTTACAAAACCAAACTGACCTCTGTGCTGGAAATGAAATCCCAGCTGAGATGGACCTAGTTTTGGTTGGGAGCTCCAGTCAGTGCAAAGCAATTTTTTATAGAGGCCTTATAGCTGGAATGAGGAAAGACAGTAAAACTCTAAAATGCTGCAAGTGGCATTCACTAAAATCCACAAGAACTCAATTGTTTCCAATATTCTGCAGAATAATAATAATAATAATAATTAACAGTCCTGCGAAGAAACAAAAAGAGGTTTTTTTTACTGGGCCAGCTTCAGTTGCAGCCTAAATAAAGTATTTACCTTCAAGTACGAATCTCCTCAAGAGAAATGAAAAATGCAAGCGAGAAAAGTGCCATTCCCTCTGCAGCTGATTAGCAGAGTGAGCAGCCATTTGGGGTATCAGGACCACAGTAAAGGGCAGTATATGGCAGAGAAGCTCCATGCTGAGCTCTTGTTTTGCTATATACATCATCAGCCAAAGTAAAGAGCTCATATTCATACCAAATTATAGCCCCAGTGAGAATGGGTGCAGCATATTTTTATTGCTATGCAATCTTGTATTACATAGATAAAAATACACTGCTCACTGCAGCTAGAATTCCTACCTTAGAAAATCCTTGTAACATTGTGTTTGAGATGACAAGACAAATATCAATCAAGAATAAAATAGAAGGAAGAAATAAGAAAGGTCAAAGGAGACATTCGTAAGATGAGGTATTAACTTGCATGGAGACTGCTTTTTCCATCAAAAATTACAGATTTCATCCATTTCTGGTCACTTACTGTAAGCTTGCAGAAAAAAATAGATATATATATATATATTTTATATATCTTAGAATGAAAATAGATGCCTCAGAGTAAACAGGGCTTTCTCACTGTAACAGGCTGCACGGAAGAAGACACTGAGGCATACATAACCCAGAAATACAAATAGGACAAGACAAAGCTTTGCATGCAAAGGCATGAACCATGGGGCTTGAGGAGGCCTTCTTCCAAACCAGAATCATCCCTGAGACCATTTTTTGGAGATTCTAGAAGAGACCTATACCTGATGGCATATGTGCCTCTGCATCTCCAGCACAGTCAAAAAAATGATGAGAACAAAAGTACTTAACTTGATTTCAAGGCCCTAAGGTATCAGATCAAGATGTAGCGAGGCACAGCAAGCATCTCTTGAGTATGATCTTCAGAGGTTCATCCAGAACAGGCTTGCACGTGGAGCTGTACACACACATCAAAGCCATGTTTCTGGAATTAGACCAGTTTGCTTTTACCAGTCTGGCAGCACTTTTATGTGTTGCCTTTGCAGCTCTGGTGTCAAATATGTTTGTTTCAGACATCCAGTGAAACACAGAATGAGAGTACAGCAATAATTTTATTATCACTCATCCAGAAGCATATTGTTTCGCCAGTGTGACACTCACTTCAGCAAGCAAGTGCTATTTACAAATTATTTTCCTAAATATGTATTATCCATGTAGCACTGAACATTTTACAGATGTCTAAAAACAGAAATCCTTCTCACAAATGTTTTCTAATAAAAAAAATAAAACAAACAAACAAACAAACAAAAAACACCTTTAGGATAGTACCATACAGCTCATCAGGTCGGACACTTTTTAGAGAAATACTAAAATCAAGATTTCCTAATGAAAAGAAAAAAAAAAAGGAAACAAGAAATCCTACCTACAGCCACCTTTTGAAATATTCTTTGCTTCTCAGTTATGTTCTTTTTGGTTCTTTTTTCATCCACTTTTTGCAGAGCTTTCAGCCTATGGCTGAGCTGAAACCAACCAATCTCTCTTTCTGGTTCATGTATATTAGCTCAGTTCTGTTACATTTGTTTCTCCAAAACAGCAGGGAGCTGGGATTTTTTAGAGGTTTCCACAGAAATTAACAGGAGAGGGATATAATACCTTCAACTCAAGTTTATTTCTTTTAATTCATTTTATATGCACTTGGGGCCTAAATAACTCAAGAGTAATTACTGAAAAGTAGCCTATTGTATGACTTGCACCCCCTTGTGAACAGCTATTGCCTTAACTCCAGATGCAGAGTGTTTTGTAACATGTAGACTCCATATCCCCTTTGTGGAGCATACAGGCAGTAGTGCAGCCATTTTTCACTTGCACGCCGGAGTAGCTAACCATATGTGTACAGTTACATGTATATATAAGAGCCAGCAATCAATTACCACTACTAGAAGTCCATACAAATCAAGAGATAAACACAACACCTCTGACTTGCGTCCCTGCATAATAATGCCCCCCAAGCCTACTTCTGTAACAGACTGAAGTTACTCATAACAACAAAATGTGCTCCTTAAAACTTCAACTAATAAGCTCCAACCTCTGGAAATGCGGTCTCAAATAACAATAGGAATGACAAGCAACATGTTTTAAGCATTCATTCAAGTTGCTGCCTCTGTCCAAATTACTACCACTCACAGCATAGCCTGAGAACTTTAATATACACATTCATCTGAACCATTTACTTCATATGGAGGAAGCAAGACATCTTACACAGAAAAGATCCATCAGCTGCACAACATACAGTCCTATCATTATTTCAGGTTTCTGGGTCCTGTGTGAAATACAAATGAATGTGTAAGTGTTATTAGAATGAAAAGGAAAATATGAAGAAAATCTGGAACCAGCTAGCCACATTTCACTGGGCTAGATAACTACATCTTTCCTCTCCTCATTTTTCCTCTCCATTACAAGCATCTGGGAAAAAAAAAAAAAAGAATAAGGTGTGTGGGGAAAAGAGTCATGTCTGAGACTTTTTTTTCCTTCAATAAAATGGAAATTTCAGAATACCTAATAGCTGAGAGCTTTTTCCTTCTCCAAAGGAAAGCCCAAAGTCCAAAGAAAAAGCTGTTTTTTCTCTCCCTATCCCAAAGACTAACCATTTTCTTTCATAGAATTTTTCTTCGAAGTGTTCTATGTTATGAAATCAGAATTTAAACAAAAGTATTAAATTAGTAACTGTTCTTGGGATGTTTTAGGTTGATATTTTCCATATATTCCTTGAGAAAATGTAGTTCTGAATCTGTATTACAGTATGTAATGAAAATGGACACGCACCTGGCTGAATATGCATACACAATGTAATGTAGATTTGGAATAATATTTTCTTTGTGAACAAGTTCAAATATATTGAAAAAGATATTAGTACTACTAAATACACAATTCAGAAAATAGCAAACCACAGAATTAATATTGTCTGTGCAGCCTTAATTCAGCCCCTTTGGGAAATATACATCATGACATGACACTGGATGGTATAACCATATCACCTCCTATTGTTGCACAGAACCTTGGCTCATTCTGTATGTTCTACTTCCCTTCTTCACTCATTTATGTGATGGTACAAAGTTTTGTGCTGAGTGTAGTATAATTTCACTATGGGCATTATATCCAGCCCGATAACACAGTAAATTAATTATTCTAAAACAAGAGTGCATATATCTTCCTGATACTTCTAGGATATTAGCAGCTTTTTGGTTTGTGTTCTTTTCAATGAATAGGAAATTTAAGCTAAAATTTTCACTTTAGGAGTTTGCCAACTGAAGAACTGAGTTTGAGATATCTAGAAACAATTGTCTCTGAATAATTGATATTTTCAAGATCTTCGTATAGCTAAACAGAGCAACAGTTGGCATTAGTTGTATGTTAGCAGTCAGCATTACTGTAAGTGCTTTAAATCCTGTAACTGCATCCTATGTTAAGCACCCTATAAATAAGGAAGGTGTCGTTGGTGGCCAAGACTAAAACTGTGAGTTTAAATGTTTACCTAGTTATAAAAGAACTTTGTGGATAATTGCAATCATAGAGTAAAATTGGAAGCAAAAAAAAGTTCTCCTCCATCCTTCAGCTCCCTGACTCATTCTCTGTGCATACTTGTAAGACAAGTTTCTTCAGAGTTTGTTCATTACCCAAACTCTCTTCCTGCAAGTTCACTCTGTGTCTGATGCACTACATAAAACAGAGATTCTGAAGCAAAAATTAAAAATGACATGGATATATTTGTATACTTGCTCAAATAAAAAGCAGAGGTGACAGTGATTTTAAAACAAAAAATATAAATAGTCTGTAATTAAAAATGTTATGTCATGCTGCATCAGATATGGGGAAAAAAAAGTCTCCTGGGAAAGAGGCATGTTTCCACATATTTTCTATAATATTCTGGATATTTTAGCAGTCTGGAAACAAATTTCTCTTAGCAATTTTGTGAGGGACTAGCATTTGGTTTCTAGTAAGCACTGTTACAGACTGTCAGAATTAGTGTATTTAAAGAGATAGAAAAAAAGCTAGATAAATAACCTTAAAAATGGTATGTTTTTCATTTTCAGTCCTTCCATTGATGATGCAAAAAATTCTTACTCTCTACCCCATAAAATTATAAATTAATAATACTATCATATGGATCTCAAGTGCTTGCCAGTGTGCTTTTGCAAGTCCACAGTACCAATTTTTAACATTTCACCACACAGGTAACCCAACAAAACAGTAAGCTCTAAGCAAATACTACACACGTTCTGAAAGAGCTTTTCAGAGCAAGGCGGCATATAGATTCAGCAGGTCTGAGCTGAAATCAAATTTCTGGAGGGAAATGTCCTGTCTATCTGTCCATCCATTCAACATCCTTTTCTTGCAGGCTTCTGCTCTTGGTTTCTTCAGTGGTGCAAGCCAGCGCCAACAATGGATCCAGGACTCCTTTTCTCTGCCCAGTTATTCTTCTGGGGAAATGAAATGCAGCTGCAGATGCCTGCCATTTGCTATGTGCTGAATTTAATATTCATTTAGAGAGCAGACATATATCTCCTGCTCATGTGTATAGACCAAATCCTCTTGGAGTCTACATTACATTTTTGAATTTGAGAAGAAAGGTATTAGTCTCCCACTGTGATATTGATATTTCCCTTTTCTGAGCACTAGTATCTTTAGGGCTTTGTAGGTCAGCTTCCTAGTGACTAAAAATATCAGGAAAAGATTGGGAAAACTAACTGAAAAAAAAATAAGGGATGAATATAATATAGGTTACTGTACATTTCTACTTCCAGAATTCTCTATCAAACACCAAAGCCCTCTTGGCAGAAAACAGCCTTTTCTGAAACTTAAGGACATCAGAGCAGCATAAAGCAAACACCACTTTTGCTCCTGTAAATTCCTCTAATAACATATGATGTTTTTTGTATTCCTTCTCAAGACTTCTCATTTGCTCAAACACCGAAAAAAAGGAACTTGGCACCGTGCAGAAGAGCTCCACCTAGTGATTCCCTGCAAGAACCATGCGCTACTCCAGCACTGGTATTATGAAACTAAAATTATGTGAGACAGAAGTACTTTAAAGCATTTCAACAGAAATGCTAATCTGTATTCAAAGATTGTACATCTCAAATTATTTGTAGTTGTTTCAAAAATTATTCTTAGAATTATGTGTTCTTTCAGTGATGTGTGAGTAAGTTCACAGAACATGCAGAATTTTCTCCAGCAGAATTGAGAGCACTGGAAACGAACATTTTGCATTATTCAGAATTTTTTTTATGCTTATCCATTTTAAGGAAAGATTTTTTTTTTTCTATTTGAAAGTGTGCCATTTTTGCTTAAAATAATCCCCAGATCAAAAAATACTGGTTTCATTGAAAAATACGTATGGTTTAAGAGAAATCAGGCCTGCTTCTGATCAAAAAAGATGTGCATTCTCTGAATGTAAACAACTGGTAAGATTTTACATAAAACAAAGTTAGCAGTTTGGCAAACAGTCAGAAAAGTACTTTGTTCTTTCTTTTTACAAAAGAAAATGTGTTATTTTTTAATATGTCACAATCTCAAATATTGAGATACAATAGCTATTTATTGAGCTTTTTATTTTTGTTTTATTTTATTTTATTTTACTTTATTTTATCCATTTATTCCATTAGCAAGGTCAACACAGGACTAAATTTTAGTCTGTTCGTATTAACATAAGTACTTCAGATGCTCTAAAACTTGACTGCATATAGAACACACACAGTTTAAATGTCCCAAAAAAGACTAACCTTAAGGAACTTGAACATTAAAGAGGACCTAATATCTTGTCCTTCCCTGCTAAAATCAATGAAAGGACAAACTCCAAAAAAAATCACTTATATGTATGTATGTATGTGTACGCACATATGCACATACATCTGGATAGATATATTTATTTCCGTTTACACACACACATAAATGCAGACCATAGGGGAAAGTAGGTCCTCTAAAGACAATATGATGGCAATTGTACAACGGATTCCTTTGTTTCTCCTAAGTTATGAATAGGTCACAACGTGCTAAAAAGTATTTTAAACACTAAGATTATTTTTAAGATATCTATTAAGATAATAGATCATCTATTAAGATCTTTTGGGAAAAAAAAAAAAGTGCTTAAGCCCTGCTCCTCCCTGACAGCAATTCTAATCTTCATTAGAGGTAAATCAATCTGCAGCAGTGGCAAACAGCTACTTAAGGCCAGCGGATGGGGCCAGAGCCATAGGGCTGCAGCTGTCACGCTGCCAATCGTTGCATACCAATGCTCGGACTGAGTCATCTACATTATTTCTTCTGAACAAGATTGCCACTAGTCTAACTCTTCATCTCTTTATCAGTTCGTCACCTTCCTACATACTGATCTCAATTATTCCCCTTACATTTCTGCATTATTTTGATTTTTTTGTTTGTTTGTTTGACTTTGAAGATTCATCAGATATTCCCTGTGATAAGAGCCAAATAAGAGCAGGATATCTGTCTGTCTAAAGTGCATACAAGTGTGTCTCCTCCCTGACTAGATAACCCATAAGGCTTAGTTACAACACACCATCAAGACACGACAAAGCTATCTGAGCTAATACTGCTCTAACCTGAAATTTCCTTCAGAACAGAGTAGTGCTATGAAAGGATCTATGCTTCATCTGAAAGAAAAATAGGCTCAATGCCACACTACTTGGCATATCTACTAATCCCAGACCAATGCAGCATTGACTTTGCTGTGCTACATACATTTGGGAAGCTACCCTGGACCTTGCCACTTGAACTCTACCTGCACCATGGTCTGGCTGGGGGTGTGAGCATGTATTGCTATGCACTCAGATGTCACTCAGGAGTTTTCATCTCTTTTCAGAAAGTTCATCCTTATTCAGGTATACCAACTGCCATTTGTTATTCTAGAGTCCATGGAAATCTTAAATGTAGATATGCATTTTTCTACTACTTTTCTGATGAGTATCTTTCACTCACATTCTGTTGTCATCCTTGTTTTCTACGCTCTGTTTTCACAACTCATTTGCACCTTCCCACATGAACGATATCTCTGGCAGGGGACATTTATATTGCAAATAACCTAAACATTTCAGTTTGCGCTTACTACTCTGAAACTGGCAGTAGTCTTTGAGCAATGGGGAATGCAGAGCCCTGAACAGGCTTGAAAACGCAGTATTGTACACAGAGCATACAAGCCCTTAGACTCCCCACAGACACACTCCTGCCATTCTCTACATACCCAATTGCCCACAAAACTTAAACTTCTATGCTGCTCCTTAGAACAAGCTTGAAACGCAAATAAAGGGATAGAAAAGAACTGAGGTCTGTCTGCACATGATTAAACGATAGCTTCAAGGAGAAGAACTGCCCTATTTTAAGATAGAAGTGAAAAAGTTGATGAGTCCTGCCACCTGTTTTGATCAGGGAGCAAGTTTTTCTTTTATTGTGGTGCTACTTTGCCTATTTCCCTTTGAATTAATAACAAAGAAAAAAGCAAGGAGGGAAAGACCTAAAAGAGGTTTGATCTCAGCAGTGAGAAGGGCCACTGAGGAACTCCAGAAACCTATATATGTTTAATAAAAATGATTCTTAAGAAAAAAAGAGTTGTTCTGCTCTGCTTGGGCACTTCACTGATAACCTCCAAATGAGCCCTGGCAGATGAAATGCAAACTCATGTGGGAGACTCAGTAGATGGCACTCCTCCGAGTCAACTCAAGGACTCAGTTTTGTATTAGAATCTGCTCTTGCAAGGAGAATAGTGTGAAATCTCTTCTGTAAGATACAGAATTCAATCTATGTGTACAAATACAAATATCTGAGTTAAAAACATTTCTAAAACTTACACTGCCTAGGACCCAGCCTGCTCAGAGATTACCTCTCTACATATGCCCTAGTATGACCCATATGTTCCTAATTCCAGACACAGCAGTTGGGATGACAGATGCTCTGGGTCATGGCGTGGACCAGAGGAGCAGACATCAGGCCATTGCAAATATGAATTTGCCTTGGAGTCTGAGAGAAGCCTGACCAATCCTCATGAATTCATGGGACAGGACAAATGCTGGTTTTAGTTGTTACATGGGCAACAGTTTCTGTTTGAAAACATAAAATCATCTCTTGTCCAGGAGATGATTGAAATATTTGGATAGATTATTTCTTTATTTGTACATAATTGGTCATTTTTTTATGATCTTTAGAATCAAACAGTCCAAAATAATTGATTATTGTTAAGATATACAGAGAAAATCATAGACTAAAAGCTAGCTAAATCAGTCCCAATATCAACAACATCAGTTTACATTGCAGTTCCTTCATCACGGATTTTCCACATATCTTACTCTGATGAACATTTTCTTAATAACTGCCGAAGCACTTAGCAATGCAAAACCATAGTTCACATACTTCTATGCTATCTTTCAAATCAGAGTTTGGAATATAATTATAAAGTGACATGACAAACAATCTGAAGAGGGAAAAGTAAGAAGATCTAGAAAATAAAGAAGTTTTGGAACAGATATTAGAGTTTTCCATTGCAAATTATCATCACTAACCGGCTGTCTGGGAAACACTCCAACCTGATGTTGGGTTCTCTTTGATAACGTGGTGTTTCTAAGCAACATTTCTAGTCAGCCCATGTGTATGAGTGGTCAGCCACTGCTCCACAACTTCAAAACATGAATTTCTTTTGTTAGATGCAGATCCAATTTGCTATTTAGTTGTCACATGAAAAAATGCAGCAGGCTTTTTAAGATATGGTTTAA
>VXAB01009836.1:179446-232460 GCA_013399175.1 Odontophorus gujanensis | reverse complement strand
AAAAAAAAAAAAAAAAAGGAAGTAGTTCTAAATATTGTAACACATTTCAACACATATATCTGTGTGACTAATTTATTCAGTACTACATTAATGAACCTTTTTTTTCTTGTTCTTAGGCTAAGCAGATGGGTATTCAGGTAGCATGTGTTAAAGTCAAGAATTCATGTCCTAATTCAATTTGCATACGCATCCAAAGGCACTTCTTAGATAAGAATGGTAGTGATAACAATTTGCTGGACTCTCTGCTCAATATGTTTCTACTATAATATCAGATTAAATATTTTTCAGGAGTTGGATCTGTGAACTAGAATTTCTAAAGTTCATTCCTTTCAAATCTTGTATGTGAAAAAGATGTGAATTCCAGTTCCTCAGAGGATTGGATTTCTGTTTTGCACACATTCAAACACAAGGTGTGTATTATGTTTACATAATTAAGAATTTTGTTTTAAATTCTTCTTATCTCACTCTAAAGAAGTTTGATATCCCTAGTAAAAAAAGAACAGGAATGTTTGCGTGAAGCAAGAGATACCAGTTGTACAACAGATGGGATCTCTCGCATTGATGGTACCAGACCTGTTCTTGGCTTATGGACACTGAGATAAACAAAGTCCTGCAGACTGCTTGCAGGGATACGGATATGGTGGAGCCACAGGAGATCACTGTGTTCCATAAAGTTAGGCACCATTTTCTGAGTCTGTACTTGCATCTCAAAGAGGCTGACTTTTTGGCAAGGACAGTTGCATTCCATGCTTAGGCAGAAAATATTTTAGATGTCTATAAAATCATCCTATCAAAACGAATATATTTTATCAACTCAAATCTGGAATATATGCATCCTACCAGTGCTAATTATAACAAGACATATGGTTAAACAGCACTTCAGATGGAGACAGTTTGGGGAATTTCTCTACCTATGATTTCTTCTTGACACTGGAATCTTTCTTATGGACATCTGTCAACATGCAAGTTCCAGCAGAAATGTGGCACACTCAGCTCCTTCTTCCAATTCTTTGCTTCTGTATTGACATAAAACCCACAGTAGGTGACAGAAAAGTTGCTTGCACCTGGTTCTTGGCTAAAAATAGTGAGCCATTCAATTTTGATGAACCTTCATTTAAATGGTGCATGCTTGGATAAAAGATGGTGACTATCCAGAGGAAATGGTTATTTCGAATCTGATTCCCAGGAAAGATAATAACTGAACTACAGATTTGCTACCAAGAAATAGTCAACTGATAAGCCTTATCTAACGATCACCTGAGGTATAGGAAAGGGACTTAAAAAACTATTTCCTCTGAGATCACATCAGAATAAAGAGGGAACACATAGAGAGCTGTAGAACTTGGTAAAACTTGGTGATTTAGAACTGAAACTAGAGAAATGTCATGGACAGCCCAGTAAATTCTGGCCAAAGAAGGGAAAACTTCCCAAGCTAATGGGGAAACTAAAGCAGGAGGCTGAATGTGCAAATGTTTTCTGCACAGACATATACTTCTAATGCTAGTTGAAGTAAGATGTGACTGCTTTTGCAACCCATCTGTTCATCTCAGATATCCTATGACTTTGAGAGAAGAAATTGCAAGTCCATGTTGATCACTATGTGGAGTTCTGGGAAAAGATGCACGTGCAGAAGTAGAGGAGGAGGTGATGGGTTGTAGGAGTCTTGCTTCCCTCAAACAATAGTAGATAAAAACCATATCAAAGAACTCTGACATAAAGAGAGCCTAAATCTAACTGAGACATAAGAAGACTAAAAACATTCAGATACCTTGTAAAATTACCCAAACACAGCAGCTTGGAGTATACAAAGAGAACAGAGTTTTATCAAGGCTGTGACACACACAGTTTCGGAAAAATTAATTCATCTAGCCTGAAGCTATGTGTTCCTTTCCTAGCATATTGGCACCCCTTGTTTCAGTCATGAGAGTAATTGTCACATGCTCTCCATTTTACAACAGACAGTCTCCACACAGGCCTGAATTTTGACTGCTTATTTTGGATCATGCCGAAGTACAACATGTACAAGGGCCTTTTTGACCTCTTGAAAGCATCTAGTGGTGCCTCAAGTGGTATATGGACTCCTTGAGTGAAGTGGGGAAAGTAGCTAGGGCATCCTGTGTTATTTTGTGGTTGCATATAAACATGACCATATGATTCAGAAGTACAGGTGCAATGCAGCTCTCAGCCAAGTTTCAGGTATTGGGAGCACCTTTCGCTATAGTACCAGTGGAGTAGGGTTACATAGCTTTCTCAACCAGAGCTGCCTAAGGTATTTTGCCTGCAAGCTCTTTGAAAAGGCAGACGTCCACTGGTCTTTAGCCCTCCTCTGCTATTGCTACAGATGTGAACACGACCACCTTTAACCTCCTCCCAGCTGTTCTTAATCCAAAGGTACAGAGCTCAGGGGATCTGAGATTCCTCCATACTAACTCTAACCATGATCACGTTATTGATGTTAGAATAAAAATGCCCTGGGTTCCCTGTATTTCTGTAGAGAAAGACAGTCATTACTGGAGGCTTACTGAAGATCATCATCACACACCCAACATGTCTACCTTTCGGCATTCAACATAAGCAGTACTTCGGTGATATAGCTCATAACACAAAAACATCATTTCAATTCCTGAAATAATAATTAAAAAAAAAAGAATGGCAATCTTACTGTATACGGGGGAGAGCATATAAACACAAACCCTGAAAAATACAGGTGCTAAAGCAGTAGAACCAATGGAAGAAATGCATCTGTAGAAAATTTGTCAGAAAGACATATAGTGAATTCATGGTTATATGTGGAGCTGAAGAAAGTATTCCTAGCAAACTAATAATCTGTGTAAATTAATATTCACATCTTTTTAAGCTGGTGCTGAATGTAATGACTTGCAGAGACTGCCCATAAATATGTTCATCACTCTGTCTGTGAGGAGACCTGTGTGACTAGGAATTTCCATGACCAACCTTGAGAACAAGAGCTAAAAAGACTAGAAGTCCATCTAAGTAAAGCATCTTTAAACAGTGGTAAAAGTAGGTACTTAAAGAAAGTATACCAAAATAGTGTGATATTTTGTCTGCCATATCATTCCAGCTTGTAGTGCTGTATGGATAAACGACTTCATGAGCCAGATGTTGAAACTTCGTGGTTAGTACTGCTTGACTGATTTTCTGTATGTGAATTTAACTGGTCAGTACATCTGCAATTCAAACCATGGGCTCATTTCATTTACTTCTCTCGTGAGGATTTCCATGCTTTCCACCATGCAGGCCACTACACTTGAAGTAACTTTTACCTATTACTTCATCTGATTCTATCTTAAAACTCACCACTGCTCCAGAAGACCTGTGGGAAAATAGTACGGAAAAGATTAATGAATGTATCATTCAAATTGTGCCTCTGTGCTAAAGTCTGATTCAAAATCCCATAGCTACCTAAGCAAAAAACATTAATTTGAGTCAGATTCACACTCTTCCAATGTGTTTTTGTTTTGAGAGATGCCAAAAAATCTCAGGGTGTTTGATAACTGAAATTGTATAAACTGGGAATGCATATTTAGACCCCATATTACTGGATTTTATATTCTGGCTTAATTCATGTAGTAGTTTTTTCATTGCAAATGTAAATTGTTATGAATTCGATGGAAAAATTTGAAATGATTACTACACAATGTGCATCAAAATATTTTTGTTTGTGTTAATACGTTTGGTGAATGTTCACAGAAATCCAGTATATAGAACAGGATTTGGTATTACAGCAACAATAAATACTGCAGTCACTTTTAACAAGCTTCATCATACACACCAGTCTGTGGTTAGGCCACTGATAATTGTATAAAAGGCAGTAAAGGCGCTCTTCTGACAAACCCTCCTCTACTTCATGGGACTGTAGAAGGCGGGTGCTTCCGGGATTTGAACACTTTTTGATATACTGCTTTGATTACCCAAAATATTTCAGGGTGCAGAATCAAACTGTATTCCTAAAATGTTCCTGTTCTTTTAGAAACCAAGACACACATTCTTTGAATCTTCCACTTAAGTGATCAGGAGATGTTTCCTAAACACCTTGTGAGAGATACTTGGAGCTCTTTATGTGCATGGAGTCAATTAGAGCATGAGCAAGGAGGGCTAGGTACCTTAGGGCTCTCTCTACAGTGAAGAGGTGGTGCATGCCCTGACAGTACCTTTGTGAATTGCACTGCTTTTTCTGCATGGCTTTCAAAAAAATTATAATCCCATTGTAGGCTTGGCCCTTCAACATGCTTAGCATGAAGCACAGAAATAGTTTAAGTGATGTGAAAGAAATCGCCTGCATGCCCACGCACGTGATTAAATGCTTTGCTGGATCAGGCCAGGATACTGAACACGCTGTTGAATCAAGCAATGATCATGTATACAAACTAGATCTTTACAGACTGACAGAAACACAGCACTTCAATGTTTTTAAGACTCTCATAACTGAGTTCATCCCTGGCCCGAGTTCATTGACTTTAGTATGAAAACGGCAGCAATAAATGTAGCCACCTTTTTTTTTTTTTTTGGTTGGTTGTTATAGAAACAAACTGCTTAGATAAAATTCATTGGTCCTAATTTTATTAGTTAAAAACATACTTTCAGCAGTTGCTATACAATCTCATGTAGTGATTTACAGTATGGACAATATGCAGAAGTTTTAAAAATATTTGGGTTTCTATTTTTACCAAGCCCTGATTCCTTTCATGAAAGATAGTGTTTGTGTTATTGGTCACTGGAGCCCACTTAAGAACACTGGTACATTATTGTGCCCTGGCCCTGCAAGTAATGAACTTTTTTCCAGTCTCTAAAATGTTGGTGTTTTGAGGTTTCCTGGAAGGGAGATAACAACTAGTAGTGCCTGCTCCCACTGAACATGACGTCAAAGTCATCAGTCTGTATCAGAGGTTTCAGTGCCAGCCTTTCTGCAGGCATTAGTGCAGAATTAGGGAAACAACTATCTCTTACCTATTTTTAATTTTATTTTGCCATCAGGATTGCACCGCTGTAAGTAATCCAGCTGGTATGGCTCCAGTAATAGCCAGCCTATTAGCTACAACTCTATCCACGAGAGCAAGCAGCAATGGTGCCTTTAATAACATCAAAAGTAAATAGGGATTTACACATACTATTTCAATCTTGATCTTGTTCCAGTTTTTTAGAATTTTAATTATTTTTAATAGTTACCACAAATTTTCTTCAAACTTATAGTGTGTCTTTCTTTGCTCCTAGTTCTATGTTGATATATATCATAAGCTATCTCAAACAGGATTAAACTAGTCATCCTAAAAGCCTCCCAGTAGAATTGCTAAAGGTTTAAGTTCCTACATTAATCAGTTGTTTATTCTGCAGTTTCAGAAAGATAGAGCTTCCAATGATTGCAATAAATTCATGTAAATGGGATTATTTGTGTAGGCAAAGAAAATTGATAAAAAAATAGAAGTGACTGTTTATTTTTGTAGATGGTTTCGGAAATATTCCAACTTCTCTAGCGTTCATCTCCAATCAACAAGTGGAACTGTGTGCCTTAAACTTGCAAGTATTAATGAGGATGATCTTTGCAAATGTGCTGCATGTAGCTGGGAAAGGAAGAGACTCCAATGCTATTGCTTGTTAACATTCTCTTTTGTTTTTTCCCTCTCCAAGTCAAACTCTTTCTAGATGTTTTGCTGGCAGCTTTAGCAGCATTAATACATTCCAAACTAGAAAAGTTTCTACTTTAATATCTTACAACTAGCTCAATATGTACTGACCTCAAACTCAGGATAGTAGTAATTTGATATTGCAGCTCATTATTGTTACTCCCAGCAAGTTTCCCCTTGAAAGTGCCTGATGCTCCCCCCTCCTTCTCACATGCGCCCTCCCACCCTCCATTCAGAATTTGTTTTTAATTGTTCAGGAGAGAAAATTCAGACTGTGAGCCAACAATATATTTCCAGGGGGTACAAGATATTAATAGAGCTACATCGTGGCTCCATATATTGTAATAAACTGTGCTGTAATTTGTTTACCCAGCGTAGACAGTAACTAACATTCAGATAAATGGAGTTGGCGCCTGCAAGATTTATGATATACTTCTGTGCTTAGCAATGTTTAATCAGGGAGTTAAAATATTACAGTGTAAAATCCTTTACAAGCATGCACAAACAGAGAACTACCATTAGAGGCTTGGCAGACATACTCGGTGTCAAATAGTACCTCCAGACACTCTCAAAACACAAAGAGGAATATTCAAAGCAGCTACTAACTGACTAGCATTATTTGAGAACCACGTCAGAGCTCATTTTTTTAGGGGGACTTGCTTTTGAAGTGACAGAATGATAGGCAGGGACAAGTGGGCTTTTCTGCAGAGCCCATCAAGCTGAAAGAAGTTGGGGTGGCTGGAAAGCATGGAGGTGGGGGGGGAAGGGAGGTGAATTTTGGTCAAAAAGGTGGTGGAAGCCTGTCACAGAGCTTAGTGTGTTTGGATAAGACGGGCTAGCATGTGGGGGGATCAGCATGAAGCATCACACCTGGAGGAAAAGACAACGAGCTCCAGCCTCAGTGCCATAAGCCTGGCTCCACAAAGTCTAGCCAACATCTGGAATGGATATCAAGAGACACAGTGCAGCCCTGACTGGCGCTCTATTCTACCTTTGTACTTTTCACTGCAAACTGAAAAGCAAAACAGACATCAAGGATATATTTATATAACTGTCTTCAAGCTGCATTTTCTACTCCCATCTGCTGCACATGATAAGTTTCAAGTGTTTTCTAATAAAAAAAGGATTTTTTTTTACTCCTTGTTCAGTTTACAGACTGACCTTTTTTTTATTCTCAGTTTTAAAGGAACAGTAAATATTTTACAGCCAGAGGAAGTGTCAGCACCCTAAGACTTTCTGGTATCGACACTGTTTAACCACAGTGGCCACTGAGCCAAATGTGATAGCATGTGTGTTTGTGCGTGCACACGAGCTCACGCGCCTGCATTCATATGTGCACAAATGCTTTGGGGAGTAACATTCCTGGGAATTCTTTACTTATTTTCACATCATGTTGTTGTTATGTCGCAAAGGGGGAGGCTAACCCTATATGTACAAACAGGAGACTCTGTTGTAAACTGATCTCCAGGAGGGATATGCAGAAGGAATGCAGCCACCATATCAGAAGGGCTCTGTTTTTAATCTCTGCTTTCTTGCCATGTAGCTGATGAGACCAGATCAACCTCCTTGTCAGATTGATTGTGAGGAGAATAACAAGGACGAGAAATGCATACATTTGACTGTGAAACTAGTAACTTCACTCCCCAGAAAAATCACCAAAATGGCCACAGGTGGGTTCCTACTGAGACATGACGAGATTGGCCTGATGTGCTCTTTGGAAAAAGCCAGCTAGACTCAGACAATCCAAAATTCTAAACCACATGATAAGTGACATATAGGAGTAGCCATGAGAAAATGCAGTTATCTGAGGACAAAATGTCAGGGAGTGAGACAGTAGGAACCAGAGATATTCATATAGTCCTAAGAAATAATTACCTCTTGGTATGGAGCACTGGGCCCAGTTCTTATCTATCTCCTCTGTTGGGGATAGATGCACTTACTGGAGTTATGTGGAAGTATAGATGTGAAGGTATAGATGTGAAGAAAAGCACTCTCTGAATCCACTGGTGAAAAGTTTCACCAACACCAATAACAGGAAGAACAATCCTATAAAAATGAGTTGGAACATCAAAACTGTATTTGTTACTATCTGTTGCTCTCATAAGAAAGAATCCTTATACTGGAAAACACTCCAGCTACTGTTCCTAATATTACACAGTACTATTTCCAGCTGATTTTGCATTGTGAGCAGGAGATGGAGATACAAAATCTATGCTTCTCTTCTGAGTACACCAATTTACCTTAAAAACCTGGAGAATTAGTAATATCTCTGACTACTCCATGAAATCCATATAGTTCACACATTAAGGACAGACTGTGAGTCTTGAATAATGGTCCTAATTAAGATAATCCCAAATTTTGTGTTGGAAATTTATTGCTATTTTACAGCCATTCACTGAAGTGGAAATATTTGTCATTGTCTCCATGGGAAATAGCACCTTATTTCCATAAGGCAACCTTCAAGGAAAAAGACCTCTTCTAAAAAAGTTCTATTTTTTTAATAAAAATATTTTCCAACATGACAAATATTGTTTTAACAAACATTTGTTACATGAAAAAAATCATCATTCCCAATCCTCTCTGTTTATAATATACTTCAACTAAGTCAATGAAAAGGCCAACTATAATAGCAATTACTATAATAGCATAGGAGGAAGTTATATACTCTACATTGTGAGAGCCATTGTGTTTCAAAAAAGAAGGTCTTATCTGATCATTTCTAAAGTAATATCAAAGTAAGAGTAACCTGAAAAGTAGATCATTTCACAACAATGTACTGAAAAACATCATAGTAGCTAAAGAATGTAGTTGCCCTCCTCCATAATATACAGGCAAATACAAATTTCTGTTTTCTACTTGCTGCTGCACTATCAGCAATTTAGTCAAGTAGTTTTGTTTTTCTTTGTTCCAATTAAAAAGCAGTAACCTCATTAAACCTCACAAATTTTATTTTGGAATTAAGGGTGACAGGATATGTGAAGTGAAACTTGGTGTCGGTAAAGCTGGGAAGAAATTACAAACAGGAGAAGCCTTTTCTTTGGCTGAAACCAGTCAATCTGCATGAATCAGTTACATTTCACAGGCAAAAAAAAAAAAAAATCTCTTGCTTTCCTAATTCTGAAAAAATAGTTTCCCTTTGAAACCTTAGTGGCAAACATGAATCTTCCCAGTCTAATTTTAGAGTTTTTGAGAACTTCTAAAGCTATGGCCCTAAGTTAAGTAACCAGAGAGAAAGCAGCATTCAAGAAAAGGTTTGCACATGCTTATTAATATGGAAAGTTTGTGAAGAGAAACTCTAGGACAGTGTTTGGACATAAAAAAGAAAATACTCTCTCCTTTATCCTTTCCATATCTAGACAGCAGTTCTTGATATATGTTTTACCCTGCATAGCCATTCCAAATACAAGTTCCATGAGTTTGCTTTCTGGAGGGTATGACTCTTGCTTGGCTGCCTTTAAAGAGAAGGGATCATAGATCAAAGGAAAAGGAGCCAGGTGGATCAGATGCAAACACCAGCATTTCCTGACCCTCTTCGCTTGTTTATAGATAATCACAAAACAGCTGTAAAATTGAAAACTTGTTGTGCATGACAGTGAGAAGGAAATGGAACTGAACTAACATGAAGAAATAGTAGTATATATGACCTAAATTTTACAGTTCTTGTGTTTATTTAGTAGTGTTTTTCCAGTGACTTTAAAAAAATTCAGTGTGACATATCTATTGTGTATTTGTGTTCCATTTGTTAAGTTTCACAGGATGGAATTGTTCTCTACAGAAAGAAGCCAAAAATCATCTGTATGTAGTTCATAGCAAGAGGGTCAGTCTGCAGGAGACCCTGCTACTAGGCTGTCTTGTTCAATGCAGAAAGTAATTAGCACTCCATAGAGTTACACATCCCACACAGAAAGTCCCTGTCTGCAGATTGAGTATCAAGATTATATTAAACCCTTAAAATACACTGGGTGAGGTTCAGTTTCTTAGCCTGTTTCTCCCTCACATTTCATGTGATATTTTTCTCAAAGACAGAACCTGCTCATTCTCTCTGTTTATCAGTATCTGATAAAATAGAACTGAAAACACCGCTGTACTGGAACACAGGAGTTCAAAATAATCACTAGCTACAAAAATAAAGGAAGGCCCTTCCTATGAATCTATGAACTCAAAACAGGGATACAGAACTAGTCTTTGCCAATAACTTTAACTTCATTTATCTATATTTGGCAAAAATTGTGCTGCAGCTGGAGATGAAATGCTGAGCTAAATAACTGCAGCGACGTGAGCTCCAAAACAGCAATTACTAAGCTGTGCTGCCTTGTGTAAGATTTTACTTTTATTTATTGTATTTAAAGCAACTCTCTAGCTATGTACAGTACAACAAGAACTGCCTGATCAAATAATGTCTGATTGCAAGGCATTTCATCTCCACTGTCAGTGTTGTTAAGTGTTTAGCGAGGCAAACATATATTTCATGAAGTCAGATTAGAATGATAGTTTTATTATTTTGCATACCTGTCTCTAATTGCCAGGAATTGCTCATTTTAAACCTAAACTTTGCATATGAAAAACACTGAATAAATTACATTTTTTTCTTCTAACTAAAAAAACTACAGAAAGTTTAAAAGTCTGAAAGAGCACACAATTCCTATTCGTTGCCACAGTGAAAACCTTCATCTCTGAGAGCTATGATCATAGAATCATAGAAACATAGAATCACAGAAGCATTGAATGGCCTGGGTTGGAAGGGACCCCAAGGATCATCAAGTTCAAAGCCTCTGCCACAGGCAGGGCCACCAAACTGAAATTCTAGTACTAGACTTAGGTTGTCCAGTACCCCATCCAACCTGGTCTTTAACACCTCCAAGGATGGAGCATTCACAGCTTCTCTGGGAAGTCTGTTCCAGCACATCAACGCTCTCTCTGTAAAGAACTTCCCCCTGACATCCAATCTAACCCTTCCCTCCTTGAGCTTAAAAACATACCCTCTTGCCCCCCTTGTGCTCCAGCACTCTGATCACCTCTGTGGACCTCCTCTGGACCCTCTCCAACAGCTCCACATATTTCCTGTATTGGGAGCCCCAGACCTGGATGCAGTACTTCGATGGGGCCTCACAAGGGCAGAGTAGAGAAGGACAATTGCCTCCCTGTCCCTGATGGCGACCCCTCAATGTCCAATCTCTCTTCCTAGTTATGAGAAAAACAAAAAATATATATTAATAAAACTATTGGAGTAACTGCTCACCAACACGGTTTCTATCTATCTTTTAAAAAAGAAGAGAAAGTTTGTTTTTATTTCCACTGTCACTTCTCCCTTACTGATGGATGTCACTGTTCTCAAATGTGAAGTAGTAGTAATTAGGGAGGTTCTCTGGTATTCATATCTAACACATAGCTGTAGCCAGTGTACACAGACTTGCAATTAATTCTACCTCAAGTACAAAGGATACAAAAAGCAGCACATCATGATAGATACTGCCCTTCAGCATCTGGCTCCCAAACATTAGGACCAATCAGCCACTCTTGTCATTCAAACAACATTGTTCTGCATTCTTAAAACTTCTGTTTGAAGGTAATACTGAAAATAATTCTTAATATAGTTTCAGGTTTTCACTGCAGACCATCTAACATGATTTCAATGGTCACTACTTGTCACTGGTGAAAGCAAATCTACTGATCTATTGCACACAGAATTAGCAACATTTGTTTCTCATCATCTACATCCTGGAAACAGCTATGTCAGGGAAAGCAGTCAACTAGAGAAAAGTTGGTCATATTGCTCAACGTCTCTTAACTTCTCTTTTAACTGCTCATTCAACTTCACCTAAGCAAAAGCCAAGTTTGCTTCCTTCTGTGCATAGAGAGTACAAAGCAGAGTGCTTATATGTCTTGGGATGATTCTCCTCATGTATCCCGAGACTCTGAAACCTCCTGGGAGAATTAGGAGTGAGAGGTGGCCATCTAGAAGTTATAGTTGTTCTCATGGTGTTTACTACTATAGAATATCTTTCCAGATGGAGATGAGGAATTGTTAATCATGAGCATCTACCAGCCCTCTACATCCTTGGACTAGCTCTCTGTTACTGACTAGAGGCTAATACCAAAGTCCCTCTTTATCCAGTCTGAATAGATTGCCAATAACCTGCTTTCCACACACAGGTTCTTGCACCTTACAGAACATGAAAATCTTATCATGGTTTATTACACCTTTGCAGCATCACTAAACGATGGTCTAGCTAAACTTTCTACAGACATCACTCAGTAAATCAAATGAGCCAAAGCATTTCAAAATCACTGCTATTGACTTTAAAGCACTGCTTCAGTTTCCTGTTTTTACATCAGAAAGCTCATACCTGATATTCAACTCCCTACTCAAAGAGAGAGAGTGCACATATACTTCTAGAGTAGTCTAACTTATACCAGAGACTACTAGAGATTAACTGACTAGGTGTTGCTGATGCTGACACTCTGATATATGGCTGTCTGCTTCTCCTTTAATAACTCAAGGACATGGCATGCATTGAATGTTGTTTGGATTGTATAGCCCTTCAACATAACATGAAGCAGCAGCAGCAGCAACAACATATAATTTATAATAGAGAATCTATATTATATTTTTACATATAGAACTCAAATATGATACTTTTAAAATTATACTTCCTTTTCTATTTATCACACACCACAAATCACTGCTACTTATACACCTTAAAGCAAATAATGTACTATGTATCAGAAACAGGGTAAACAACTGAAATGTAACATGCCTGTACAAACTGAAAAGAACTACTGGACTTTTACACAGGCAGTAATAATAGCAACCATATTTCTTTTCTAAAAATAGAATACTTTTCCTGCTATTTGCGACATTTTTGTATTTATGCACTTCCTTAAGTTTTCAGACCACTACTCCTGAGTGATTCTAAGGTCTAACTCATAGTTCTGCTGTTTTGGAAAGATCAGCAGTTAGACAACACACATAACAAAGTAAGAGCCTGACAAACCACTTGCACTAAATAAGATAATGACATTCAGGAATCTTCTCCCTGCTATTAAGATTAGATTCTGTTTGTGGAAGATTTATGTGCACATGGATTTCTGATTACATTTAGTCATTGGATACTCTTTCTCCATTATCCAGCTAACCAGCCTTTATGTCTTCTATTCAATTCTTAGCTATTGAATAAGAAAGACTAAGGTTTGAAGCTTGTGTTAATATATATGATTACCATGGCAATGGGAGCAGTCTATATTTCTGCAAATTTCAGATATGTATTGGGTATTCTGTGCATGGTGTACTGTTTTCCTCTTTTGTCTACTGGCTCATCTTTTCTGTTACCAGCCCCTCTGTTGTAAAACAGACATAACCAGTAAGACACAGACCCCAGGAAACATTAAAGCTGTTAAAAGATGGGGCTTCTTTATATTCGAAAGCTTCAGCAGAAAGCCAAGAAGTAAGATAAAGGCAGCCCATTGTTTGTCCAACCCCTGTCTCAAGCAAACACCCTTCTCAGCCCTCTTAGAAACATAGGGAGATCCTCTTTTCCTATGGTACAGCAGTGCAGGTAAATTATTGCTATACCAGTAAGGTAATTCCCATTTCCACACTCTCCTAATCCGCCTCGTGCTCACTTAGGCTCTTTACACTAATTTCAGTATTTTTTAATCCTTATGCCAGGTTAGGATCAGGTGCCACCAGCATGGCTTATCACATCTGTGAAACCTCTGTTCCTTTTTGGTTATACCAAGGAACTCACTTCGGCTTGCCTTGTCATGAAAAAATGACTAAATAATGACTTAGCTCCATACCCAGTAACATTTTGCATATGCAAACAGAGCATACTGTTGCCATTCTACTATGGCTTTACTATGGTAAACTAAAAATCTACTCAGGCAGAAGACAGTGAGAAGGTAGAAGACTCATGTGGGAGAGCAAGAGAAGGAGCTGAAGTAGGTCTGTACTTTTACAAGGATGTGCATTATTTGTAACTTGTAATCATTTAAAAGACCCAGTGAACTCATACACTGACATGAATTGTGACTTCAGACATGGAAATAACTACATAGTACATATTTTTTGATAACAAAAATTTACTGAACGCAAGATATTGTTCTAACATTTCTAAATAGCAAAGGAGATGAAGAACATTTTATAAGGCTCATACTAGGATCAAGTTCCTCAGTATTTATTTGGTTGATAGGCCTGTTGGGATTTTTTGTTTGTTGTGGAGTTTTCTTACTTTACACAGAATGCAATATTGTTACAAAGGGCGTACTGTTGTTAGTAAATCTGGTCTGAACATCATTCAACTAATATTAGTTATTAGAAGTAAAGCTTACCCTGTTATTAAATCCATATTCTAGCACAAATGCTTTGCTATTAAGACAGCACGTCTTTGTATGGAAGACAGAGGCTAAAGAGAAACAGTGATGAAGAATAGCAACAGTTATGAGTCTGCCAAAAGGGTAGAGATTATTTGACAAAAATATTGTTAAAGAAAGCAGAAGAATGAAGATCTTGAATAATTTTGGATATTCTACTGACTAAAGATGAAATGTAGAGTGGATGGTTTCCAAGTCATTTTTTCCCATACTTCATACCTTGCCTAACAAAGCTGCCATTATTAAAAATTCAGTAATCACTGTGGACAGATTACCTCAAACATGAAGATCAGGTGAAATAATATATAATGCATGCCAGAAAGTATAATTTCAGTAATCCCAAAATGTATGTTTGTGTTAGACAAGTGGAAAAGGGGTTTTAGAGATAGATGCTGATAACACTGTTATCTATCACTCCAGTTTCATACTCTCTTCCAGTAACTATGGATCTGTGGAGACACATGAAACTGGTTCTGTTCTGCCTTTCACTTAACACAATTTGAACTCAAACCACTTTTCTGCAAAGAGTCTGGTCTAGACACTGAAACAGGCAGTCTGAATATCCAGAATATCTTTATTTTAATATTCCTTGAATTAACAAGAAAATAGCCCAGAAGCCTAACAGCAACCAATACTGAAGACTACCTTGGTTTCAGACACTGTTCTAAACCAGTCATAACATTACCTGAATATGATTCTTGCATTTCTCAAGCAAATGTCTTGACAACATACTATCAGTAAATCTAAGTTCCTCGATCTGCTTCTGGTGGTGTTTCACAATAATTGGTCGTTCATTAATACAGTTAGTAAATTGCAATTTAGCCCAGTAGTCAGGGCACCGGTTTAAGAAATATGATAAGTGAGTTCTCATCCCTCCTTCACTGATTGCTTAAATCACTTACGCAACTGAAACAGCAATGACTTACAAGAGTTTTTTTTTACCAGGCTGTACTAACCATGTGTCTCATATTCTCTACTAGGAATTAAATACCAGGATTCAGTCTTCATTAGAAGGCAAGGGGGACTGTCTCCTACACTGAATAACTGTTCAGTGCTAAAAACAGACAAAGAATGGGAGGAAAAGGAGCAAAAAGGTGATAATGATGGAAAGCAATCCTGTCTCAGGTCAAATAGACAATTGTGATAAAAGTGGAATTATAATTCAGCCTTGCCTGCACTCTTCCTTGGCTGCTGTTTTTCCTAACTTATCAGGACATACTCCTCAAATCATTCCATCTCATCTGGCTTTAGAGCCCAAATGTGGGTGATGAAGTGTATTTGTGCCCCATTTCTGGACAATGGAGACCTCCATTTCTCATCATCTTGGCGCAGGTTCTGAGATAACTGAGGTGAATCATCCCCTGAAACTCAAAAATATCAAAAATATTTGGCTACAAGAGCAGCCTAAGGTGATGAAACTAGACTGGGATGACTACACTTCAGATGCCTGATCTAGACAAGACAAACATTTATGATTCAGCTTCCTTGCCCAGACACTACACCTGTTTGCCTCACAGAGATATCATGTATGTATAGGATAGCCATTGTAAATTCCAAAATCCTCAAGGAAGAAAGGCAGTAAGTACACAGTATTTTCACCAGCTCTGCAGACATATCCAAATGTATTTCTTAGCTGCTAGTTCTTCAGTTATCAACAAACCTTTCTGATATTTTTACAAAATTATGAGGAGATGGTGAATCCACGAACCAACAAAACAGTAACCATACCTAACAGTCCTAATCTTATCTAGTGTGCAGAATAGGAAAAGTTTTCACTGATGCTGACTAAAAAAATATGCCATCAAACAGAAGAGAAAAGCACTACACAACTGAACATACTCACCAGATGGATAAGGTGGCAGACAGGTGCAAAATAGCCATTTCAGGGTTTGAGCTAGTTTTCTCTGTATTCCAAAGGTCTGACACCAGAACAGCTTTCTGTGAAGAGAGAAAAATCGAGACAAATAGTTCAGCAGTGACTGGTCAATGAAAAGGGACAGTATTTCAACTCCCACATTTTTAAGGATTAGGCCCCTCATGCTCACGCAATGTTTTTCAATATTGCTCTCTGCAATAAAAACTGAGATTGTTTTCTGAACAGGACGCCAGCTGCTTCCTGTTCATGCTACTAATACATAACACTGCCATTGTATCAAATCAAGGGATCCTCACTCTGATCATCAGCCAGCAGAACAAATGTACTATATTAAGTAAATCCTCATAAAAAGCTACAGATTCAATTGGTAGAATTCAGCACAGTGACACTGACTTCAGCAACATTTTACTCCTTTTAGGACCTAATCTGCATTGAAATTTATCTTTCACATAATTAGGTATTATACTGTATTATATATTAGGGCACAGTAAGTACCCTGTGTAATACATATGCATATACGTATGAAATACTCCATATGCTATGCACATAGTATGGGCTCCACAGTTAATCACACTTGCTCGTTGTCTTAGGCATACTGCAATGAAAACATACACAAACAGCACAGAGCTTCCCGTAGCATGAGCTGCGTGCTGCTCTCCTTTACCACAAAGAAGCATTCTCTGACCTTCTGTGACTCTTGCTGCGATCATTCCCTTTCCTCCCAAGAGGCGATCTTCCCCAAGAAGCCACTGCTTCATTCCACACAACTCAAATCTGCTGTTACCATGGTTAATATTTCTGACTTGATTGGCACTGCTAGTAATTGAACTGCAGTCTCTTGAGTGCAGCAAGCTCTATTCATTAGCCCCTATTGTGTTAGGACACTGCATCAACCCACAGTATTATTCTGTGTTAAGGGGAAAAAAATCAGTCATGAATACAAAGTTATGTTGCCATACAAGATCATGTCATTTTGCTCTTGTTACATTTTCTGAAATGAAATAAAATATTGCACATACATTTTATTTATATCAAAAGCAGTGCAATATGGGATGAAGCACTTTCATTTTGACTGCATAATATTATGTATATCTAAAACCTTAAATAGCTCAGTTTCAGCTTTATAAAAAGAGTCCTAGTTTGCTCATAGTATTAGCAAAATATTTACTGTCTTTTTTTTTCTCATTTTCTCTACTTTATACAGATCTACTTGTTACAAAGTTGTTGATTTTAGTCTATATATGACAGTAAGCTAAATTGGCAATGAAGAATCACAACTAAAAATTCTCCTGTATAAGAAACAGGACAGATAAGCTTCAAACTGCAACATCCAACTGCCTACCTAGATCAATATTTTATATATATTATATGTCTCTTAGTAGATATGAATGCCCCCTCAAAATATGTGACTAATTCAAACTTACTTCATGTCATCCCAGTCTTCAAACAAGTCAAGAAGGAGGACCTATCAAACTACAGGCCAGTCAGCCTCACCTTAGTCTCTGGAAAGATGATGGAACAGTTCATCCTGGAAGCCATGTCTAAGCCTATGGAATACAAGAAGGTAAGCAAGAGTAGTTAGCATGGATTTGCCAAAGAGAAATCGTGTTTACCCACAGAATCACAGAATTGCAGGTGTTGGAAGAGACCTCAAGAGATCATCAAGTTAAACTGCTCTGCCAAAGAGGATACCCTACAATAGGCACACAGGTAGGTGGCCAGATGAGTCTTGATTAGCATCCATAGAAGCAGACTTCACAACCTCTCTGGGTAGAATGTTCCTGTGCTCCATCACCTTTACCATAAAGAAGTCCTTCTGCATGTTTATACAGAACTTCCTGAAGGGACTGGCGTACTTTCCCTATGAAGGAAGGCTGGCAGAGCTAGGTCTCTTTAGCCTGGAGAAGAGAAGGCTCAGGGGGATCTGATCAATATGTAAAAGTATCTGAAGGGAGGGTGTAAAGAGGATGGAGCTAGACTCTTCTCAGTAGTGCCCAGTAATTGGTCAAGAAACACTGGGAACAAACTGAAAGACAGGAAATACCACTTAAGATTGAGGAAAAGTTTCTTTACTTCAGGGGTGACAAAGCACTGGCACAGGTTGCCTGGAGAGGTTGTGAAGTCTCCTTCCCCGGAGACAGTCAGAAGCCACATGGACATAATCCTTTGTCATGTGCATTAGAGAGCCTTGATTAAGAGAGGGATAGATGATCTCTAGAGGTCCCTTCCAACCTCAGCTATTTTGTGATTCTGTGAAATCTCAGTAATTTCGAGCTGAAATTTTTAGTAGAAGTAGCTAAACACAAGAAATATTTTGTATCTTAATCTCATAACGTCTTCAACAAATGAGTAACTGCTGACTTCAACGAGATAGCCCTACCAATAAGGTGTTCCAAATTGATCCTTTTGTAGTTTTTTTTTTTGTTTTGCAAATATCCTTCTGGTTTCATCTTTGCAAAAATTTCTATGCTTTGTCTGTTTTATATTTTCTTCTTTCCCTTTTACACAGGCCCTTTAGAGAGGCCTGAAAAATATTTGCCACAAAAATTCTTTCCCATGGATGAAAGAAAAAAATATAATAAGAAAGTAAGATAAAAGAAACACAGGTGCCAAAGGATAAGGATCTGCTTTATTCTATCAACCTACCCTGACATTGTGAAATGGATCTTGGAAGACAAGGAGCTTGCAGGGCTTCAGGAATTCAGGAGTTAGAGAAAGGTGTATCGGAGTGAGAGGGAGATACACTGTGAAATACTGATAATGGACAAACTGTTTCTCATTTTATCTTGCTATTAAGTGGAGTAATCTGTTCTTCTTGCTCTCAGTGTAAGAGCAGTGCCAAGATTCTCACCTTTCCACAATTTCCACTCTGCGTTGAAAATGCAATAATATATTCCCTGTTTCTTCAGTTTCCAGCCTCATCTGAGGCCACTGCATTTTGTGGAGTCAAATAGGTTTACAAGGAGTGAGGCGAGCCACATGAAACAGCACATTCTATAGGAAACATGTGCACACAAGAAAGAAGTGCAGAAGACCATTACTGAAAGATAAGCATCACTGAGCCCACAGGATGGATGCCCTGTTTAAAGTGTTCCTGATTTGACTCAGTTCTGAGAGTTGCTTGTGCTTGGCAAAACCAGATATATCTAGCTGTGTTTCAGTTTGTGCATAAAACTATTGAGGCACCCAAATTTGATGGCTCTGTATGTTTAGATCCTCTTCTATAGCATGCAGACCATAAAGCACTTACCTCTCTATTGTTAGTACTCTTGAGGTACTCAGCCACCAGAGAAAAGTCCATAACACTCTAAAAATTCCTTATCTGGTGTATGTACACTGATGGGACAGCATGTGAGGTGCACTGCGAGTCAGAAGCCCAACCAAACACAGAAATAACAGAACCTTCTTCACTGTGAGTGAGCCTATGCAGATTCTGATGTCTAATAAATGGCTGAGCTGACTTAGAAAGGTTCTAATGTATCCAGGTCTGAGTCAAGTTTAGAACAAGTCTGGAACAGGGAGACAATAACAAGAGACTCAATTTGTAAAAAAAAAAAAAAAAAGTTAAAAATAAATATTGATCATTTGTCTCATTCAGTAACCTCTATCCATGCCATATAATAAATGACGTAGGCACTCCATGGAAAAACACAGTATGTGATCAAGTAAGTTCTCACAGTTCACAGTCCAAGAGGTATGCCTGTAGGCATCAGACTATGGCACATGGTTGTCCTAATACTGACATATTCATACTTCTAATTACCTTAATTTACAACTGCAGTTTAAGTTTAATCTTCCTTTATCTTTCTGTTTGCATGAAATACATGCATAATCTAACTAGTTACATGCCTTCTTATACTTTACCCTGCATGTCTACGTTAAAAAGGCAAATTGATGCACCAGCCTACACTCTGTGTCAGCAGTTATATTCCCAAAGCACTCTCCCACATGTGCTCCTGTGGCTCCTGATTTCTTTTTCTCCTTTCACTGCCACACCACAAGAAGGATGTGTAGCATGAAGTAGCTCCACAATTGTCCATCTCTAGTGCATATTAACTGTGTGCCCTTTGTTTCACAATTTACACTGTGTTCTTCGAGCTCCTGCTGGGACCACAGCAAGAGAGATTCATGTACTAGCAGCATGGTTATTTTCATGCCCGTCAGCCTTCATTCTTTTTGTTGGCCAACATGTCTGCTACATAAATAATCATCTTTTAAGAATAGAGCTAAACTCTACTCCTCTGTTTGACATACTGAACTAACTTCAAATATTCTCAGCTCAACATTTTAGAATAGTTAGTAAACAGCACACACACACAAAACAAAAACAACAGAAGTGACTCAGAAAATGTTTTCATGTAAACATAAAAAGACATAATTCAAAGTAGACCTTTAAGGTTCAGTAATCCACACTCACTTGAACTTCATACTTTGATGGAAAAAACCCTGACCTGACAAATACTGCAATGTACATTTGTATAAAACCGAGTACATTATAGGATCTTAAGTCACATTACCATAACAGTAATGGACTTTTCCTTGAGTCCAGTACATGCGCACTGATTCTCTAAAGCACCTAAGGAATGTAGGTGCATAAGCACTACTGAAGGTCAGTGGGATTTCTGTGGCTAAAATCCCTAAAGCATGTTGGAGTCTGTCCCTTGCAATTTCTAATTCCAGTGTAAAATATTGTTTTTTACTTCTATATCTTAATGTTCACCTTGGATAGATCAGGCCACATTTGTACTGATCCTGAGTCACACCTGCCTGCATACCTTTCCAGTGAGGCAACTTGTGTCAGTTAAGTCATCTTCAATGAGAGAGAGAGAGAGCATCTGAATCTGCTTGTTGCTGCTTATTTTTATTATATTTGGTTCTATTCTCTTGCTCTCTTCCCTTTTATGTTCAGCATCTTTCATTCTCAACCTAATTTCCTCCATGTGTGTCTTGAGATACACAGTGTTTTTCTTCTTGGCCACACACTCTTTTCTCTTTACACCACCAGGCTGAATTCAGCACAGATTAGTGACTTAGTTGCCTCCTTCTCTAAGCTCTATTTATGATGATGATGACACCACTTGGGTTAACTCCTTCTTGTTTTCTGATAGAACACTCCTGGGCAAACACCAAGTACCAGAGGAGAAATTACACGCTGAGTCTTCTCCATGTGAACCTCAAAGTGATGGCAGGTGTGAAAACAGCACAGTCAGCAGCTGCTTGGACACGCTGCTCAGCAAACAGTCCCTGTTTTACTCCACAAGTAAGAGAGGCAATTGCAGGACACAGGCTCCAGGTATATTAGTGCTGTTCACAGCACAGACATTGAACATGCTTTGGAGTTATTTTGTTAGATTATTCAAATGAAAAAAAAAGAAAAAGAAAAAGAAAATAAAAATTAATTTTGGTGAATTATGGTCTTAACATTGGACCCTGATCCCCAGAGGAAAGAGGATGTGAGGACTGAAGAGCCAGGGTGTGTTCAAGATCCTTCACCACTGGAATGTGGTGAAATTTAAATATTTTATGGCAGTCTCTATAAGAAATTGCAAGCAGTATTGCAGAAGATTAGCCTTATTTGGTTTTGTTTTCTTTTACACAGGGTAACATAGCTGCTGAATCATTATTAAGAATCGTTTATGTTACGGTAATGCCTTAAGCAACCCTCCAGGAAATATACAAAAAAGGGTAAACAGAGCGTTAGCTCAGGCAGAGTAAGGGAAATTTTGTTTTCCCTGGACCTTGAGCCAATTGCACCTGAAGTTGGGCGGGTCACCACACTGCACCCCTATTCTGCACATCCTGAGCAATACGTGTTATGTGGGGCATTGCTAATCTGGTGGTGCTACCCTCCCCCATTTTGCTCCTGAAACTCAGCCACCCCTAAGCTCCATCACTCCCCAAGATATCTGACAAGGAAAACAAAACAAGCCCAGCGCACACTCAGCTATGTTAGTCAATCCGAACAATTCCCGAGCTTTGGTATCAGGCACCATGCAGCTCCCACTCACCTCAGTAGGAGGGAACTGGCCCTGTGTATTGCCCAATTTATCAACATGATACATGAAGTCTGTCTGGAAGATAAACAAGGGGACATATTGCTGTGACATACGAACTCTTTTCAAGTTGTGCATCCTAGGAGATAGATTACATGATGCAGTGTGCCTTTTCCAGCTCATGCTCCTCAGCTGAATGAACCTTATGTCCTTCCTGAGGACAAGCTGCATTTCATCCCACAGATAAAGCAGGTTTTCCTGTCTTGGGATCGTAATTTAGTTGCTTGTGGTATTTGGCAAGTACCTAATTAGAAGAAATCTATAACCCTTTGCCCAATGAGATTTTATGTTGTCTTTCTGTTTGGGAAAAGATGAAGAAGTACACTTGTATTCATAGAAATGCAAAGAAAAAAGGAACAACCCTTATGGTATAAATCTGTCCCTGTTCCTATCTCCTGCCACCAAAGCTTATTGAAGAGGATGTTCCTTCGTGACTCCCCCTCTAATTCACCATCACTAGAAAGAGAAGCAAGAGCAGCCAACACACAGCAATTTTTAAAAGGCATTAGGACTAATATTGTGACAAACAAATCAGCAGCAATTCAACACTTCCAAGCACAGAATGGCAGAAGTGTGGCTGTCAATGCACAGCTATGCAACAGTTTGTGGACTTGCAATACCCACTGTAAAGTACAAAGGTAGGAAATTTCCAGGGGCCTAAAAGACACACAGAGACATCCTCACCTCCCCCCTCACCCTTTCCTCCACACACAGGATAGATTTGAGTACAACTGCAATCAGGCATTTGAAACACACTCTCTTCAAATGTAGCTAATGTTATTAAACCTGTATATATACCTGGATTGCGATATTACTGAAAACAGTTTATCTGAAAAGATAAAACTATTGACTAATATATTTTCAAATGATCTCTTCTCCTTTTGCCACTGACATGCTGTCATAAACTCAAAATTCTCTTCAAATATTGCCTTATCTGATTGTTTAGATAGGTTAAAATGGAAGCTTTTAAGAGATACATTAAAAAAAAATTGTTCTTTTAATAAATATGTTAATATATAGGAAATATATGTATATAACAGCTGCATGAACCACACCATTGGCATGGGCTATACACATAGATTATGTCAAAGTACGAATTCAGATGAATTAAAATGTTAACTGCCACAGTCCACAAGCCACTTTCCTTCACAACACTTACGCAGAGATTACGTTGATTTTGTGCCTGATCTGGTCAGTCTCAAGAACAAACCCAAGTCTACCTCTTGAGAAGCTCAGTCACATCCATACTACCACGAGGCTGTCTACAGCTCCCTTGCTCCCTGGTGCCCTTCAAGGCTGAGACCTCTGTGGGAAGGGTGTGTCACTCAGGCTGTAGGTTGACTTGATGGTGCCACCAGGCACAGAGAATCTAGGACTGCCCATGTGGTATAAGCCTGTGTCCTAAAGCATACAGTTCAGCTCCTCAGCAGTAGCCACTGGGTTACCCAGTGCCTCCAGCCTTGTTCCCTAGTTTGGCCCTACGAGGCTTCAAGAAAAAAGTAGCATGGATCAGTGATCAGGATGATTATTCCTGGTCCAGCCTCATGACTGCTGCTACATGGCTGCATCTATACTTGCTACAACTATTACAGTGCACAAAGCAGACGAGATCACTTTTAAGCTCTGGAGTCAAGTGCCATGGCCTAACCTGCAGTCAGTCATATGTGTCTCATATTCCTTCAAAGTAGGATGGTGATATCCCAACTGCTTTTTGGAAACAGTTATTGTTATGTGCTCTGTTCCCATTCATCCCCAGATAACATCAATTTGCTGATTAAATCCACTATAGGAACCCTGCTAGCAATTTATTTGTGAACAATTACATTTCAGTGCCAGAGTGTAAACTCCTGGCCCAACATAGACGTAGCTCCCATGTCCACTTCTGCCCAGGGAAAGCCAAGCTCAAGATATCTTCTGTTTTCCTGAGTTTCCAACACTGAGTCATACCTGAGGCTGTTTTACCCAATGTCTCAGGAATAATTTGGGCCCACTTTACCATTGTAAACACTCCTCAAGATAGAAGAAAGGAACACACAGAACAAGCCTGGCCAACAGGTAATGATGCAACTGGTGGGCCAAGATTTGGAAAGTGCACTTGACAAGCAATGACTGAGTTGTCATACTTTAGGTTTTATATCAATACACTACTGAAAGCAACAGAAGTAACGGGCTTTCAGTATAAAGGCAATAGGCATCAAGGCAGCCTGAAGGATTACTGAAACAGAAGGTAGTTTTGTTACTTTGACGCTCAGCTTCCCATCCAGGCTTTTAAATCAGCTCCTCAAAATCTGAATACACAGCCTTCCATGTAGAGCCACAATACACGCACACACAAAAAAAGGAATATATGGTACAATCTGGAGAGACAATATTAGGTTGGAGATTTTTTGCCTATTTATCTTGCAGACACAATCAATACCAGTTTTGTGTATCTTCCTACCTGCATGAACAAAACAATTACTAGACTACAGCATTCTGCAGTAATGATCATTAACTGCAGTAGCAATATTGCAGGCTCTAGGGCCTTATTGTAATCTTCCTCATTTCAGTGTTAAACTACTCTAACTTCATTAGCTTCGCTGGAGATACTCCACTTTACACCTACATAATTGAGAGCAGAATCAAGCCTCCACTGCTGTGGAAAATACTGTGTAGAGCAGCACTTTTCAAATAAAATGTAATTAACATGAAATTCTAGATCCATATTGCAATTTGCAGAATGATCACTGTGGGTGCAACATGACTTCCAATTCCCTCTCTCATCTTAATTTAGTTAGAAATAGGACTGCCTGTGTAATATTTTCTCCATAACAGCAAACAGAGGCATATTTCTTCTTCTTTTCCTATTGTTATTTTTTTCCCTTTATAAATCTTTGTCAACAAAGGATTACTGGCTCACCTGAGAGAGGCAGTTAAAGTCAGATACTCACCCGTAATTAGGGAAACTTGGAATCCTTGACAGTGAACACCTGGCTTCTCATTACTACCTGAATTTTATACTTCCAAGTGTTAATCTCTCCTCAGGGTTTGCCTTGGAGTTTCGTTCTGGTATTCAATGAAACCATCAGGTTTTCCAGGCACTGACACCTTTGAAATGTTTTCCACATGGGAACCAATATGAAACATGTGTGATTATTACCGATTTCTCTGTGTTGATTTCTATTATGGTAGCACCCTGGAAAAACAGTACAGACAGCAGTAATAAAATCTTTCATTGAATGACTTTATACCGCAGGAAGAGTTGCGTTTAAAGGAGTTGGTTTGACGGGGGGGCTGCTATGATGAATGGTGTTATCATGATTATAGCTTGGTCTAAAGGATTTGAAGAACTTCTTGCACGTTTTTTAGCCTTGGTAGTAAGCTACACCAGCACTTCTTTTAAAAACCAGCACTGCTGCCATTCATCATAGCTCTGGGTGAGATACGTGGGCTAGCTGGAAGCTGGGAGCAGGCTGAGTATGAACAGTATAGGGCTACAGATCAGGCAGTTTGCTACAGTTTCCTTTATTACACTGAGTGCAGAGTTTTCTTGACTTTCAAAACTTTACCAGCCCAATGGGAAGAAAAAGAGCTTTTACATCCTGATACTGGAAAACCTGGGCAAAAAGACATCCTTGGGGTATGTATCTTCTGCTAAGCAGAAGCACTTAACCTGCATCTGAGTAAAAGCATTAAAGCAGTCCGAGCCCAAAGTTCTTTCTCTAACTACTGTGACGCAACAGAATAGATAAGAGATCAAAATAATCTGAAAGAGGAATAGCAAAGCTAAGAGCTCCCACGGAGCTGAAACTCTCACAGAAGCATGAAAACAAGATATTTTAAACAGCAGCTCTTTTGGTTTCTGAAAGTTGCCCAAGCCCTGACACACCTCACAATTTTTAAAGTTTTCAGTGAATTCAGGAAGAGCAGACTACAAAATTTACTTAAGGAGTAAGTACTGCACTCAGTGAAAAAAAAAATGTAAAAAATATTTGGGCTGTGAAGGGATAGAAGGGAACAAGAGATCTTGTGACTGAGTGAGCCCAAGTATCCAAATCAGTAGTACTCTGCTGATAAAAGACAGTTGTAATTAAAATCCAGAAGGAAAAAAACATAGGAAATGGCTGAGAAACCCTGGATCAACCTACAGTGAGCTTTACATGCAAAAAGATTAAATGAATGAAAAAAATAATAATAATAACAAAAACATCAGAAAATCAAAGCTGTTGATCACTGTGGTCTTTGATTTATCCCTCAGTGTCACATCTCCACATTTCTTGAACACCTCCAGGAGTGGTGACTCCATTTCCCTGGGCAGCCTGCGCCAGTGCTTGAATATGATTCAACTCAGACTCTGATGTGTCATAGATGCTAAGAAAAACTAAGCATAAATATGTTTCAGCAGAACAAGAGAGTTTGTTCCTTCTAGATGGATATAGAGAGTTTCATGTCCCTATTTTACAGAACTAAGTTTCAGTTGAAACCAACCACAGTTCAGTTGTGACTGATGCTGGAGGACACCTAACAGTTTTTCTCTGGAGAACATCAATTTCTTTCTGCATTTGCATGGTGATGATCTGAGATTTGGGCATGGCCTTATGAGAGATTTGTGTGCATCATTTGGAGGGGGTTACATAATCTTTCTCTCAGAACTGGAACGCAAGGACCCAGAACCTTAGTGAGGTCTTAGAGGCATGGCATTTCCCAAATTCTTTGGGGATATCCAATAATCTTTACCATTCTCCTGGTTGCTTGGGGAGCATCTGCAGAGCACTGCCTCCTACTCAGCAGAGCTCAGGCAAAAAAAAAAAAAACATACTGTATCTTCATGAATATATGCTGCAGATTATTCATAACATTTAAAAAAATCCTGTGCCACGGCAACGGTGTACATTATATATATGTGTATGTAAATAATGCAAGGGGATGTTTAACCCAGATACTTCTACCCTCAGCAGCTTCTCAGTCCCTTATTGACTGGTTCAACTCCTGCACTGGTCCCCTTCCCTTCATTCTTCTATAGCCTGTTTTCTCTCTCCATTGAAATACCTTTTCTATCTCTGCCTCTGATTTTATATAAACGTGGGTTATCTAGGGTTATGATGATCGAACTGAAAATAGAGTAATAGAATAATCCTGCTCTAGAGCATTTGACTCTAAGCACAGTGGATCAATGTCTACTCTGCTGGAAACATTTCTGGGCTCTTATCTTCATGCTCTTAAGTTCTTGTCTTTCTTCTTTGTGATCCTACTTGTGTTCTTCTATTTGTGTGTGTCAGAAATAAATAATAATAAGGCAGACTCATGTAGCAGTCCAGCTATTTGGGACTGCTGACCTGCATCACAGAGGTGTGCTCTGCCACAGGGATGATGTGACAGCAGCCTCCAAGCATGCAAACAATATATTTATATCTATTTATCATGGCATACTTCTAGAAGTTCCCATTTCTTCTGACATCAGCTTTTCTCATTACAGGCAGCATAGTTCTCAGTTTTCTGTTAAGGAAAGTGTCAGCAGAGGTATGACAATGTTTCAGCAGTGCCTCCTGAAAGGAGTCAGTGAATCTGCCCCTGTACAACTGACAAAGCCGGGTCATTGGTACAATAGGCTGTGAAATGTTGAATGCACCTCAGGTGTTCTTAGAAGATGAGGAACCCTGTGGAACTGTTAATCTTAACAACCATGATATGACCAACTTTGACTCAGGAGGCTGACTGATCACTTAGAGTCATGAACCAGCTTTATCTGCCCATCTGCCAAGAGGAATAAGGAATTAAAAGAAAATCTAAGAAAGAAAGAAATGACTTCAGAAATATACCAAAAAAAAAAAAAAGTGAGGAAGAAGGCTCACAAAAACTCAAAGGACCAAGAAACATATGTTCATGTGATGGGCAGGACATGATTTAACTAATGGATCATCTCAAGATGTGGAAACAGCCTCCTTGAGAAACCAGGAGGAGAAAGACCTAAACGTATGCCAGATGACCTTCTTTCAGCCTAAATGATATATCAGAAGAATAAAGAAAAGGGCATGGAAATGTGTACAGCATTTATCACTTTTGCCTTGTGCTACTAAGGAGTTCAGAAAATCCAAACAATCCTGTAAGTAGGTATTAATAAATATATCCACACGCTCCTGAATGCTTACAATGTAGAACCAAGTGCTCACACGTTTGCTATGATGATTTCTAAGAAAACATGTTTAAAGAGTTGATGTTTTGTTTAGTGGAGGGAACAAAAACAAATGTTGTTTTGGATGAGCACTAATGTTTCATTTTCTGTTGGTTTTTTTCAATTCAGTCAACAACAAAAATGCTCTCTTGCTAGCATCACTTATGAGTCAGACACATATACAGGAAAAAAACCAAACCCACATTTATGTTGTACTCTGTTGAATTGGAGAAACCCATGGAGAAACTACTTTTGACAGGTAAAAAAAGAAAGCAGAGAAGAAAGAATTTCTCTTTTAAAGTCTCTAACAGAATTAAAATGACAGGAAACAAATGATTGCAAATCTCAGAAGCTGAAGACTTCTATCTTTAGGTACACCATCACTGTAGTAGGAGCCTCCACTCCAAATATAACTGCATAGAATAACTTGATTCTCTGTTCTTATGACTTTTTAAAGGGACATTAATGTTCTACGTAGCTGAGTATATGCACAGTACTTTTATTATGTGAAATGCCATTAATTTCAATGGGAGTTTGTGTAGTATGGTAACGATGTCATTAACCAGGGCTGTTAAACTCATCGGGGTATATACCATCCTAAATTATGCCTGTACACCATCACCCCGATCAGCATGCCCTCTCGCACACCTCTGTACTGAGCCATACACACAGGGTGCCCAGGCTCCCCAGGCTAGCAGGGGCCATAGACAAAAACCTCTGCACAGCAGCTAATGACTAACAGGTAGGAAGGACATTTTGAGACATAGCCTATGTTACATCCAACTGCACAAGTGAAGGTTTGTCCAAAAGACACAGAGCTTTATTTTACTATATGGCTGTGCCATGGGTTAGAATGGCTTCATTTATCACTTTCTCCTAAAATGTCACAGGTTTCTTCTCACAACACCCCTGCAAAATAGAAAAAGATCAACTTAATTCACAGGAGTGGAACTGCTACACATACAGATTTGATCTGTGCATAGCAAATCCCTTCAGCTCTCTGAGCCCTTAGCATCTTCTTGGGTAGAGGTTACTTTCAGGCCCATTACTGCTGCAACCAGTATGGACATCAATATATGATGTGCTCTTTAGGTGAGTATTTTCATTTCATTCTATGGACAATAACTTGCATGCTTAGGGATTTGCAAGACTTTGTCCCTTTATTGTTTAAGGACTAAATTGCATCTTCAGGAAAAGCCTGAAATAATGGATGGTGAGTAGGCTGCACCATCTTTGAAGTTTCTGTAGGGAGAGCTGTCACTCAGTATCAGTCCTCTGAAGGACTGTCAAGCTTCCTTCTTGTGATCTGAGCCCAGGGCTGAAGGCAGCTGTTCCTTCTTACCCTGTGCATGTTAGTTGCCTCAAAGAGAAGAGGGAAGATTAGCCCCATGCTCAGCTGCCCACTTGGCCAAGCATAAGTGTGGCAGAATCGATCAGGAAGCAGCAACGACCTGTCATGAAGGAAGCTCTCACTCCCTATCTTCACATCATGGCTTGCAGCTCAGATCATCCATTTGACTTTAACTCCTGTCCTTTCCTCTCTTTCCCGTATTTGCCTACTCATAAGTATAGCTCCTTCCTAACACGCAGAAGTCAATTAGAGCTTTGTTAATATTTTCAGCAGAACCAGGATCAAGGTTTTTTATTATTATTATTACTATTTTTATTTATTTATTTATTCATTTTCTTTGGTATCTAATTTGGATTGCAGTTGCACTGATTGACAACTCCACTACAACTGCATTTAATTGCTGTCCAAATCAGTAATCTACTTTGGTGTCTTAATTAACTTGAGTCAAATTTGAATTGAATTGCTTTTCTTGGAGATCTTTTACGGTGACTGTCAATCCAAAGGTAAAGACTTTCATAAAAATGCTGCTGCTTTTTATTTTGTACAATTGCTTTAGATAAAGATATTTTTCTTCATCTCCTACCTCTCAGTACTTACATTTCCTTTTTTCACATTCCCTTCTATTTCCTTTTTTTCATTTTTAATATATTCTTTTCTCCTCTTATTTTTTAATTAGCCTTCTATTTGAATTTAATTATTTTCTTCTCTTTCAGCTAACTCCTGTCTTACACAGCATACTATCTCACCACCCTCTTCAATAAAGCTCTGTCTCCCAGCTTCACCTGCCTCTTTTAAGTCTTCTACGCTTTAATTTATTTTTTGCATTTCTAATCCCTCTCAATAATTCTTTTTTAACTCGTGAGTTTCCTTTCTAGCCACAGGCCAGCTTTCTCCCCTTTTGTTTCCTTCACATCAGGGCAATGCTGTAGCTCCTGAATGAGAGGCACCAGATCCGTAACTCTGCAGTGCAGAGAAGGATCAGACTTACGAGAGCAAACCCAGTAAATAGAACTGGGATATTCCAATGGGCAAGGTCTGTTCACAAAAAATGGGAAAATGTTTCACATTCTTGATCACAGGAAGAGCATTGTGATAAGTGGTTAATAAATATTCCTGGTCTTTATCTATTCCCTACCAACTCTTCTTTACCATTTCCCTTCCTCCCTGCTGCCTCTCTTAGGCACAGAATCTGATCTTGTTTTTACTACTTTCGCAGTGCTTTCCCTGCCCTAATTCCTGTTTCATTTCTCCTGAGTTATCCAAGCTTAAGCAAGAGTAGATTCAGGGTCGCAACTGGGCTGGGATTTTCTTTCTTTCTCTTTTTTTTTTTTTAACTTTTTAAATTAGATGTCCCAGCTGATCTTAAATAGTTGGCTTTTTTTTTTTCATTTCAGGAGTAGCTTAAGTCTGCAGCCTCCAACAGCACACAGCAGTTATCAGTTAATGAGATGACTTGTACCCTTGTCCACACTTGCATCACTACAGTTGTCTAAATGAGCTGATGTGCTGCAACTGAGGATTAAACCATTTCTTTCAATACTGCATGCACTGCAGCACAAGTTGCTCACTACAGCAACCACAGAGGCAATTGTGGTCATGGGAAAGTCAAGCTGAGCAGAAACCCTCTGTGTTAAAGGTAAAGCAACTTCAGCAGCAGAAAAAGAGGAATACCATCGACTGCTAGCTGTTCAGATGCTGCTGAAATTTCCTACATGTTTTTGCCGAATGTATATTTTTGTGTGTATTTTCACATCTTTTTTCCATCCACCCACCCACTGTACATTTTTGAAAGGTGCACTGTGAGCATGCCAGGGCTGAAAAGGACACCAATATTCATGATCGTAAACTTCATCATTCCAAAGCTATGCACATATAGTAAAAGGAAAAACATTTTTTTTTTTTTTTAAAGCAAGAAAATGCTTTGTGTTGGAATATAATATTTAAGGTTTCCTATTTCCCAGGCGTGGTAACTACTTTGATATCCTGAAGCTTGAAGAAGAACTACTTTTATTATAATGTCATGCTCCATGACTCCACCAGAAAATCACAAATATTGGGGTATGATTCCAGAGGTTTTAATCCAAGTGTTGGCCCCATGCTGAAGGCTATTCGGCTACAAATGACTACCCGTTCATTTAAACTGCAGGGCTGAAGATAATTATATCCATTTTTTGGGTGTTATTGATTACAGAAGAACCATAACCTAACTATTTCAGCCGTAGGGCTAAATAGGTTCAGATGTACTCTTCTCTTTCTACTCAGACCTCAAAAATGAAGATGCCTTAAGGAAGGATTATAAATTGGGACCCATTTATCCAAGCAAAGGCATACTTTACTCAGTGAATCTAAATCAGTTGTCCCATTTCCATGTTACAGAGACAGAATTTGTAACATTTTTTCATACATGGAGACAGCATTTGCATGAAGGTAATTATACATGCCAAAACTAAGCAAAAGCCTCATTTACTGAATATTTTTGCTGTCACTACTAGCACTACCTCCCTTCTCTGCAAAAAAAATAAAAAATAATAAATAATAATAATAAATTTTCGGCATTTTTAACTTATTAAATTAGATACATAAATGCCATTCCTATAACTACTCTTATGCAGTACCAAAAGACTCTGGCACTGTGCAGACACCTGCCAATAGACAAATCCATATATACACTCAACACTGAAAGCTATTCTGAAAGCTATTCATATGAATGCAAAAGGAATGCACTGTGTTACCATTCTGCTTTGCAGGTAACTGAGGTCCATCAGTTAATCAATTGTGCGCATCGCCAAAAAAGTGCTGAAAGGAAGCAACAGTCCCTGGCCTGGCATCCTCCTGATCTACTTTCCCATCCCGTCCATGTTACACTTGTGTAAGCTCTATACATAGGCAGCAAGTCTTTAGGCTCAGAAAGGACTCCAAATAAAATCCACACCAAAACAAAAAACCCATTGTGTGCTTTTTGATTAATTTTTGAGTGCACCTGAAGCAATTACAGGAATAGTAATGATATTCTTCATAGAGCCTGTCCCTTAATGTGCACTATAATTAGAGGAAACTTGGATCCCAACAGACATAGTCTTTAAAGACTCAAGGGACTGGGGGGGGAAAGGGTAGGGGGTAAGACTATTAAACATAGCCAAGGCACCTCTGACTATCCCTCTCAGCACACACCAATGCAAATATGTGCTCTGAAAATTAACACAGCTAGGAAGGAAACATCCCACAGGGAGAATCAATACCCAGCAAAGGATAATGGGAACCCTGTGCAAGCAGCTGTGATCTGCCCTATGAACATTAGCACCTGTCGACAACAGCAATCAATGCTGGTCAATGGGCAGCTCTCCTTACAGCTCAATTCACACAATGATGATCAGCTGGAACCAAAACGGTGCCACGCCATGCTGCCAAATGGTGTCCCTTTCTTCCCAAATGCAGACAAACAATGACTTCCCCAAATAACTGGCACTGCTCTTTTTAATCTTTCCTCCCTCCCTTCTGCTTTGCCCTTTTTGCAGTATACGAGGAGGAACCATTGGAAGCTAGAAATTAAGTTATTCATCTTAATTTCAGAATGCATTCTGCCATGAAGTCAAGATATGACAGACACCTCGATTCAGCCGTAGCAAGAAGCACGGGCTTAATTTCTTCCGATAACATATTTGTCATGCACTTTATAATTAATTTATGATTTATTAAGAAGCCTTATTTATTATTCTTTCAAAGACAGGGAAAGAGCAAAACTAGAGATTCTCAGAGCATGTGGAAGTTTGAGTTCACCACAGGACAGAAATTTTGCAGGGAGTGACATTTATGTCCATCTACAGCAGTTAAAGTTGCATCAGTGAAGACTTCTTGGCACAGCCTTTGTGCATGTCTCCATATAGTCACACTAAATAACTGAAAATTGAGAAAGAATTGATACAAGCAAAGAGTCACGATACTTTCATGGAGACTACTAGGCAAAATAAGGAATTAATTTGATTTAGTCAGCAATAGGTTCTCAGAAGGCCTCTTTCACGCAGAAGGATCTACTTGTTTCTGGTGCAAGTAATAGAAAAATAATATCAAACCTTACAGATCAGTTTTAGAAATTTGAAACCACTTAGACCTGTGACTGTACTACTCATTATGTTGTTCTCCAAACTCCACTGAACTTCAGTATCCTTAGATATCATGAAATACAGGCAGGAGGCTGAACTTAAAAGAGATCAGTGCCTCACTCCCTTAATACCACCTGACACATGCTCAAACTTAAGAGAGCACTTCTTTAGACTGGGTTCTGTGAATGTGCTCTAAATAGTAAAAGCCAGAGGAATGCCTCCAGAAGTTTGCAGGAAGTCAACCTAGCCACCAAAAATGACTCCGGATCTTGTGGTTCCAAATCCCGTGCTCTCCACATAATAATATCCAGTTTCCCGCTAGAGAAACCGGTAGCATTAGCAAACACAGAAATGCAGATTGAGCTAACTGAGATGCCAGCTAGGGCTCTGAAAGGTAGACAGCTGAGCAGTGTACTGGAAAATGACCAGATATATTTAAACTGGCATGATCCAGTTCACTACGTTCTGAACTGACGCCAAAAGTTCAGGGGCACTGCAAACACATCTTATGTAAGGGACACACGTTTCTGCCATGTACTTGTGGTAGGGAACACAGTAGAGTGAAGAGCAGGGACAGAGTGCAGAGGATATCCTGAACTGTTCTTCCAAACTTGACACTGGTTTCCATTTTGTCATGTTCTTAGCATGTGTGTTTATTTTCCTTGAATATGCAAGCATTTGGAGCTTTACAGTTGCCAGAGCTTATGAAAAGTGCATATTTAGCTCAAAGAGTTCCCAGATGTGAATTTCAAAATGACACTGTGTTGATTAGCTATAGAAGGCAGCCAGTCAAAAAGCAGAAACAATAACATGTGACTTGGCATTGCCCAGACAGACAAAAAATAGTCACTCATTTAATTTTTCATGAACTTTTCAAAATCTGAGAATACAACAAAAGTTAAAGGCATCAACCTAGTCTGCACCTAATGTCTTACCCTATCAACACAGCTGTTTCTCCTCCTCATCCTGTCAGAACACGCCTTGAGAATACCTGTGGGGCCATCTGAAAGCAATGGCCAGGACTTCAAGATCTGTGCGACCTGGTGTAGGGAACCTGCTTTGGCAGGGAGGTTGGACTTGATCTCTAAAGGTCCCTTCCAACCCCTATAATTCTGTGATTCTGTGATTCTGTGTGATTTCTTCATCACTGAAGTTATCCTGCCATGTAGACACATGTGGCCTTGACCCACCTCTGGGGGAAAAGATGAAATTAAAGTGAAATGTGTTTATTTTCCCATAATGTTATTCATTGTTCACAGCTGATCATTCATCATCACAGCTCACCTCTGTGAATGATTCATGAGGGGACAGCTGTTCCCAGGGATGGCTCCTGAGCATAGCACAGGAGGCATTCCCAAGCTGGTTAAGTGAGAAGTGGAGCACCTGAGAAGAATTGAGGCCTCTTCATCTCAAAGAGCTTTATTTTTTTCATATGAAGACAGGGCTGTAATGTGCCCTAACAATATATTTAGTGGTGAAGGAGCAGGCAAATGTGTTGCACATAGAATTTGAATGTGTTTCAACCTATAACAGCAAGCCAGGGCTGAAGGAAAGGTAGAATTATTTCAATCAGATGTAAGCACTGAGATTCAATATCCTATGTGGGATTCTTCTAGCTGTCAACAAAATGTACATAAAACACAAATATTAAAATCTTGATGTTTTTTATATATATTATTTAGCTTATGTTGTGTTTTTCAATAAACTCTTTGTACTTAAATGTGGGCACTATAAAGAACGAAGTAAAGTCAGTTTTTGTATCCACTTCTGATTTCATTCTGAGTAGTGCCCAGTCTTTGTACAATAAACTGCATGTTGCACACATCCACGCACAGCATGCATATGTATAGCACTTTCTATTGCAGACAGAAGTAAACTTGTCTTAGAGTTGCTTCCCAGCTCTAAATTAATGGCAATATAGGAATAATCTCCTCCCTCTTTCTTATCTATTACCTCAACTGAAGGAGAAAGGCAGATGAGAGAAATCTGTAAAATCCACTCAGAAAGTATATTTGGTAACATTATAGCAATTGTTATTATAAATCAGCTGTTTTTTTCAACAATAATGAAAATTTTACCTTAAGAAAATAGGAATAGTTGAATAGAGCTGAAACAGCAATTTCTGTATTGTCTGTGCATGTTGAAGAAATCAGGAATATATCTTATGCCATTTTCCTCCTTCCTGTACTTGCTCCTTAAAAAATAATAAAATAAAATAAAATAAATAAAATAAAATAAAGCACTAAAAAGAAAGATAAATTAATTTCAGAATGATATTCTACTGTCAATTTTAGGAAAGCCCTGGACCTCAGTGACTGAACTGAAGGAAGAGTGGTAATATTACTTCAAGCACCACTCACAAAAAAAGAATGAACTACTAAAATCCACTGAAATTACTAATAAATCAGGCAGATGTTTAGAATGAAAAAAGCACCACTTAGAATTTGGGTTTCAAAATTTTTAAGACCATGTTGGCTGAAAAAAAATCATCACAGACTGACATCAAAAAAAAGTTCCTAACTGGAACACCACTAAATCCACAGTCCATACTTGGAATTCACGTATTACTCCCTTCTTTAGAGAAAGGTAGTTTGCAACAACGCAGAATGAGATTTTAAAAACATAACAACTTTTGTCCTAGATATTCTTTATCTTATTTGGATAATGTTTTCTCTCTAACTCTTCCTGACCTTTCACTCATCCCACCACAGATTCAGTCTACAAACTACGACGTTATTTATACCATAATCATTGTTTATACAGAAGTGGGCAAGGGCAACTAAGTTCTTTGTAAATGCAGGAGGGCAATTTAATTAGAATGAAGTTCAGCCACAGTGCTGGAATTCTTTACTGTGTCTCCATAAGAGATGTACAAACTACTTACTCTACCGAGAACAAAGTTACACGTCATGCATCATATACATACTGGAATTATACAGTTTGTGGTAGATCTCGTTGGTGGTAGAGACAAACTCCATTCTCAGTCTCTGGAGACAGTGGGCTTATGTTGAAATTAGGTAGAAGAATTTGACTTTAAATCAGTAAACAGGCACATCAGACAAAAAAAAAAAGAAAAAAAAAGAAAAAAAAACAGCAGGCCTTTGCAGACATCTATCCTTGATCAGATATTACTTGCATATGGAAATCACTTTCAGTCACAGAATAAAGCCTTCCATTGTCTCCAGAGAGACCAACACTTAGGCTAGGCCACCAAACATGAAGTACCTCCCTGGAAGTAGCAGTAGCCACCTTTGTTATAACTGAAGGTAATCACATGAGGATTTCCCCAAGAGAGGGCAAATGTACTCAGCCACCCTTTTTTTCTTTTTCCATTAGAATAATAGACTCATGAAAGTTGTAAAGATAACTAAGATCATCTAGTCCAACCATCAGTCCATGCCTGTGATCTCTCTAGACCACATCACTCAGTTGGTTATCTCCACGTTTCTTGAACACCTGCAGTGACAGTAACTCCACCACCTTCCTGGGCAGCCTGTTCAAATGCCTCACCACACTTTCTGAGAAGAATTTTTTCCTAATATCCAAACTGAACCTGTCCTGGCACAACCTAGGGCCATTATCTCCTGTCCTACCACTAGTTACCTTGAAGAAGAGGTTTAACCACCACCTTGCCGTAATGTCCTTTCAAGTCCTTGTAGAGGGTAATGAAGTTTCCCTGGAACCTTCTTTTCTCAAGACTAAATAGTTCCCTTAGTTGCTCATAATAAGACTTGTGTTCCATTAGCTACAGTTAATGTAGTTGAACCTCTTCATCACATCACAAGTGACACACCATCACAGTTGCACAGGGCCAAATAATGAATGATATGGACCTCCGCTTCACACTTGCTTCAGCCTGCTTCAGATAGTATTTTCCCATGACAGAAGTCCAAAAGAAGGAAGCATCATTCATTTAATAAATAAGCTGCTTTCCCTTGATATAAAAACTTCTATTAACTGTCTCAGGCTCATTTTATTTCATTCCCAAAGATAAGGTGAGAGAAGACTAAATTTGTACAGAACAGTATGATCCTTGAAAGAAAAATTAGAGGAACTCTTTCAATTCCAGTATGGCTATAATATATGGCCTCTCCTCTTAGTACCATTGGGATTCCAGCTGTGTCCAGAAAATGATATTATTATCTGTAGGAAAGAAAACAGAGAGAGTGGTTGGCTGTCTGAAAGAAATTACTACTGTTGAAGATGAGGCATAACAGAGCTCTGAAACCATTAACATTAGGTATGTTACATGTGTCATACTGGTCACTCTCTGGCAAACATTCTTCCCTGGCAGGTTTTAAAGTCATATATCCTGTATAGCCCAGTCTGAAGGTCTAATTCAAGATGAATGCTTTCAGACTCAAACACACTAAATTTTAAGCATTTCAGCTCCTAATTAAAACAATGCGTTACTTCCAATTACTTAAGGTTTCGAAGATTTTTAATAATCAAGATGAAATTTGGTTCTTAGATGATACTTCCCTGTAGATTTCAGTACACTTTACCCAAAAAGAGATTAACTGAATGATAAAGAGCTGAATCAGAATCATGGAATATACCATATACGGGACACATAAGGACCGATGAGTCCAATCCTCAGTATCACACAGTAGCACCCAAACTCTATGTCTGAGAGCATGGTCCAAACCCTCTTTGAACTCCAGCAGCGTGGGGCCATGCACACAGCCCTGGGCAGCCTGTTCCATGCCCACTGCCCTCTGGTGTAGAGCCTTTTCCTAACCCACAGCTGCCCCTCCCATGACACTGCTCCATGAATTTCCTTCAGGCTCTGTCGCTGTCACACAGAGCAGAGCTCAACGTTGCCCCTCCACTCCCTATGAGGAGCTGCAGCCACCATGAATCCTCCCCTCAGCCTGTAATGTTCTGGGCTGAACAAACCCAGAGGCCTTAGCTGCTCCTCACATGGACCAGAACCTTCCCCACCTTCATAGCTCTCCTTTGAACACTCTCTAATAGTCCTTCTTATTTTGCCCAAAACCACAAGGTGCTATTAGATCCCTCAGTTCATTAATTCGCCCCTGAATTACTCTGCCAGTACAAGTCAAAGACAGAATTAAAGCAGCCAGCCTGGTCCTATACCTCTGTGCAGGAAATTCATCTGTTTTCCAGTGTTCTCTGGCAATCTATGAGAGATCCTACAAGCACTGTCTCAATTGAAAACTGACAGAGAATAAAGGAAAGTGGAAATATGCTGTGCATATAAAAGATGTGGATAGAAATTCTTCAACCAATTAGCTCAGCATTGCATGCATACTGACAAATGAAATGTCTGTGGACTTAAAGTACTTTTCTATGATGTTTAATAAACCTTATATCCATGACAAATGAAGAAATTGTAAGGTCAGTTTTTCTTACATTAACACTCCTGTACAAGTTTTTCTTCACACAGCTTACATTTTTGTCTCCACTGTGAAGATTACTTTCTCACCTTCATCAAATGCAGTACATATTTGAGACAGAACTGAAATAACTCATCCAGACAGATGAGTATCTCAAAAGACAATCCAGCTGCATTAAGTTAGAAAGATAATTATTTTGTAGGTAATGATATTCATTTCCTAAAATACCTCTTATCATTATGAAGAACTAGTCATAGAATTATTCCAGATACTTCCACATTACTGGTAGGCTTTTGTTCACATGTTTATATCCAGTCTGCCCTCTGGACATTCAGTCATTTGCAGAGATGTTGTGTGTCTGCTGCTGCTCTTTTAAAGACCGCTAATTCCTGCAGGCAAACTAAGACACTGCTACAAACACTAAACAAAACCTCACCACTGCTAAAGCTGAAACTATTTAAGATCCACTCTGCTGTTGCACATGTGCCTTCTGTAGTAAGTGGCAAAGAAAACTTTGAAGCAGAGATTGTACTAAATGACTTACTAAGGTCACTTCAAACCTGAATTTTATGTGATACTATGATAGATGGAAATGTGGTAAGAGTCAAACTGCATAAACCTGGAGATTTGATGCCTATTATGATTGAGCTTTTGCTACAGTTCTGCCATTTGATGTGAGATGATGCAGGAACTCACATCCTGATTAGGTGAGGAACCTTCCTCTAACATGCTTTTCCACTGTAATGGGAACAGTTATATAGGCCTGCTCAACAAATACCAATGTAAACAGTGTGAGCTTATCATGGTTTTGTGATTTCTGTTATGTTATTGATATTCAACATCATGACATCGTGTAGTGTATTGGGAGTTAACAAAGATCATGGCATTGAGTGGATTTATCATGTCCCCTGTCACGCACCAGCTTCTGGTAAAATTGAAAGGTACAGTGGGTTGTTAAAAACCATGTTGAAAGCAATGGGTGGTGGAACATTTAAGCACTGGGAGAAGCATTTGGCAGAATGTTCTTGGGCTAGTGGTTAGGAGACGGCGCTCTCAGCGCTACGGCCCGGGTTTGATTCCCAGTCAGGAATACCCAGAACACAGCTAGAGCATTAACTATTTAACTCCCAATACACTACACGAAGTCATGATGTTGAATATCAATAATATAACAGAAATCACAAAAACAAGACAGAGCTAAAATAAAAAACAACGAACTCTGATAATTCAGCAACGTTCATGCCACATCCTTTAACAGAAGTCCACATGTGGAGGTGAGTGGTGTTTCTTGGGCCTGACTGCAATCAGGAGCAGTGTCGTGGTTTTATGGCTTTTCATCAGTATTCCACATCGTATCATGGAGTCCACTGGGAGTTTAAGAGTTAGTGTTGTAGTTCCATAGTTTGACAGTATTCTTCATGAGCTCCAGGCTCTTAATCATAGAATCATAGGGTTTGGAAGGGACCTCAAGAGATCATCGAGTCCAACCCCCCTGCCAAAGCAGGTTCCCTACACCAGGTCGCACAGGTAGGCGTCCAGGCGGGTCTTGAATATCTCCAGAGAAGGAGATTACACAACCCCCCTGGGCAGCCTGTGCCAGTGCTCTGTCACCCTCACTGTAAAGAAGTTCTTGTGCACATTCGTGCAGAACCTCCTGTGCTGCAGTTTCTCTCCGTTTCCCCTTGTCCTGTCTCCACACACTGCTGAAGAGTCTGGCCTCGCCACTTTGTCCCCCACATCTCAGATATTTATAAACCTGGATCACATCCCCTCTCGGTCTTCTTTTCTCAAGGCTAAAGAGACCCAGTTCACTTAGCCTTTCTTCATAGGGGAGATCCTCCAGGNCCTTAGCTCTGTTATAAGGATGTCATGGGGGACAGTTATCAAATGCCTTGCTGAAATCACGGTAGACTACATCCACCACCCTTCCCCCACCACCCAGCCAGTGACAACATCATAGAAGGCCACCAGGTTGGTCAAGCATGACCTCCCCTTGATGAACCCATCCTGGCTACTCCTGATAACCTCCTTTTCTTCCAATTGTCTGGAGATGGCATCCAGAACAAGCTCTTCCACCACTTTTCCAGGGACAGAGGTGAGACTGACTGGCCTATAATTGCCAGGATCTTCCTTCTTGGAAGACCTCAGAACAGAACAAACTACAGCTCTCAGAAGACTTCATTTTTCTATTTTCTGTTTGGAGGGAAAGATAAAATGGACTGGGAATCATGAGAGCTTCCTTTTAGTTCCCTGGCCACTTTGCCTACAGCATTAGAGTAAGGACTAAAGAGTTTCGGGAACTCTCTCTCTTTCACCTTTTATTTGGTTTATAAGCTTCAATTTCAATCATATTGTATTATATTGCATTATCTCACATTCTGCTACAATATTTAGTAAACCAAGTTTTTTTTCTTTTAGTTCATTGCCACTGTTTTCCTCATCTAAGCCCATCTCCCTGTCTTTTCTCTTTCCCCTGCCCCCCTCTTTCCAGGGCATGGATCCATGGGCCCTTTTGCACCCTTGTCGTGGAAGCTAGGCCAAATAGTAACAAGCAGCACAGCCTTCAGCCATGTTCAACAGTTGTGCAACACACAGAGCAGTATCAGAATGGGACCCCCCTCTGTGACAAAAATAGGGCTGAAAAATTTGTGGAAGGAGCCAATGCTTAATAGATACAGCACGTGCCAAAAGGGAATGCTGCTTGGAACGTAACATCAGATAAGATTACATTCATACAGCACTGCTGTTTGCAGGAAGAGGGATGTTACCCCTCCAATGCAGACACATGCACACATTGTAGTGAAACACAGATTAAGCACTGCACTATTCCTGTAGAGTCAAATGGCTGCTGTGGCAGAGAAGGCTGTGGGGGTGGTAGTCCCAGCACCAAAGAGTTGTCTTGTTCCACCTGAGAGAAGGAATTCCAACCTTGCACTAGAAGCACTCTAAAAGCCCACTATCACACCTAGGCAGTGCTTGCTATCATGAGAGTAACCCTTAAATATTAACTAGTTAGGATTATTTCAATAATCAGTCCACTACCTCATGTCAGTGGCCAGGCACTCAAAATCCATTCAAAGCACGCACACTCCACTGGAAAGACGTGCCCTGACTCCTATCCCAGCTCACTTGGGTTGAGGGTCAGGCTCCTAGAGTCCACACATGACTGGTAATTTTTAAATGATTACAATGGAAGGAAAGACTGCCTTTTTAATGCCCAAGCACAACAGCTGCAATGTCACTGGGGTTGTGTTCTGAGATGCTCCTAGACTGCAGCCCAAATAAGCATCTTAATGATACTTTGAAAATATGTAAAGCACTTCTTTTATATGTAATGACAATTCTGTCTGGGTGCATCGTCTGTTTGTCCAGCCAGAACAGAATTAGAAATAATGAACTAGATTCTGCTCCAATTTACACTACGTGTAACTACAGTAAATGCAGTGAAGACAGAATGTGTGTAAATAAGAAGGGGTTTTGACTAAGGTCCTTCACTTATGATAGTGAGTTTACAATTAAATGAAACCCTTCAACTCCAGCAGAACTTCATGTTCTCTAAAAACGCACTATGCAAGGCTCTGCTTTATTTAAATACATAACTGTTTAACAACAATTCCTAACCAACAGCTTCAGAAAATTCATGCAACAACAAAAGATGATAGCAAAGCCATAGAAGGAGTTAGAGGAAGTAGATTAAAATTACTGGCTCAGGAATTTGGAGAGAATCCAGGCACTTCACCTCTACTCCCATAAGAAATACTTGGGGGGCCTTTAATGGTCGTACATGATAATGGCCTTGTCTTGTTATCCATGTAGAAAAGACAGCTTCTCTAGCATAGTGTCCCGAAGGTGACACTTTGAGTCAATCAGAGGTGACATTATATGATGGCCAGAAGGTATATTACTGATTCAAAGAATTATCATCTCTTAGTTGCAGTAATTGTTATATATGGTTTTCTTTATTGTGTTATACTTGGTAATTGTTATATATGGTAATTTACCATATATGCATATGCATAGTATAAAAATTTACCTGAAGCTGAACAGGTAATAAAATATAGGCTAGGTTCTTTTTCCATATGAAAAAAATAATAAAAAATAAAAAATAAAAAATAAAAAAAAAGATATCTTTGGAGTGTACAGTACTGACTGCAGAAAAGAATGGTTGAAGTCCCACAATTTACTGTTACTGACATCTCAAAGGAAACATGATTGCCTAAGTACAGCACGAATGAAAATAGCGGTGGTTGACTAAACAATAATAGCTGATCGTATCAGTAGGAGGTGAATTGGAAACACAGAAATGAACCGACGTTATTTCTAGCAATTCTCTCATATTTCTCTTGCCCTCATATTAGACCAGCGCAAGGACAGCAGCATCCCAGACAACATCTGACATATCTTGAGATCTAATTGCTGCCCCTGATAGACATTTGCCTTTTGTGAGCCCTAGAGTAGCTGAGGTGCTATGGGGACATGCAGGATGACACAAACGTCTTGCAATCTGAAAGACAATACACCACAAATTGATAAACCCATAAGGAAAGAGGAAAAAAATAAATAAAAATAAAAATAAAAACACAGTGTTATTCCAGTACTCTTAGCTTTTCATAGGCAATGCCTTGCTATATAAAGCAAGACAACCTAGCAAATGATTCCTGCTTGTCAGCAACCTGCACACTCAGAGCTAGGCATTTCCACATACTAATAGGCTCGTTAAAATCTGGAGGCTGGTGAAGTTTGTAGCTGTTCACTCCTTTCCCTGGAATAAGCAATTTTCCATTTTCTCCTTTCAGTGACAGTTTCTGTAATTAAAAAGAAGATTTGGGAAATGGGCTGAAGGATAGAAGGGAAGCGTTAATATGAAAGTTCTGAGAAACTTTAAGAGGTCTCAGCTGATCATTAGGCAAAATCTACAGAGCCCTCAGTAGCCATACCTTAGGGACACTCCAGCTCACTGGATAGAGAAGAGGCTGCCGGGAGCTGACAGCACAGCACTCACTAGTGAAGTGACTTCACTGAAAACGTGTGGAAGCCAGCATACAGCTATGCCATCTGACTCCATATTATAGTTTAAAGGACAGAGGTCTGGTAATAGCATGAGGTTACAGTGCTACAGTGACCCACGGCATATGCACCTCTCTCACAGTAAAAACTTCTGTCCCTCCATACACCTACCAGGCTGTGCCTGCCTGATTGACTACGGCAAGTGACTTTGTCAGGGCAACAACATACAGCGCAAGGAGGAAGGGCTGTAACATATTAATATAAGAATGTTGCTGATTACAATATAAGCCACTGAAAGCGAGCTGACTGTAGCACCCGACTGAAGAATGCAGCTGTCTGCAGAGTCCTGCCACGAGAATGCATCTATCTATGCCTAGAAGTGCACGGCCAACTACAGGCAGCTGTCACGCAGTCAGAGTGCACTGGAGAGGTGGTCACCTATCAGGCCACTGTGCCCACTGTTACTGTTAGTGTAAATACACCTCCTCTCTTCCTCCTGACAGCTAACTAGCTTTTGTCATAAGCAAGGAAGGTGAAGGAAGGAGCCTTACTGGGGGTTTAATAAGAAATTGCTGCATCTCTTCTTTGATAGGAAGTTTTGTCTCGCAGCAAGCAAATGCCACTTGGCTCTGATACTCAAGGGAATTATGCCATTACTCAAACCTGATTTATTTTTAATAACGCTTCTTCTATCTTCATAAGAACACCTTGGATATTATAATTCTCAAAGTATCCCTAAGTGTAATTTGTTGGAACAAATATGTAGTCCGGATTGTTGGTTTTTGTTTTTTTTAACGATGGAGAATAATCAAACAAGGTGGATTTCCTGTGCCTATAAGAACATACTGAAGTCTGTCCTATTTGTTTTCTTCTTCTGTTATAGACAAGGAACTTTTAAATAATAAAGCATGACAAAACATAGTTCTAAATAAATTCTTAATAAAGGACTAGCAATCAGACTCGTCAGGCCCATCCCACCGGAAAGCTAAACAGTCCACCTGCTCTGAGCTGGCTGCTATATTTATGTATGTACTAGACGGGGATTTGCCATCTAACCTCAGTCCTAAGTTAATGGAGCTCGACCCGTGCAGTCTCTGGGAGGATGCTTAGGATACTTCTCTGCACAGGGCCACAGCCACACTCCCAGCTGGTGCAGCATGCCTTCCCAGGCTAAGCAATGAGCCCTTCCAGGCACCTGTCTTCTCCCAATCAATGGAGCAGCCTGCTGCCTCTCAACATCCACCTTCTGTTTCTAGGTCTCCTGCCCCAAAGGCTTCACATGCAAGCATCACCCAGCCTCACCTCTCGCTTTCTGGTGTCAGTACATAGGAGCCCTTACATATTTGAACATCCCAGGCTGCGACTCTTGATAACGCTCTCTATTTGTACAGATAAAGTAGTCTGAGCTTTTTTCTCTTCAGTTGTAGGAGTTATTAGTATGTTTTCTCCCTTTTCTCCCCTAAAAAAGAAAGCTTAAAATGTTATTTGCTTTGGATTCTGAGAAGTACAAACTCTACCACATGGCAGACACATGTGAATCCATATGCTAGCATGTCTGTAAAGCTGAGAGAGATTAAAGCCTGAAGCTTCTATTAAATGCTCTCCTTTTTTTCCTCGCATGAAACATTTTCAGATTGAGCTCTGAATGTTCCCCAACTCATGAATATTTTTGAGCCAGCTCTGCTCACTGTGATAAATCATGCCATTTATGTGTTGGTTTAGTGATAGTTACCTGAAAACTTCTAATGTAAAATGTTTTATAGCCATCTGAGGACGAAAAAAAAAAAAAAGTGTGATCTTTGCCTGACTGCTGGAACAGTATGACAAGAGGAAACATACTGCATTCAAGCCCCACAGCATGCCAACTTTCTTTCTTCTAGAAATGGATGGAATTGAAAGGAAAGTGACTGCTGGCATATTGTGGAAGTACTTCCAAGTTTGTACAAGCTCCAGTGATAGATGCAAACACAGACAAAACCCTTCATAGGAAACAAAAAGTTTTGCAAAGAAAGCTGAAAAATATCCTATGAAAGAAACAAAACTATCACAGTTAGGCTTTCCAACAAAAAAAAGAAACAGACGCTCTCTAAGGCTTATGTTTCAGAGTTGGATTTATTGTAGTTGCACACTAAATATAGATATTAAAGGACGTTATTCACACTGTAAAAAGCACAAATTATATTTAAAGAAATGCAAAGAAACCTTTTCTTCTTCTGGAGATATAAAATCCAAGGACTGCCTTCTCTCCTTGAAAGTCAGCTACCTTGGATTACCTCTCATAACCATGTGGCATGAGCATATACATGGGCAGCTGAGTGACGAGTCACCCAGCATGAACTGCTCTGTAACAGCAGCTTGTATGCACACTTCCACACAGCCATAGATGCAGGAAACTTTTCCCAACTGGGCATCTAACTGTAGACTTGAATAAGAGATCCCATGGTAATGGGGAAAAACGCTGTTTTCCATTTGGGTGAAGGATGAGCATTTAAATACCCACAGACTGTTAGCACAGAAACACAGTTCCTGTTTCTGCATCCCTCCCCATGATGCTGACTGAGCAGCAGCAACCTTAGCCCAAGACATCTGATGATGACTCAGTTCATGCACCACCACACCAGCCCTGTGCTGAGGCCTTTTGTTCTTCCCCTGCCAGTTCCACAAACTGATAACTGATTGAAGAATAGAGGTGCTCCTAGATCTGGAAAAATAAAACATTTCATTCCCTTGGAAAAGTAACATGAGAGGTAATGGAAAATATTTCTTTCCAGCGTTGGGAGGAAATGCATTAGAATTACAAGTGACGGTAATAAGCCATGTTTCTCCTCTTTATTAAATCACATCACAGTTACACTACCGTCATTAATATGAGATCACTGTTCTGTGGATGTTTTAGCTCTAGGCTCTGAATAAGACCCAATAAAGATTTAATGCATGGTGAAACCAAATTCCACTGTCTTCTTAAACAGTCAAAATCAGCAAGTCCAGGTACTTCTTTTTTTTGCAAAGGAATCCAAGGGAATAACCCACCAACATCCTACTGATTGGGATATTAATTCCCTGTAGCTCTCTTTGTAAACGTTAGCCTAAGGAGCTCAGTCAATAGTGAAATTCTGTTTAGCAAACCCAGAGAACATCACTAACATCAGCTGCACTGAGGGGGATGAAGTGCAATTACTGTTCCAGCTAACAAATTCACTTTGGTTTCAAGTAATCATGATTTTCACTGGAATTAGGAGGTGGTGAGACACTCTGAAAAATCAAGCTACTTTTATTCAGTGGAAAAATGTGGACATAAACACTTTATCTGTGTTCCAAAATCTTCACCTCAATGACAGGAGAATGTCACAGAGTAAATCTATGCAGGGATGGGTACAACACCAAGACCGTCCTTTTCCCTAGTAAATAGACCATACCTCTCTATTAAGGAATTTACGGAGTACTTTGGTCTCTGCTCAGATGAGTACTTCTGCATTCTTCGCAATTGGATAATGTTAACAGTGAACTCCCCATAACTACCATAATGACACTGATTCACAGCATTTACAGGTTAAAAGTATTTGTGGTAAAACTACTGTTGTTTATTGTACTATTATACAATTGTTGTTTTTTAAGGTACTCTATTCCTATTTTTATATGAATTAAATAAACTAGTATAGTCCCTCCAATAGGAAATTGTTATTTACAGTGCAAGAACAGAGTAGCTTCCTAATCTCCCATCACCTCAATTTCTCAAGAAAACTCTGCAAGTAGGGAAGAAAGCACAAGTCTCTGCAGCTGTAACACTTCATTCCCAGCTCTCCATAATTCCCAGTCCTTTCCACAGAGGCACTCTCTAGAGGCACTGCTACTCTGCTCTCCAAGCAAGCTCCCAGGGCAGCCTCACAGCAGCCGCTGTTCTAATTTGGAGGAAACCCCATCCTGGAGTGTTCATTATGGGAAGTAAGGAGACACAATCCTTAAAGCAAAAAATAGAGCTCCCATTAAGTCACTTACCATTCTTAGCATTAGAAGTGTGTTGGAGCTATTCTCACATAATGCTTCTGAACATGGCAGTCACAACAGAAATGACAGGTGGAATGAAAGAGATTTCCTAGAGAGAAAAAAATAATAAATCAGATTAAATGTTTCACAAAGCCTTTGGCTCAGTGGCCCATTGACAACACTCAGCATTTCTCTCAGATCATTCTGCCCACTGACCTGACAATTACAACAGAAAACACTCCGTTGCTTACAGGGGCTGAGGCCAGCTATAAAGTGAGCCTGTTGGCCCTACAAAGCAACAGCTGTCTCCCAGACAATCACTCAGAATACTTCAGTCTGGAGCATCTTAATCTTCTTGTAACTGTGCTATCTGACCACCTTTAAAGGTAGGTTATTTGAAAGAAATAGGTAAAGATTAATAAATTAAGGAATAAATACACCTGGGCTTTATGGCAAACTGATGATCAGTGATCTGGCTCTAATCTCTTTACTTCTGTGAAGCATAAATTCTGCAGTGATCAGATCTCAATCCAGATATCAAATGTAGATTTTCAATTGGCCAAACTAAACCCGTGATCTGCAGACATTTGTAATTCAAGCAAGAATAAAACTGGGATCAATGCTATCTCTTTTTTAAATTGGCCTCCTTTTTCCTGTGTTGTCAGCCTGCCAGCTTCAGCCTGCCTTGAAACCTGTCACCACAGAGAACAACACACTTACCTATAATAATCTTCACTTTGTCTTCTTGCTATTATTCCTTCTTAGCAGTCCAGGGTTAATACATTGGATTTTTTATTATTATTATTAAAAACAATATAAATAAATAAATAAATAAATAAATAAATAAAAACAATTTAAATTGTGTTTCCCTGAATCATCTGGTTAAATTACCTCCCTACACTGGGAGCTAATTACCCTACTATTCTATCTTCCCATTTCACCTTCACTGGTTATTTTCTAGCTGTATTTCCTACCAGTTTCCCAGAAGGAACACTCCACCACTTAACGTAACTTTCTTTTTCCTTGAAGGAGAGGCAAAGTACCTTGGAACTTCTCCAAAGTTAGCATTAAAGCACTGTTCTTTATTCTCAAGTTTCCATAAAGCCAACAGACCTCAAAGGATACCATCTTGGCTCTCTTTCAGCAGTCAGGTGAGTAATTTCAAAATTTTGAACCAGCTGAGAGAAATCTTCTCATTACAATCGCCCTTCAGGCTTCTCAGGCCACAGGCATCTATCTAGTAACCTCGCTCGGCCTCAATTCATGGATTTGATGCAGGAACTATTTCAGGTAAATTCAGGAGAAGTCAGGAAAGGAGGGCAAATATGACAAAGGTGAAATTGAATTATCTTGATGCCCATTGTAAGCTTGAAACATATAAAAATTGACTTGTTCTTCGGTAGACTTCATGCAGTGCAGCTACATTTGTGAGCCCTAGAAACTCACAAACATTCTTCAGGTGCCCAAAGTTATTGTTCCTATGTGGGAAATACCAGAAAAGAAGAGCCTTCTTCATCAGCTAGTCTCTGGAATTTTCTTCAACTGCCTCAGTGTCAAGCATGTTACAATAGGAAACATCCACAATTCTATGCAGTCTTAACTGAAATCAATACACTCACTGTGGGAATAACTGGGCCTCTCAGAATATTAGCCTTACTGTTTCCCTTTCAGGTAAATATTAGAGATTTGGATTAAGAGAGATCAGCACAACAGTATAAATCTATCTATACTGTCACTGCACATCTTCCCTGCTTTTTAATGCAGAAAAAAACACACAAATTGTTTGTAGAGTTTTCAAACAGTTGTATTCAGGCTATTTGTTGTTGTCTAAATTATGTATCAAAATGAGGAGACAATCCATTTTCTTTCTAATCTGAGTCAGATACCAACTGCTTTTAATAGCACCAAAGAGCCCTTTTTCCTTCCACATTTACATAGTGCTGTATTGATTTTAGAATGATAGTGATTTAACAAGGACCACTTTACTAGTAGAATTTAAAGAGTGCCAGGCCCAGCAATTGGAATTCATGAGCAATCTTGGGCAGTCAGATAGGTTTAGCAAGAATCAGATTAATAGATCTGAGTGCCATCTTTCAGGACAAGTGAAGTGGAGAGAGAGTTACTGCAAAGTTACTGCAATTGTGTATGCTTTCAGTATCCTACATGGGAGAAATCTTAAATATATTTAGATGATAATTATTCAGAACAATTTTCTTCCTATAAATGGAGTGTGCAGGTGTGCAACATCCTGTTCTGGTGTGACTAGTCAACTTCCACATTTACATAGTGCTGTATTGATTTTAGAATGATAGTGATTTAACAAGGACCACTTTACTAGTAGAATTTAAAGAGTGCCAGGCCCAGCAATTGGAATTCATGAGCAATCTTGGGCAGTCAGATAGGTTTAGCAAGAATCAGATTAATAGATCTGAGTGCCATCTTTCAGGACAAGTGAAGTGGAGAGAGAGTTACTGCAAAGTTACTGCAATTGTGTATGCTTTCAGTATCCTACATGGGAGAAATCTTAAATATATTTAGATGATAATTATTCAGAACAATTTTCTTCCTATAAATGGAGTGTGCAGGAGTGCAACATCCTGTTCTGGTGTGACTAGTCAAGGATAAATGCCTCTTGTAATAAAACCTCCACTGTAGTGACTGTAAATCCGACTACCTGAAAACGGCATTCATGCTTCTGAAACTCAAGCAAACTATGCCAGTGGAATACTTCATAACATATTTCCCTCCCGCTACATCAGGACAAAGTCTTTCATGAAGTACAAAGAACAGGTGTGTGTGAGAGCTAAGTTGTCTCTATTGTTTTATAACAAGCCCTCATTTTTTTGTACTTCAACCCTGTGTCCATTAAATGCAATTTAGTGGGATCATCAGAGCTTGAAAGGGCAGATCAAACAGCACTGAGAATCCCAGCTGTGCAGGCACCAATTCAGAGGGAACATTAACCTCAGCATTCAGCAATAATTTATTCTACTCAAGATGGGAAGATGCTCAATTTCCTTCTTGCATATTGGTTTCGTTTTTTTTTGTCTTCCTGAAACAAAGTCGCATATGTATCTGTGTATATATAGAGAGACACAGATATATTTGACAAGTTAGATTATTTAATGTATATACACAGGTAGACAAATATATGTGGAATAGAGATCTCTCTCTCACAAATAGTTATAGATGTATCCAGAGCTGAATTGATGTCTCATAAATCCTTCCAGAGGAGAAGACTAATTATATTCTTATTTTTCACACTGCCTGTGGAGAAAGAAAGGAAACTGGCAAACACAATGACTCTGTAAGTTCATATTCATATCTTTGTGATACCGTGGCTGGAACTTAATGGCTGAGGATTGTGCTGAAGGCACTGATTTTATGCAAAAGATGGTAATCATTGATTGCATGTTAAACAGTGAAACAGTGGTGGTTTTTTTTTCCCCCTTTTTAGTCTACTGTTAGCTAAANACACTACACTACAGAAAGCATTTTGCTTGTTTTGATTTTTCCAAAGCACTGAGGTTTATTTTGGATCAGTGAGGTGAGAAATCTTTGAAAGGCTCATGAGGCTACATAAGCCCATGAGTCCAGTGTTCGCACCTGCTAGGATCATGGTTTCCTTCACTAGATTGCAAATGTGGAAATGTAACAGACACATTTCTGCATTTATTTTGTTCTCTGCCTTAATGAGACAAAAAGCAGTATTCTGTATGTAGTGTAATCAAAGGTTTCATTTGCCAGGTTAAGTGGATTATGATTTTTTCAGAAGTGAAAAAAAAGCTGCAGCAAATTTTGTATTGTACAATCTCCCAAATACATGGATACTGGTGAATTTGGTTTAGAGAATGTTGGAATGATTAAAAGCCTATAAAAAGAAGAAGAAGAAATATGGAGAGTTACTTTGGTTAAGGAAAGCAATGTTTTGTTTAAATCTTCACAGTCACACTAAGGGCTGAATGACTTTATTTAAACATTCAGGTTCCACTAATGAAAATAACTGTAAAGAGGAAAAATGTTGATATAAAATATTCAGTCAAAAGAATTATTGCAATATCTATTTCCCTTAGACATATTTAAGTTAGTGAACTCTACATCCAATAAAAATGACAGATTTCTTCTGTTGAAGTGCTGAAACATTGCTTCTTTTATCCACTCTTCCTTCCCTCCAGAAATAGAACCAGTATTTAAATCCCTTCTACATGTAGCTNCATATGTATCTGTGTATATATAGAGAGACACAGATATATTTGACAAGTTAGATTATTTAATGTATATACACAGGTAGACAAATATATGTGGAATAGAGATCTCTCTCTCACAAATAGTTATAGATGTATCCAGAGCTGAATTGATGTCTCATAAATCCTTCCAGAGGAGAAGACTAATTATATTCTTATTTTTCACACTGCCTGTGGAGAAAGAAAGGAAACTGGCAAACACAATGACTCTGTAAGTTCATATTCATATCTTTGTGATACCGTGGCTGGAACTTAATGGCTGAGGATTGTGCTGAAGGCACTGATTTTATGCAAAAGATGGTAATCATTGATTGCATGTTAAACAGTGAAACAGTGGTGGTTTTTTTTTCCCCCTTTTTAGTCTACTGTTAACTAAATCACTCAAAAAAAAAAAAAAAAAAAAAAACAAACTAGAGAACAGCACTTTTGGTAGCACCTGATAATGAGAGATAGACAAGGAATGGCTTGCCTCCCAGGCAGATAGAATGCACCTCAGCTGACATTACTGTGTGCATGGTGTATATCTCCATTTCACAGCATATTTCCTCCTGACATTTCTTTTGAACTATACATATGTGGAATTGTACACACCTTGAAAAGTGGTCAAGAACCAAAACCTGAAACTTTTCCTAAGTTAAAAGGAGGCAGTGGTAAGGAGTTAGTGTCCACAATGCTCATTATGAAAATTGTGAAATTATGTAGTAGAGGGGCAACTCATATTTTAACTACCATGGCCGTGGCTAGTAGTTAAACAATGGTTTTTCCATTACCATATCCAGCACTGGGGACATCCATGGAAAGGTCAAGTCCAAAAGAAAAATCATAAAGGAACTGAAATTAATGGCCTAAATGCAGAAATAACCTTTTTTCCCC